>JAZKJV010003921.1:600000-1010442 GCA_037367405.1 Ottelia alismoides
ATCAGGGTTCAAATCCTCCTGTGTGAAGGTTGCATTAGGTAGTAGACAGCCATCATAAAATATAGTCGATTTTTTCAACATGGATTTGAACAAGAATCCATGTAGCCAACCCTACTTGTAGTGGGAGAAGGCTTTGCCATTTTTTATATCATTGTCGGAAAACAAGCAAACAATCGAGACAATCATTTAACGTGGAAACCCTTCACGATAGAAGGGAAAAATCGCGGTAGGAAGGATCCTTGTTGCTCACAGCAACAAGGTCTGTTTCTTTTCTTTTCTATCTATTCAGATGGAAGAGGGAGAGATACAAATATGTCTTAAGGTAAGACGGATCCCCTCCCAAGATCTGTTTACCCATTTACGTGTCACTCAACACTCCCACTCAAGTTGGGCGTAGATATCAAGTATGCTCAAGTTGACAACATTCTTTTCAAAGTTGACACTCGACAACCCCTTTGTGAAGACATCAACAAGTTGTTCTTTTGTTTTTATATATAGCAACACCAATTCCTTAGAATCGTTTTTTTCTCGGATGAAGTGGCAATCAATTTCAACATGCTTGGTACTGTCATTACAGGGTTGTTGTAAAGATTTATGGCAGACTTGTTATCACAAAATAATCTCATAGGCATATCAAGATCAACCCCGATGGCTGTCAAGATGATCTTAAGACATAGCATTTCTGTGACAATCATTTAACGTGGAAACCCTTCACGATAGAAGGGAAAAATCGCGGTAGGAAGGATCCTTGTTGCTCACAGCAACAAGGTCTGTTTCTTTTCTTTTCTATCTATTCAGATGGAAGAGGGAGAGATACAAATATGTCTTAAGGTAAGACGGATCCCCTCCCAAGATCTGTTTACCCATTTACGTGTCACTCAACACTCCCACTCAAGTTGGGCGTAGATATCAAGTATGCTCAAGTTGACAACATTCTTTTCAAAGTTGACACTCGACAACCCCTTTGTGAAGACATCAACAAGTTGTTCTTTTGTTTTTATATATAGCAACACCAATTCCTTAGAATCGTTTTTTTCTCGGATGAAGTGGCAATCAATTTCAACATGCTTGGTACTGTCATTACAGGGTTGTTGTAAAGATTTATGGCAGACTTGTTATCACAAAATAATCTCACAGGCATATCAAGATCAACCCCGATGGCTGTCAAGATGATCTTAAGACATAGCATTTCTGTGACAAACATTGCCTACTTAGCTTCAGCACCTAACCTTGCACAAACATATTGTCATTTATTCCTCAAATTTACAAGGTATTAACATACCCGCCCAATTGGAATCAGTATAACATTCAACCTCAAGCTTACCATTTTTCATAAAGATAAGCCATTTTCCAAGATTCCTTTTTATATAGCAAAGAATGCGATCCGCTGCTTTCATGTGCAGATCAGTTGGTTCATGCATAAATTGGCTCGCCACATTTACAGCATAGGAGATGGCCGGTCTGGTGAGAGTGAGGAAAATGAGCTTCCCCACAAGTCTTTGGTATTGGTTCTTTGAATCTTCATTAAGTTGCTTTCCATCCTTGATTCTCAACTTTGTGGTTTTCTTCAATGGGAGTAGTAGCATGTTTAAATCCCAAATTTTTGGTTTCCTGTGAGAGATCTCAGTTGTGTTTTTGTGACATAGAATAAGGCCATCCTTTGATCTTGGCATTTCAATAACTAAGAAGTACTTCAAGTTACCAATATCTTTCAAGTCAAATGTCTTAGCAAGTTCTTTCAATTTTACTATCTCGTCTTCATCATCCCCATTAATGATCATGTCCTCAACATAGATGAGAAGAAGAGCAACTTTACTCGTTTTCCTCTTGACAAAGAAAGTATGATCCCTATTTCCTTGGTGATAGCTCAATCTGGTCATCACAATTTTAAGTTTCTCGAACCAAGCTCTGTGCGTTAGACCATATAATGACTTTCTTAGATTGCAACACTTTCCCGACTTTTCATACACATGTGGCATATGCATGTAAACTTATTCTTGGAGATCTTCATTCAAAAATGTGTTCTTTACGTCCACCTAATGAAGTTTCCATCCCTTAATGACAACAAAAGAAAGAAAAACATGCACCACGCATTTTCGCCACGGGGCAAAAGTTTCCAAGTAATCAACATCATATTTTTTACTAAATCCACTGACTACAAGTTTGGCTTCGTATCTTTCCACTTGACCATCTGGCTTGCATTTTATGGCGTACACCCACTTTGAACCAATCATATGCAACTCTTTAGTGATGCTCGCAATGTCCCATGTACAATTTTTAAGCGCTCACATTTCTTCTTTCATGGCACAAATCCATCGGGGATCGGCAAATGCTTTTGCAACATTACTGGGAATCACAGATGTAGACAAAGAGGTTATAAAGCACTTGTAGTTCTACTAAGTTTGGAGTAGCCAACATATTTGTTTATGAGGTATATGGTGCAATCAACGTATCTCAAGGGGGGGCTTTATTTCCCTGCGTCCACGTACCATACCTCTCATAGAGGAAGTCTATAGCCGTCTCAGCCGGATTATCATGCCCTCCACAGCCACTTCTTCGCCCTCTTCAGCGATGGCCACTTCTCGTGGCCGGGGAGGGACGATCCAGTCTAGAGGATGCACCCCTCATGGCATAGGCGATGGACGTCAACGTGGCCCTTGCACTTATTGTCGTCAGCTTGGACATGCAGAGGATACATGCTATCAGAAGCATAGATATCCTGCTTCTGGTCGCGTACAGAACAGATTGAGCCTTCAGAGACTCCAGCTTCCCATGTCGATCCTCGCTTGAATGATATTCTCTCTCGTATTCGAGAGATCATGACTCCTACTGCTGGCACTACCACTATAGATACTGCAGTCTCAGCCAGAGCCTCTTCGAGCTCCTCACGTATTGTCTATGCTTTTACTGGTAGTACTGGTGCAGACATGACAAAGTAGATTATAGACTGGTGCTTCCCATCACCTATGTGGAGACAGAGTGCAGTTGAGGTCCTACAAGACTATACCACATGGCAGATAGGTTTTCATTGCTAATGGCGACCACTTACCCGTTACAGGACAGGGGGAGGTGCATTTGGCGCCATCCATGCACCTTCAGAATGTTTTATATGCTCCTGACTTTCGAATGAATTTACTTTCCATTAATCAGATTACTAAGGATATACATTGTCGTGCCATTTTTGACCATTCGTCTCTTGTGTTTCAAGACATACTCATGGGCAGGGTGATTGTATGTGGTCGTGAGCAGCGGAGGCTGTACAGACTGGTCCAACCTCCTCATGTTGGAGTTTCTACTATACTTACTGGACCAGTCTCTCCATATATGTGGCGCCTTCGTTTTGGACACCTTCCTCTGTAGAAGTTGTCATGTTCTCCCTCAGATTTCTACGAGATCCTCCTTTCAATGTGAGACATGCCAGCTTGGGAAGCATCACCGTTCCTCCTTTCCATCATGTCAGAGTCGGAGCAGTTCTCAGTTATTTGAGCTCCTTCATTTAGACATTTGGGGTCCAAGTCGTGTTCCTGATCACCAGGGACATTATTTTTATCTAGTTGTGGTCGATGATTTCTCTAGACTTTCATGGGTCTTTTTATTGAAGAATAAGTCTGAGGTTGGATCTGTGATCAAATATTTTATTACTGAGATAAAGAATATCCTTTCTGTCAATGTCAAATATCTTCGCTCTGATAATGCCTTAGAATTCTGCACCTTGCAGCTTTCTGAGTTTCTTAGATCTCTTGGCATTGTTCACCAGACTTCATGTGCGTATACTTCTCAGCAGAACGGTGTTGCCAAGCGCAAACATCGTCACATACTTGATGTGACCAGAACCTTGTTGATACAGAGTCATGCTCCTCGTTCTTATTGGGGCGGTGCTATCCTTACTGCATGCTATTGGGTGAACCACATGCCCTCATATGTGTTGGGAGAGAAGATACCTTTCTCGATTACGTTTCCTGAGAAGGATCTTTTCTTTCTTACACCTCGTGTGTTCAAATTTATTGCCTTTGTTCATGATGTCTCTCCAGGTCGTGACAAGCTCTCTCCTAGCGTTGTCAAGTGTGTGTTTGTCGACTACTCTCGTACCCAGAATTGCTTTGATCCTCTAATGCGGAAATACTTTGTCAGTGTTGACGTTAATTTCTTTGAGTTTGTTATGTATTTTTCTCCTACAGGTGACAGACTATCCCCATCTAACTCTGATGATGAGATCTACATGCCTCCACCTCCTATTGTCATTCCTCCACCTCCCTCTACTCATGCTCTACCACCACCTCCTCAGCCACCACCACCACCAACACCACCACCTACACCTACTCCTACCTTTACACCTGCTCCTGTGGCTCCACCTACTATGATTCAGTTTTTGCCATGTGTTTTTACTCGCAGGTCTCGTCCGGTCCTGTTAGAAAATCGGAAGCGGAAGCGTAAACATGGATAAAGAAATAAAGAACAAGAAGAACGCGGGATTTTACGTGGAACCCTACTCCGTGAGGAGCGGGATGAAACCATGGGAGAAGCCCTCAACGGGGCATATTTAGCATTGCTTTTTCTCAATGAGTACAGGAGGTCTGGGACTCCTTATATAGCCTCTCCAGAACCTCCAAGTCCCACCACTAGACGGTATGGGACTAAACACATGGATGGGGTAAATGGATCTTCTCCATGATCCATTTACCCTGTTACAACTCAATGGGCGCACTCACGAATACTCCAACACTCCCCCTCAAGCTGGAGCATGCAATGCTCAGTTTGGACAAACAGAAAGAAACTCAACTCAACGCTACAGGACACTACGGACAATATCAACCCAACACGCACATGCTGCACTCGAGGACATTGCTTCTCATGCCGTGCAGGTGAGGAGGACGAACGGGCTGGAGTGTGAGTCTGCTGAATCTCCTCGTCGGAGAGCATGCGCTCTGAACTGCGCCTGTCAGAGTCGCTACAACTGAAAATGAGTCTCCTCGTCGGAGTATTCTAGCCCGCCACAACAATGTGGACAACTGCTCCATCTCTGAAAAGGGTCGAACTGAAAAATGGCCGTGGCTGTGCAATCCTCGTCGGAGTCCACGGTCGCTGGAGAATGGAGTCTGAAAATAGTCTCCTCGTCGGAGAACTGGGTCTCTCCCATCTGGCTCAGAGAATGGTGCACTACTCTGGTGTACCTATGATACCACATGAAAAACCTTGCCAACATATGGCATAGGGAATGGTCCTCTACTCTGGAGTTCCTATGGCTCACATGAAAACTCTGGCCGACAACAAGAAGAATGATGGGGACCTCCGACAAAGTTGTGATCGGCTAAGTGTTTGTTTTTGTCCCCATCATTGTTGTCTTCTCTCCCAACTTGGTCGACATCCATGTTTTCCGACAAGTATGGGAGAAAGGGGGAGTATATATGTAGAGTCACAGGACTTGTATTCCAGATCCAGATTCAGATACCAATCTCCAGACCAGCCAGTTGATCAGACTCTACATATTCCAATTTCAGACTCGACGATTGATTCCGAGTCTCCAATTTCAGACTATGCCGTCGCCGTTACCCAAGATGGGGTTGCGCCTGGGCGTCGGGCTGGAAAGGGAGATGCTGTGCGGTCTGGAGTCGCTGCAGTGCGCGAGGAAAGAGAAGCGGGGGGGAGGGGGGATCGCCTGCTAAAGTTCTAGAGGTACACGAACATCGCGAGCCATTTGCGCCTGCGATGCGCACATCGAAGCTTCCGACTTGAAGAAGGTTGCGCAGGGGATTGCACGGCCTGGGATGGCACCGCACGGACAGAGGAGGTGCCTGGGGCGCGCCTGCGCCTGGGGTGCACTGCTAAGGGGTGAAGATGAGAACCTCGCGCGGAGGGATTTCTTGTCGACTGGGACCGCGATCTGGAGAGAGGAGGCTCGACAAACGAGCGCCTGGGGTTTGGATTTTTCTCGCGCCGCCTGGTGACCTACAGGAACGGTTATGGCGGCGAGATCTGTAAATATGGAGCCGCGTGCCTAGAGAGGCACCTGTGCGGTGCAACCTTGTGTTGTTGAACGCACTCGCCTTGTGCGAGAAGAAGGAGAGCGCCATCATCTGGGAGGAGCGAGCCCTCATGAGAAAAGGCCGCATAGGGCATCGCACTGCCTGGGGCTGAAAGCTCCTCCTAGGATCTTTATCTTTGCTACCTGGAAGGTTGATGTCGGCTTGCCTGTGATTGGGGCGGTGGAGGCAGGAGATCAGGGACCACCTGCGTCTGGAGCCAGACATGGAGTGGTGCCCAACCAAGATTAGGGTTCCAGAACAGGAACCCTAGTTTGCGCAATCCCAGAGAAAACAAAATTCTTCAAATGTAGAAATTTCAAGCACTCATCTCTAGTATCATGAACAATATTTCTCACGAATAAAAAAACAAATCTCGAACAAACTAAGAACTTGAAAATCCTCGAGAATCGACCCGCTCTGATACCATGTTAGAAAATCAGAAGCGGAAGCGTAAACATGGATAAAGAAATAAAGAACAAGAAGAACGCGGGATTTTACGTGGAACCCTACTCCGTGAGGAGCGGGACGAAACCACGGGAGAAGCCCTCAACGGGGCATGTTTAGCATTGCTTTTTCTCAATGAGTACAGTAGGTCTGGGGCTCCTTATATAGCCTCTCCAGAACCTCCAAGTCCCACCACTAGGCGATATGGGACTAAACACATGGATGGGGTAAATGGATCTTCTCCAGGTTCCATTTACCCTGTTACAACTCAATGGGCGCACTCACGAATACTCCAACAAGTCCCCCCTGCTCGCAGGTCTTAACCATCATCTAGCACGCCTCAGATATGTAATGAGCACATTGTTTCTACTAATGGCACTACCGAGTTGCCTGTGCAGTAGTATTCCATACAGGATGAGCAGGTACCCTCTCAAAGAGGAACTCATAGGTTACAGACTTGGCAAATGATCTTGATGTGTTGATTGCTCCGCGTAAGCCGAAACGTAAGGGTGCTACTTATCCTCTTGCATTCCAGGTTTCCTTGAGCAGGGTATCAGAGGATTTCAGAAAATTTACCTTAGCATTATTACCCGTGGAGATACCACGGACATATCAGGAGGCTCTTCAGGACAGTCAGTGGAGATTAGCCATGGAGGAGATGATGGTCGCGCTACAGTCACGTGGTACGTGGAGTCTTGTTTCTGCTTCAGTTGACGCATCCGTTGTGGGATGCAAATGGGTGTTCACTGTGAAACATCGTGCGGATGGCAGTGTGGATCGCTATAAGGCAAGACTTGTGGCACGTGGGCTCACCCAGACATGGGGTGGATTATCAGGATACTTTCTCTCCAGTTGTCAGACATTCTACTCTGTGTATTCTGCTTTATATTGATGTGATACGAGATTGGCCCCTTTACCAACTTGATGTGAAGAATGCTTTCCTCTATGGTGATCTACAAGAGGAGGTCTACATGCAGCAGCTACCTGGGTTTGTTGCTGAGGGAGGTGTCAGAAGGTTTGCAGGCTACACAAGGCTATCTATGGCCTTAAGCAAAGTCCAAGAGCATGGTTTCAGAAGCTCTCAGACTTGATAGAGCAGCAGGGGTTTGAGCGATCGACTGTTGATCACTCCTTGTTTGTGTAGAGGACCCGGAGAGGTACTATTGTCATTCTTATTTATGTTGATGACATTATTGTTACAGGAGATGACGAGCAGGGCATTCAGGGTGCCAAGGACTTCCTAGCTCAACAGTTTGTGACCAACGACCTTGGACACTTACGTTACTTCCTTGGACTGGAGTTTGCCAAGAACCAACGAGATCTTGTGATGACCCAGAGGATGTACGTTACAGATCTTCTTTTAGAGACAGGCATGGCAGATTGCAGATCTGCCACTACTACTGAACCGAGCATAAAGCTCTATGATGATGACACTGAGGAGGTCGACGAGAGGAGGTACATGAAGCTTGTTGGCAAGCTACTATATATGACTATTACCAGGCCCGACATATCCTTTGTTGTGAGCAAAGTGAGTTCGTTTATGGAGCAGCCCAGACGTACACATATGGATGCAGTCCATATGATTCTGAGATACCTGAAGACTTCACCTGGTACGGGACTTCTTTTCTGCAGAGGCACATCTCTCTTTTATAGCATGTGCAGATGGAGATTATGCCGGTTGTCCAAAGGATAGAAAGTCTACATCAGTCTTTGATGTGTTCATAGGGAATCCCCTGATTTCATGGAAGAGCAAGAAGCAGACTGTGGTTGCCAGATCGAGTGCTGAGTCAGAATATAGAGCCATGGCGCAGGCTAGCACAGAGATGATGTGGGTCAGATCTGTTCTTACTGACCTGACTATAGAGGTGCCTCTTGCCATGCACCTCCAATGTGACAATCAGGCTGCTCTTTTCATTGCCAACAACCCAGCCTTTCATGAGATGACGAAGCACGTAGAGGTGGATTATCACTACACCAGTGACATGATACAGAAGGGTCTTATCGCTACTACGCATGTCAGCTTTGGAGACCAGACAGTAGATGTTCTTACTAAGGCTCTAGCCAGAGGGCCTTATCAGAGATGTTATTCCAAGTTGATTCTGAACGATATCTATGCTCCAGCTTGAGGGGAGTGTTGGGATATTAGTTATCTTTATATTATTTTCTTATTTTCTATTCCTTTTTTCTTCTTCTTGTAATTTTCCCAATTGGTTCCTCTGCTATATAAGAGAATCCTAGGGCCTCTCATTAATGCAATTCATTCATTTCCTTCTACAAGGGATATAGTTGCAAGAAGTCTCGTTAATAGCTCCTATAGTACTAAACAATTTTTACAATTCTTTAGACAAATATTCACGAGCATTATCAGACCTGAACCGTTTGATCAATTTCCCGTATTGCGTCTCAGTGAGGTTGAAAAACTTTTTCACAGTCCTGACAACTTCTTCACGATCACGAAGCAAATAGACAAATGTGCTTATAGAATAATCATCAATAAACGTAATGAAGTACTTGTAGCCATTATGAGTTGGTATCTTAGAGGGACCCTATACATCAGAATGAACTAGCTCAAAAATTTCTCTAACTTAGTCTGCCGAGCTCAAATTTTCAAATAATAAAGGAAATAATTCTTTATGATACCCAAAGGGAAGATGATCAAGACGTTCATGCCACTGAATGGCCTGAATATGACAATCACTCACTTTTTTCTTCCTCAAATCACAGTCATTAAAGTAGCTGCTACATTAATTGGTAGACAATACAAACCGCCAGAAACTAAACAGATCCTAATTGACCTCTATGTCACCAAGTCTTGTATCATACAACAACAAAGTCTTTTCCCACATTAAGTAGGGTTGGCTACATGGATTCTTTGCCTCATATCTATCTTGGGTCATTCTCGGGCTTAGATCTAAAAAACTAAGATCCCTTCGTATAGTCGCATTCCAACACTTCTTGGGCCCTCACCCTCTCTGTTGGCTCAACATCCCAAAACTCACATCTAACCGATACATCAGCTGATCTCCTTTGCAAATGACCAAACCACCATAAGTGGTTTCCTCGCATCTTATTTTCGATCGGAGCTACACCAACTTTCATTCTGATTGCATCATTCTGAATCCGATCTTTATGTGTGTGTCTACACATCCACCTTAGCATTTTCATTTCCGCTACTTCCATTCTCTGCACATGTATATGATTCACAGGCCAACATTCATATCCATAAAGCATAGCTAGTCTCACAATTGCTTTGTAGCACTTTCCTTTGATTGTCAAAGAATTTTCTTATCATAGAGAATAGCATAAGCTCCTCTCTACTTTAGCCAGCATGCATTTATTCTATTAGTAACATCTCCATCAATTTCCCCATCATGTTGTGTTAGAAAATACGAATGCAAAAGCAATTTGATAAACATAGCATAAAGAACAGAAAGATAAACTTGACACAAAGATTTTTACGTGGAAGCCTACTCCCTATGGAGCGGGATGAAACCACGGGAAATGGCCTCAAAGGGTTATGTGTCTATTCATTTTCTCATTGGATACAGGGGGTGGGGGGCTTCTTATATAGCCCTTACTGAGTCTCCACATCTCACAACTGATAGATGTTGGACTAAAGACTTGGATGTGGTAAATGGATCCCGAGGTGATCCATTTACCCATCTAAAATTCAAGTGGCATACATACATATACTCCAACACTCCCCCTCAAGCTGGATCATGCAATGCTCAGCTTGGACAAACAGAAAGAAATCTCAACTCACAATACAGGACACTACAACAATACCAACTCAACGCACACAACTGTCGGTTGTTGTCGAGGACATTGCTTCTCATGTCGTGCAGGTGAGGAGGACAAACGGGCTGGAGTGTGAGTCAACCGAGTGTTCTTTGAATTGTGCATGTCAGAGCTACTGCAACTGGATGAGTCTCCATCTGAAAAACTCTGGCCCGCCACAACATGTGGACAATTGATCCATCTCTGAAAGGGTCGAACTGAAAAAGTCGTGCAGTGCAATCCTCGTCGAAGTCCACGGTCGCTGGAGAATGTGGAGTCTGAAGAAGTCTCCTCGACGGAGAACTGGGTTTCTCCCATTTGGCTTAGAGAATAGTACTCTACTCTGGAGTCCCTATGAAACCACATGAAAAATCCTAACCCACATGGCATAGGGAATGAGATCTCTACTCTGGAGTCCCTATGGAACACATGAAAACCGTGGCCGACAAAACAAGAATGATGGGGACCACGACAAATGAAGGTAAACTTGTACACATCTGAAAAAGGACTCGGAATCTGAACGTTGAGTCTGAACATCTAACAACTGTAGAGTCTGAACATCTGGCTGGTCTGGAATCTGAATCTAGAACAAACATGTGACTCTACACAATACTCTCCTTTCTCCTAGACTGGTCAGAATGATGTCGATCAAGTTGGGAGAAGATATGAAAAATGGGGAGAACAAGAAACCAATAAGCTAATCTCATTTCATTTTTTTAGCTTTTCAATTCATTTTTTTGAAACATTTATTTAAGTCGTTTCATTATTTTTTACGATTTTTTTTGAACATTCATATTTTTTCGTACGTATTTACTTTTTACGATTCCATTTTTTTCTACGACCTTTTTCTCCCTTTTCTAACAGCCGGCACAATTTTTCTTTTTCTTTTGAACGAGATATCTCGGCCAAAAAGCCCAACTCTTTCTCTCTCTCTCTAACACGGACGGCCCACTTGGGGCTTTTCCCTTTTTTTTGGGTGTTGCAACCCATTCATCCCCCCTTCCTTCCGTTTTTTTTAAATACAAAGCATCTAAGCCCTATTGGGATCCTATTCTTGCTCAATAGCCCTAGGGTTCCCCTTCTGGGAACCCTTCGTCGCTTGGATCGGGAGTAGCGACAAGTGTCACCGCCACATGAGAATAGGGCTCGCTCGAGGAGCCGGATCGCCGCCTGGAGCATGCGAGGCAAAGAAGCAGCATCGCTGTGTGGAGGAGAGGTGCATCGCCTATGGAGGTGCGTTGTGCAGATGGTGGCTCGGCCTAAAGCGGCGAGATGGGCGACGCCGCATGTGGCCTGGAGCGTCGCCTCCTCTCGTGGAGCGTCGCTCCTGCACAAGATGTCGCCTCCGAAGGAGCACCCTGAAGGAGTTGGTGAGGGGGAAGGCAAAGGATCGCCGCTTGGAAGCTCATGCGGGGTTGAAGATCGCGCGCGAGGATCGGAGTTGAAGGTGAGAGATTTGTGTTGCCTCGGCGGTGAACATGGGTTTCGCTGCTTGCGCGAGGACCGAGAGGAGGTGCAGCTCTTGTCGCGCAGAACCGGGGGTTTCGCGCTCCTTATTGGACAAGGACGATCGCCACCTCGTGGATTCCAGTGGAAGTCGCACTGCCTCATGGAGGGAGGCCATCGTCGATGGAGTGCAATCTAGATTCTCCGGATCGGCCAGGAGGGGGAGATGGAAGCGCCTTCTGCACGGATGTCTAGATGCTAGGGTTGGAGATCGGCTGGACTGGAGAGGTGCAGGTTGTCTGGATGCCGGGTTGTCTGGATGCTAGGGTTCCTGGAAATGCACCTGCTCGACTTGGATATAGGAGCTACTTGCCCGTGTGCCATAGAGGATGATGGTGCGGAAGCAATGCCACCGCCATCACCTTAGAGAACTGGATCTGGATATGGAACCGGAAGAAGGTTCCAGAAAAACGTGGTGGTCGCCGCCTTGCGCAAAGGAGATCGAGATCTCCATATCTGAATGAAACTCTTTGCAAGCTTCACAAAATTAGGGTTTTGATAGAAACCCTAGAACTGAATCTCAATTTTATAAATCGAATCTCGAATAAAAACAACAAACATGAGATCAGAGAACCGAACCCGCTCTGATACCATGTTAGAAAATATGAATGCGGAAGCAATTTGATAAATAGAGCATAAAGAACAGAAAGATAAACTTGACACAATGATTTTTACGTGGAACCCTACTCCCTCAGGAGCGGGATGAAACCACGGGAGAAGACCTCAAAGGGCCATATATGTCTATTCATTTTCTCACTAGATACAGGGAGTGAGGGGCTTCTTATATAACCCTCACTGAGTTTCCAAATCTCACAAATAGTAGATGTGGGACTAAAGACTTGTATGTGGTAAATGGATCCTGGAGTGATCCATTTGCCCATCTACAACTCAAGTGGCACACAACATATATACTCCAACATGTTGCAAAATAGATCCCATGTATCTAAAAGAATCTCTTCTGAAAGTTATCATCACCAGTTTTCACATTGATTCCTTCATCATTGCTTCCATCAAAAGTTCACTCCATATATTTTGTCTTAACCCTACTTATATGAAATCCTTTAGTCTTGCATCATACAACGATCAGACGAAAAAGACAAGTTCACAGTTCAATTCTTTTGTTATCTTTCTAATAGAGAGGAGATTTAGAGGCATATCAGGAACATGAAGAGCATTGTGGATAGAAAATTTACTAAAGAGAGAAACACTTCCTTTCCCCCGAACAGTGACATGAGAACCATCAGCAAGGGCAATGTGGTCCCTGACAGAGACCAATGTATAGGCTCTAAAAAATTTTGGATCACCCATCATATGGTCAGTGGCATCACTATCAATTATCCACTCAAGTTTTGGATCGCATGCCTTGAGGGAAGAACACACCAACACAACCATGTAATCTCAACTGGTTAATCTCTGATCACTACAGTTGAGCAAACAATGGCGGAGTAAACCAATGGTAGCAGCACCTTCCAACCCAACGAGAAAAGATGCACAACAATTGTATGAGAATTGGGACCCAATGTCAATCACAAGCTCCAATCCAAGCACAACCAACAAAGAATTAGCGCACGGAGGTCTTCAGCCCCACTTCAACCGATCCCAACGACAAACAACAAAAGATCCCAACCCTAACGTGAAAGAGGGCCTTCAAGAGGAGCCCTATGCAGAAGCACGACAGGTAGCAACCCCCCATACCGTCACTTAGGTAAATTACAGAAGTAGCACACAATAGCAGCAATCTCAGCACAAGGTTTGGAGCCGCAAATAGCTCCTAATCGCCATAATTGACCCCAAAAAATACATCCAATCCCAAATCGCAACAATCAGCCTAAAATGCAGTCCAACATGAAGCAACAATAGTATAATTGCAGCACCAAGAGTTGGAATCCAGCACTAATCAGCTCTAAGAAGCATTCTATCGAATACCTTGGTATGCACCCAATTTTCCAGTAGCTCCAATACTATGTGACATTTTCTAGAACACCTGGTGTGCAATCCAAACATATCTCATCCACCAGTCAAATACTTCACAGCAACCGAACCGGTCCTCAGCTCGAGCCCTAATGTGGGAGCTGCCCTAGCACCATGATCTCCACAACCACAGCAATTGGGGCGTGCAGAATTTTGGATGCACAACAGAAGATTGCAACCCTTGAAGGAGCACCGGAAGGTAGCAAATCATTATACAAGATCTTCAGCAACAACGAGACGATCCCAAAGATGAAACACAACTTCCAGAAGCGGTTGATGGTACGATCTAGTGCCACAACCTTGCTTTGATACCATGTAGGAAAAAAAGCAAACAATCAAGACGATCGTTCAACGTGGAAACCCTTCATGATGGAAGGGAAAAACCACGGTGGGAAGGATCCTTCTTGCTCACAGCAAGAATGTCTGTTTCGTTTCTTTTCTATCTGTTTAAATGGAAGAGAGAGTTACAAATATTGTTGAAGAAAATGAGCAACTTATTATTCCAGGGAACCCTAGGCTCTCTTATATAGGGAGAGACCTTACGGGTAAAATACAAAGTAGTCCAGAGAACAATAGGAAATTATGAAAAGGTACATAACATATAAAATATCGGTCTCTACACTCCCCCTCAAGGTTGGAGCATAGATGCCTATCATGCTCAGCTTGGAAGAACATCTCTGGAAGGGTCCTCTGAGTAACGGCTTGGTGAGTACGTCAGCAGTCTGATCCCCCGAACTCACATGAGATGTAGATATCAAGCCTCTCTGGATCAAGTCTCTAGTGTAGTGGCAGTCAACTTCAATATGCTTTGTTCTTTCATGGAATGCTGGATTGTTGGCGATAAACAATGATGCATGATTGTCGCACTGAAGCTGCATAGGTAAAGGTACGGCTACATGTAAATCCTCTAGCACAGATCGAACCCACATCATTTCAGTGCTTGCTTGCGTCATGGCCCTATATTCAGATTCAGCACTGGACCTTGCCACAACAGTTTGTTTCTTGCTTTTCCAAGAAACCAGAGAGCTCCCAACAAAGACGGCAAATCCTGAGGTCGACTTTCGATCCTTAGGACATCCTGCATAAACGGCATCTGCACATGCTGAAATAGATAAATCTGTGTCTTTTCGAAATAGTAACCATGAACCTGGAGAAGACTTTAGATACCTCAGTATCATGTATATGGCATCCATATGAACTTGTCTTGGTTGCTCCATAAATTGACCTCAACCGGCTTACTGCAAAGGCAATATCGGGTCGAGTTATGGTAATATAAAGGAGCTTGCCCACCATTTCTCTATATCTCCTCTTGTCTACTTCAGCAGTGCCATCATCATACAGCTTCATGCTTGGATCCATGGGAATACTCGATGGTCTGCATCCAACCATGCATGTCTCAGTCAATAAATCTGTAATGTACTTCCTTTGGGTCATCACCAGACCCTGTGCATTCCTGGAAAATTCCAACCCCAGAAAGTATCTTAGGGTTCCAAGATCCTTCGTGACGAACTGACATCCTAGAAATGCTTTTGCCCTTTCTATTCCCTGAACATCATCTCCTGTAACCAGAATATCATCAACGTAGACCATGATGACAACTGTACCTGCAGAAGACTTCTGAATGAACGAGTGGTCTGCATTCGATCTTTTGAATCCCTGTAGCTCAATCAGATAGGAAAGCTTCTGGTACCACGCCCTTGGGCTCTGTTTGAGACCATAAATTGCCTTGTGAAGTCTACACACCATATGCTTCTCCCCCTCAGCAGTGAACCATGGTGGCTGCTGCATGTAGACTTCCTCCTGCAGATCTCCATACAAGAAGGCATTCTTGACATCAAGTTGAGATATTGTCCAGTTATGTACCACAGCATGCAACTGATAAGAGAATGCGAAGAGTAGAATGACGGGCCACCGGAGAAAATGTATCCAAATAGTCCACGCCATAGGTTTGTGTGAAACCTCGCGCGACCAGTCGTGCCTTGTATCTGTCTAGACTGCCATCAGTGTGGTATTTCACTGTGAATACCCATTTACAGCTAACAATGGATGCATTAGGAGGAGCAATAACCAAGCTCCATGTGCCACGAGACTGTAAGGCACGCATCTCGTCTTCCATAGCCGTTCGCAAGCAATCAATCTTCATAGCTTCCTGATAGGTCCGTGGGATGTCCAAGGAAGACAAAGCTGCAGCGCCTGTGAGGCGATGAAAAAACACCTGAGAAGCAAAGGGATAAGATGCGCACGTCCGCTTTTGCTTCCTGATAGCAATGGGAATATCAAGGTCATCGTCCACTGTACTGGATGGGGTAATCTCCTCCTGCAATGAAGAATCCTGCACATGTACCATATCTGACCCGTCAGTAGTACTACCATCTGAACATACCTGAGGCGTGAAGGATGGCTGACGTGTAGCCTGAGCAGGACCTGACCGACGCGTATAGAATTTCGGTAAAGGTGGAATAGGAGGTTGTGGAGGTGGTGGTGGTGGAGGTGGTGGTGGTGGAGGTGGTGTGGTAACTGGAGCTGGAGTGGACTCAGGTGAACTCCAACTAGGAGGCGGAGGGACATAGACATCATCGTTGGTAGTGGATGGTACCATTCGGTCACCTGCAGGAGAAAAATACATAACAGACTCAAAGAGCGTGACATCAGCACTGACAAAGTATTTCTTGTTGACGGGGTCATAACAATGGTAGCCCTTCTGAGTCCGACAGTAACCGACAAAGACACACTTGACAGCTCTGAGAGAGAGTTTGTCAAGTCCATGAGTCAGGAGATGAACAAATGCAATAGTATCAAAGACACGAGTTAGTGAGAATAATTCCTTATTAGGAAAATGAGAGAAAGAGGAATTTTCTCACCAAGGACAGATGACGGCATACGATTGACCAGATAACAAGCTGTAAGAACAGCATCCCCCCAGAAAGAGATAGGAGCACAACTCTGAATAAGGAGAGTTAAAGTGATGTCAAGAAGGTGACGGTGCTTTCTTTCTGCCACACCATTTTGCTGAGATGTGTAAGCACAAGTAGTTTGGTGAATGATGCCTTTCGACGAGAGAAACTGAGAGAGAGAGAGAGAGACCGTGTGCAGAATTCGAGAGTACTATCTGTACGAACATATTTGACAGTAGAAGAAAAAACATTCTGCACTTCAATAATCAAAATTTTAATCACATCTCCTGCTTCAGATTTATTCTTTAAAAGAAAGACCCAAGATACACGAGAGAAATCATCCACTACAACTAGATAGAATCTGTGTCCCTGGTGATCGGGTACACGACTTGGACCCCAAATGTTAATGTGAAACAACTCGAACGAGGAGCTACTGCTCCGACTTTGACGACTAGGAAAGCTAGACCGATGATGCTTTCCCAACTGACACGCTTCACAACGAAAGGATGAGCTGGGAGAGATCTGAGGCAGAACATGTCGCATTTTCTAGAGCGGGAGATGACCAAAGCGAAGATGCCAGATGTACGGAGATACAGGTCTGGCGGAATGAGAAGAGACGTCAGCATAAGAATTCCGGACCAGCCGATACAGACCATTCTGCTCAGAGCCACAGCCAATCACCCTGCCCGTTAGTATGTCCTGAAAAATAAGAGAAGTGCGGTCAAATATAGCACGACAGTGCAAATCCTTCGTAATCTGACTAATAGACAACCGATTCATGGACAACTGAGGAGCATGTAGAACATTCTGTAGATTCATAGAAGGAGATAGGAAGACCTCCCCTTGTCCAACAAGGGGGGAATGAGTACCATCTGCGATCTGTACTGAATAGCCATGGGGAATGTTCTTGTACGACTCAAGTCTGTCGCGATCTCGGCAGAGGTGATGTGTGGCACCAGAATCTATAATCCAATCAGATATATCATGAGAAGACGTAAATGCAGTAGCACTACCTGAGGTACTAGCAGTAGCAGAGGAACTGGCAGATGCTGTAGCAGCAACATCTGAAGGTCCACCAGAAGAATCACCAGATGATTGTGGCATAATATCACGTAGACGTGCCACAAGTTCCTCGAAACGATTGTCTGCAGTGGATGCTGATTGGGGCAGAGCATGCTCGGCTACACGCGCCGATGCTGGGAACCCATGTTTAGAGTAGCATGTATCCTCCGAGTGGCTTGTGCGGTGACAATATGAACACGGCTGACGAAAGCGACCACCCGTACCACGGGGTCCACGTCCACGACCAGAAGAATGACCACCTCTCCCACGCGATACTGCCATCGCCGATGGGGGTAGAGTGCTGGAAGAAACTGATATGCGACTGAGCCTCCGGTAAACATCCTCCATTGGAGGAATAACTGCATCCGCCAAAATCTGAGAGCGGACGGCCTCATACTCAGGATCTAGGGCTGCAAGTAAAACGCCCACCATGGTGGCATTTCGAAATGTCTTCTGCTGCTCAGGAGTCGCTGTGAGTGGAATGGTATTGTATAACTTCTCAAACATCCCTCTCAGGGACGTGTACAAGGAGTGAAGATGTCTGTCGTTCTGCTTCATCGTGAATATATCATGCTGAAGTTGTAACATCTTGGTCTCATTCCGCACCTGGGAATACGTTGCAGCGAGAATATCCCACATTGCCTTGGCAGTGGGCTGATGGAGGACATCATTGGCAATCTCCATCGACAGTGTACCTGACAACCAGACCTTGGCATACGAATCATCAGCTTCCCACGAGGCATATATCCCTGTCTTCTCTGCTGGCTCATCCTCGGTAAGAATGTCTTTCTTACCGTTTGACTTCATGAGACTCGTGAACTGCATCGCCCAGAGCTCATAGTTCGACCCGTCCATCTTTACTATTGGCGCGGGACCTTTGAACGCGCCTATGGAGGGCATATCAACCTTGGACTCTGACATATCGCCGCTGGAGAAGAACTAGGGTTTGTAGACAGAGTAACAGATGTCTACACAAACTGCATAGGATTCGAGTGCGTATGTAGACGTTACGCACCCAAATCCATAGATCTGGAGGAAGAGGCGGCTATGAATAAGGTGACAGGAGGCGCCGCGGTGCTGGCTAGAACAAAAGCCGGCCGACGGCGGGTGGCGGGGCCGGTTAGGGCGGGGACCGGGGGCCGGCTAGGGCACGACCGGGACTGGCGGACGGCCCTAGGCTGGCGGCGGGATCCTGGGGGCCGGGACTGGGGGTCGGCGAGGGGCTGGGGGCCGGCAACTGGGGGCCGGCGAGCGAACCCGGTGGAGAGGGGCCCGAGAGGAGGGCGGCGGAGAGGAGCCCGAGAGGAGGGCGGCGGAGAGGGGGGGTGGGTGGAAAGAGAGAGAGAGCCCTAGGGTTTAGGCTTTGATACCATGTTGAAGAAAATAAGCAACTTATTATTCCAGGGAATCCTAGGCTCTCTTATATAGGGAGAGACATTACGGGTAAAATACAAAGTAGTCCAGAGAACAATAGGAAATTATGAAAAGGTACATAACATATAATAATATCGGTTTCTACAAATATGTCTCAAGGTAAGAAAGACAGATCCCCTCCCAAGATCCGTTTACCCGTTTACATGTCACTCAACAGTCACGAACCTAAATTAAATATATTTATCCAAATATTATTGTCAAGAACAAGAATACAAAGACACAAAGCAAATGTGAAAATAGTGAGAATCCCAAGACCAAATCAGACAATAGAGGTAAATAAAAAAATAATGAAATAATCGAGTTAGAAATGCATCACCGAAGCATTCCTTATAGGAACTCCCAACTGAGAAACAACGTCCCTTACGGCATACAGGATTTTGGCATGCTCCTCCCAATATCTGACGATGTATTACCATTATCAATGCGCTTCGCAATAGTTGCTCTCGAACGCCATTTTTTGAAACAAAATCAAGACCTCTCAAATCATCTCACAGAAACGAAAACTTGATAGGTTCAATGGGAGCAGTTGTTGCGTGTCTATAACCCCAGTAAGTTAGTCATATGCTTAAGAAATAAGGGCTCTTGACTCGTCCGATAACAGAACATGAGGAGAAATGGATGACACGAGCATTTGATTGCAGCTACTCTAAAAATGAGAGCATGTAGTCAACAAAATATGATCAAGGACCAGAAGTTTTGTTCGCATCGATGCTCTTGGGTTTTAGGGTTCGCCTCTCTGTAATTGCGAGGGGATTTGGTTTTAGTTACTGGGTGGGACTGGATCTGACTCATTTGTGCGGAATTTCAAAGGCTGTGCCGATCCAAAATGGAGGGTTACGTCGAATTGAACTTGCTCTTACTTTGACCGGATATAGCACGATATATAATCGGGCCCCTATCAAATTGGCTCGTCAACCCGATTCAATGCCTTATTTGGGAGATGGAGTCGGTCTAGTGTGCACTTGAATCCACTCGTGTTCCTCGTCCAAGTCATCTGGTGATGAATTGCCCTATGTTGATCTGCCTTGAATCATAATCGTCTGACCCAGGTTGAAGAACCGTGCGTACCCTCTTCTGTCGTACCATATCCCAACAAGACGGGGCCTCCTGCCCCAGCAAAACTTTTTAATTAACGGTTCTATTTGTATTCAGGTATATGGATCAGTTTATATCAGAGATCTGTCTGTACAGGAGTAGTACATAAATTCTCCTATGGCTAGGGTTCTCAGTATACATTGTATTCTTCCTTCTCCATACTGAAAATCGATCGTCGCTACCCCAAGGACGTGGCTCAGCTACGGGTGAACCTTGTAAATCCGTATGTCTTTGTGCTTGCAAGATTGGTCGTGTTTGTGCGTGCTTCCGCGATTTGCAACAAACCGGTATCAATGCATCAGGTTCCGTCAGGATCATCAAGCAAGATGACGTCGCACAATCTGAAGATCGACAAGTTCACAGGGATGAACAATTTTAGTTTATGACAAATCAAGATGCGTGCCCTATTGAAGCAACAATGCATCTTGGCTCCATTGGACATGTGCTTGGTGGATGAGATTATAGCCAAGGTTGCCGATGAGGATTCCGCGATCAGATTGTTGTTGACACTTAAAAGTATGTACATGACGAAGTCTCTGACTAATAAATTGTTGTTGAAGCAACGTTTATTCTCTCTTTGCGAGCACGAAGGTACATCTCTTAAAGAATATCTAAACCGCTTAAATACATTGTTGATGGATTTAAGAAATGTAGATGTAAGATTGAAGATGATGATGCTGCTTTGATTTCATTGATTTCTCTTCCATTATTGTGAGAAAATTCTGTTTAATCATTTATTGTGAGAAAAATCGATAACCCTAGAGGAAGCTCACGCGAGTCTGTATACGTGTGAACTTCGACATATGGCTACTACGAAGTAAGACTCTAACGCTGCAAGTTTGGTTATGACTCATGAAAAGAGTCATGTCGGCTCTGGCTACGCAAAGAAGGGAAAGCAAAAGTCCAAGTCGAAGAATCACAATTCTAAGGACATCTGCAATTACTGCAAGGAACACGAACATTGGATGAAGGAATGTCCGAAGAATAAAGGGAAAGCCACAGTTGCTATCGTGGCTCAGAGAGGTGTAGATTCTGAAGATGATCTGGTTCGCACCGTCACAAATCAGAAGACGGATAACACAAACATTCTTGATTCATGTTGTTCTTTATCATATGGCTCCCAATGAAGATTGGTTATACACATATGAGAAGATACACGGTAAAAACATCGTCATGGGGAATGATACAACGTGCAAGATTATAAGGATCGATTTTGTGAAGATTAAGATGCATGATTGAGTCATGAGGATAGTGACAGAAGTACGTCATGTTCCTGATCTGAGAAAGAACCTGATATCCCTCGGAGTCTTGGACTCTATAGGATACAAGTACATCGTTGAAGTTGGAGTTATGCAGGTTGCCAGAGCAGATAGTTGTCGTCAAGGGCAACAAGCAGAAGACCCTATATGTCGTGTAGAAGTCTAGAGTTTCGGGTTCTTTTGCAATAGTGTCCCAAGCCGTGAAATCGTATTCAGAATTATGACAAATGCAGCTGGGACACATGAGTCAGATGGGGATGAATATCCTCAGTTAGATGGTCTCATCAGGGAGCTCAAGGAATCCAAGTTGGAGTTCTGTGAGCATTTTGTATTCGAGAAATAACATAGGAAGTTATTCAGTAAAGCTGTTCACGGGATGAAGGAGATACTTGTCTATATCCATGCTAATTGTTGGGGTCCTTCTCGGGTTCCATCGTTGGAAGGTGCCAGGTATTTTCTATATATTATTGAGGATTAATCCATGATGATTTAGGTGTGTTAAAAAATATAATGCGGAAGCGAATATCAGAGAAAAGAATAGAAATATTTAAGGAACACAGGATTTTTATGTGGAACCCTACTCCCTAAGGGCGGGATGAAACAATGGGAGAACACCTCAAAAGGGCTAATGTATGCATTGCACTTTCTCACTGAATACGGAGGGTGTGAGGCTTCTTATATAGCCCTCACTGAGTCTCCACATTACACAGATGGTCGATGTGGGACTAAACAACTGGATGTGGTAAATGGATCCTAGAGTGATCAGTTTACCCATCTATACCATAAGTGATGCATAACACATACACTCCAACAAGGTGTATATGATGAAGTACAAGAGTGAGGCATTTCAGACCATACAACAGTGGAAGATCTTGGTGGAGAACCAGATTTCTAAGGAGGTGAAGCGTCTACATATAGATAACGGGATGGAGTTATGTTCGTCAGACTTCAATGAGTTCTGCAAGGAGGGTGTTGCGAGACATCACCTGCTAGAGATACGCCACAACAGAATGGAGCAACAGAACGAATGAAGAGGATGCTTCTGGAGAGAGCAAGGTGCATGCTCTCTAATGTTGGTCATTATAGATCATTCTGGGTTGAAGCCGTAAATACAGTGTGTAACTTTGTGAATCAGAGTCCCGCATCTGATATCGACTGCAAAACACTCATAGAGCTATGGTTTGGCAAGCATGTTGATTATTTTATTTACATGTCATTGGTTGTCATGCATACTATCATGATAGTGAAGGAAAGTTGGAACCAACGGCAAAGAAAGGGGTGTTTACAGGATATGGCGTGGGAGTGAAGGTGTACGGAATCTGACATCCTTCTAAGCATAGAGTTATTGTTAGCAGAAATGTTACATTTGATGAGAATTCCATGCTTCACTCGAGTAGGGAGTTTGTTGATGCAGGGACAGGTGATGATGTGCATGAACAGGTGGAGTTCGAACTGACACTAAGTAGTGATCATGATGTTGATCACACCACTCATAATCATGTTGATGGTGAACATCCTGATGCTCAACAACCAGAGGAGACACAACCAAGCGTTGCTACTGATCGATCCCGTCGAGAGATAAATCCACCAGAAATATATGGCTTTGAAGACATAGTTGCATTTGCATTACAGGTTGCAGACTTGCGGGCAGAGTCTAGAGAGCCATCCACTTAAAATGAGGTTATAGCTAGGGCAGAATCTGGGCAGTGGATTGTTTCTAGGGGTGAAGAGATGGAGTCTCTTCTCAAGAATCAGACATGGGACCTTGTCAAGTTGCCAAAGGGGAGGAAAGTCGTTGGTTGTTGTTAGAGTATGCATCATATGTAAGAGGTGGCATCTTCAACAAGAGAAAGATAGGGATCTCAGGCAGTGAAGGCATCAGATACAAGGTATGTTTAGCATGATGGGTTACAGTCAAAATGAAGGTGTGGATTACAATGAGATATTCTCTCCCGTTATAAAACATACATTCATCAACGTGCTACTAGCTCTTGTAGCACATAGAGACTTGGAGCCGGAGCAGTTAGATGTGACAACAACTTTCTTGCATGGTGAACTCGAAGAAGACATTCTTATGAACTAGCCATAGGGATTCACATTTCAGGCAAGGAAGATTATGTGTGCAGATTGAAGAAGTCCTTCTATAAGGTCAAGTAGTCTCCCAGGTAGTGGTACAAGAAGTTTGACAACTTCATGGTTGATCATCAGTTCAATAGAGCCCATACGATTGTTGTGTTTATCACAACAGATGGAGGATGGGTCCTTTATATATTTGTTATTGTACATCATGATATGTTGATTGCTGCCAAGAAGAATAGTACCATAGATGATCTAAAGAAGCTCTCTAGTTTAGAGTTTGACATGGACCTTAGTGCAGTGAAGAAGATTTGGGAGATGGAGATCATCAGGGATCATGCACGAAAGCTTTTCTTATCTCAGAATAACTACATTTAGAAAGTTCTAATGAAATTTAGGATGCCTACAGTCAAGTCGCTAGGTACTTCATCCACTGTGAATATTCATCTCATGCTAGCGCAGTTGGGAGTCTTATGTATGTCATGGTATCCATAAGACCTGATATCTCTCACGTTGTGAGCGTTGTTAGTAGATTCATGGGCAATCCAAGGAAGGAGCATTGGCATGCAATCAAGCAGATTTTCGGTTATTTGAGAGGAACATTAGACATTGGCCTCATCTATAGAAGTGATTCAAAGTGTTTGGTTATTGGATATTCAGAATCAAACCATGTCGTAAATGTTGATGGGAGGAGATCAATGATAGGCTACATTTTCACTTCGGGGAGTTTAGTCATAAGTTAAAAGGCTATCTTACAACCATCAGTTACTTTATCTACCACAGAAGCAAAGTACATGACTTTGACAGAAGTTGCAAGAGAAGGCATCTGGATGAAGGGCTTAGTTGGAGATCTCGGTCTACAACAGGATAAGGCTATAATATATTATGAAAGTCTCAATGCAATATGCTTAGCCAAGAATCATGTGCATCATGAGAGGACCAAGCACATAGATGTCACATATCACTTCATTCGTTACGAGAAGAGGATTAAGGTGAAGGTCGGCACAATATATAATCTAGTTGATATGTTCACAGAAGCAGTTCTACGAAGTAAGTTCAAACATTGTTTGGACTTACTCAATGTCGACAGTTGGCAATATCCCCAAGAAGAGGTTGATTGTGGTACGTCATAGCTTGGCAAAGCGATTCAATTTAAGGTGGAGATTGTTGATATGCCTTTAGTGGTGTAAACGGACTGGACTTGAGCGAGCATACATTTGTTAGGTTCGGTTCATTTATTTAATCGAGCATAAACTTGTGTTTATGTTCGGTTTGTTTATTTTCGAACCGAATCTTAATCGAACCACTTTTTAATCGAATCGAACCTAAGAGAATATCGAACTAGAGAATTCTCTAATGAAAGGGAGTGAAAAGAAAGAAATAGAAATATACATGTGACTATAATTAGAATAAACATTCATTCATAATTTTCTTTACCTAATTCTTCTTCATCTTTTGAAAAAAATAGATTAACAAGGATTTGTCTCTTTGAAAAAGGTATAATTTAATATATTTTTATATCCGTTCAGATGAGGATAAGGAATAATGTGGAGATATGCGATAATTAAGGTTTATACTTGTTCTGTTGATTTGCGGATAAATAAGGACAAAAGATAGGCACATAGATGATGGATTTGTAACCACGATGTGACTATCTATATACCAAGGTAAAACCTGCTTATCACGTAAATATTCACTTATCTTAGGATAAAATTCACTTATCTTAAAATAAGGTCCATTTATGCGGATAAGGATTTGTAAATGTGTGTGTGTGTGTTTATCGAGCTTTTAATGAATCGAACCTAAGCAAACCTATGATTTTTAGGTTCGGTTCTATTTAATCGAGCTTAAACCTATGTTCAGGTTCGGTTCGTTTATTTGCGAATCGAATCTGAATCGAACTTTTAGCGAGCCGAACTTGAACAAACTTGAATCCTAAACCATCTGACCCAAGTTAGAGAACTGTCGTATGCACTCCCTCCTGTGTACCATACCCCCAACAAGATGAAGGCCTCATGTCCGCGGTGAAATTTTTTTATTAACATGTCTATTTGTATTCGGTTATATGAATCTGTTTGTATCAGGCATCCGTAGTATGGGAGTAGTATACAAACTCCCCTATGGTTAGGACTTAGAACTCCCAAAATCCTTTGTATTCTTCTTTCTATAGTGAAAATCAATCATCGTCGTTCAAGGACATAGCCCAGTTACGGATGAACCTTGTAAATCCGTATGTCTTCGTACTTGCATGATTGATCATGTTTGTGCATGCTTCCGCGATTCTCAACAGATGCTCAAGTGACGGAAGTTATCGAAGTTTCCCTTGAAGATCCTTTTGTGTCGGCTATTGTCGCTCCTCCTCTGGGGTTGGATGAGTCATTTAATCCTTTGTTTGTGGATGCCATTGTCTTAGCTCTACCTAAAACCTCTATTCCATCCTACTTCTTTGGCTCCTCTGAGATGGGGACTCAATGGCAAGAGGGTGAGGTGATATCGGAAAAGGGAGAAGCTTGGCTCCACATAGATGGCAGTAACTCTCTACCCACCATAATCTGTGCTGATACTACCATAGGACAAAAAAAGTTATGGTGGCCCTTGTAACAGGGGCAGTTCCAACCTCCAGAAACAAGTTGGTTAGTAAATGAAAATCTTACTTGGAACATGAGGGATCTAGGTGACCCTGAGAAATGAAGTGGTATTGGATCAATATTACAAGCATGATATTGCGATGTTGTTCTACTACAAGAAACAAAATGCAGGATTGGATGAATGTTCTATGGAACTGTAAGGGATCCCCAAATTTGTTAGATTTCAGAGCTACGAATGTTGTTGGAAGCACGGGAGGGACATTTATAGCATGGAAAGGCACTACTTTTTCCGCTCTCAGAGCTTAAATGGAAGATACATTTAATCGATTCTACTCCAGAATCAGCTCTCTAACACGCCCATGGTGATTTCATGAGTCTACAGGCCAAGTACACCCTCCAAAAGATCAGATTTGTGGTCTGAACTGCACTATGTTAGAGAAGGTATCCTGCACAGTCATGGCTGGTGGGGGGACTTCAACGAGATGAGGGGACAAGATCCAAAATCTTTTGAGTTTATAGAATTGAGTAATGAGTTGCAAATGGAGGTTATTGAGCGGTTGATACCTGCTATACCTGGCAGAACTCTAAGTCCGGTTTGAGGATGGACTGGTTACTAGCATCAAATGAGCAGATGGAGGATTTCCTTTTGTCCTTTGCGGCGTCCTGAGCGAGAACTAGATCCGATCACAGACCTTTAATCTACAAATCTGGTGAGAGCTCAGTGCCCTGTTCTTTTTTAGATTCGAGAGGTCTTGACTATTTGGGGACCGCTTCAGAGAATCGGTATCTGAACATTGGTTTGATACAATTTGCACTGGCTCCACAGCATCGCGTATATCTCAAAAGTTGTCATCCTTATGTGACAGAATATGTTCTTGTAAAAGTGTGACCAAAATAAAAGAAGAAGGGCTCACCGCTCCACATATGAATTGAAGGAGAGGGTGACCTAGCAAAAATCTATCACACAGGAGGACAAGAAACAAGTTGTTGAGTGGAGGCAAAGATCCAAACAAATATGAGCAAGGTTCAGGAAAGCGGTATGCGTATGCGTTCGGACAGGTCACTGAATAGCGCTTAAGCGGTATGCGGAGGCATATGCGGGGTATATGCGGTTCTACGCGGTTTCCTATTTTTTATTTAAAAATAAATAAATATATACAAATGTGACTACAATAGAACCAAATTTATGTATAATTATGGTCCAACAGAAGATCCAAGAAAAATAACTTTCATATAGAGTTCAAAATAATCTCTATCAATCAAATATCAATATTTCAATAGAACGTTTAGCACACAAAATAAATGACAACAATCAATAAAATAGAAAAGTTAGCACACAAAATGCCTCTATTGTTAAATCTAATGTCATTTATCTCTGTCGTTATATTTATAATTGGTCCTCCATCAAAAGTACCCAACTTTATATATAATATATTGCATTCATGATAACTATTAGTTGACTAAATTAGTTTGCTGAATTATTAGTACATTATTCTTTTTCTTCCGTGCGTGTTTACTCCAATCTCACAGTATAACTACTTTGACGATGGATTTAAATGGTCATGGAATGCTTGGTTGGAATACATGCAAAAGCAAGGAAAACGTGGCACAAAACACAATGAAAATGTGGCACAAATTAAAAAATATAAAATAAAAAAATGTATATGCGGCCGCACAGACTGCATATGCGGCCGCACAGACCGCATAAGCAGCCCGCATAAGCGCGCAGGGCGCATAATGGGGGGCTTCATGAAAGCGGTGCGTTGAGGGCACCGCATATGCATATGTGGCCGCATATGCGGCCGCACGGGCCGCTTTCGTGAACACTGGATGTTAATCAAGGAGGGTGATGCTAATATCAAATTAATTCACAGAGTTGTGTGGAAGGTAGAGACACAGTATGATCTACTATGTGTTTGTGAATGCCAGTCGTGTGGGAGGCACTCGAGATATGGGGAGAGCACTTGTTGACTATTTTCATAGTTTCTCCCGCGGAGCTCAGGGCAGACTATGGAGATGGATGGGCCTGCGGGATATACCTTTATCAAAACAACTTTCTAATTATCTGGTGTTTCACGTATGAGGAAGTGAAGGCATCGATGTGGGTTCTGAATGTTGATGAGCCACCTGGTCCGGATGGCTTCCATGTCTTCTTCTTTCGTGAGTTCTAAGAGATTGTGGGAAGGGAAGTTTCAGACGTTGTAAAGGAACTCATGAGGGCCAATTCTGGCTTTGACATGTTGAACAAGGCACTCTTGTCGCTTCTCCCTAAGACGGACGTTTTCGAGAGGGTGGAAGACTACTGACCTATTGCTCTCTCCAACGATATATATTTGATTATTGTAAAGGTTCTAGCAAACAGATTGAACGTGGTTATGAATGACATTAATTCATCAGTTCAATCAGCATTCCTTCCCAGAGATAGATCAGCGATAGCTTGGCTATTGCGATTGAGATTATTGCAGTCTGGAAACGGCAACACTATTATGGCCACCTTTGAAAGGTGGACTTCTCAAGGCCTACGACATCATTAATTGGCACTTCCTTTGGTCAACGGCGACGAGACAAGGTTTCCCAGATCTCTGGATACCATGGATGGAAAGTTATGTGACTACAGCATCTTTCTCGGTGCTTGTTAATGGGCACCAGACGGGTTTTTTCTAGCCTTGACATGGAGCGCAGTAGGTTGCTCTCTTGGAACCCATTCTATTTGTTATTGATGTTGATGTGTGGGCGCCCATGGTTGTACAATTGACCAAACAGTGAACTGAAGCTGGTTACTCTCTAGGTGACATCTCCATACCCTATTGTAATATGTCGATATAATTTTTTTATTGGAGGAAAAGAGGAAGTTATGGGAATGGCATTTGTTCTTGAAATTTTTGACGAGCTCTCTGGTCTAACAATGAATAGAAACAAGTCGAGTGGGATCCCCTTTGACTTAGCAAAGGTTGATGCTATGTCTTGCGATGCAACGCAATACACAATTCGTGGCTCCCTCTCGATTCTTTATCTTGGTCTTCCTTTGACCTGTGGTAGACTTAGATCCTCTTATTGATTATTGATCATTGAGAAAATGGAGAAAAAATTGGATGGTTGGAAAGCCTCCTTGCTTTCACATGGGTGGACACGGTTCTCGTGAAGGTCGTCCTTGCTGCAATACATGTGTTTTTCACGTCGGCAAGGCTTCTTCCTGTGTGTTCTAGGTGTTGCCTTGAAATGATTACGTGGAGATTTTTTTTAAGTAAAATGGGTTAGGTGAACATAGGTATTCACTTGGTTGACTGGGATATGGTTAGGCTCTCAAAGCCAGAGGATGGTCTTGGAACTACTTTGGAAACAATAAATAAAGCCCTCCTTAAGATGATTGCCAGGATTTGGGGCAAAGGTGAAGACTTTGTTGCAAGCTTGTCCATAGAATTTATGGCATCCATGCACAAGACCACATGATGCATCACCCTTCTTCCACCTCAGCTTTTAGGAAGGGCATCTTCTCCTTGATGCCAAAGCTTCAGAACTACTCAGCTTGATTCTTGGAGATGGATGTTCTTTTGCTTTTTTGAGGGATAAATGGACTGACAATGGTCTGCTTGCATCCCGTTTCCCAAGCCTTTTTGTATGGTATGCTGATCGTGAGGCTCTCGTAGCTCGTAGCGGCTTGTTGAGATAATGGTGCGTGGATGCTTTCTTTTCTTGAAATTTTTCCAACCATTGAATGGAGGATTTTTTTGGAGCTACTTGATTTTATTTATTATTTAAACTTGCAAGAGAACATCATTTGATTCAAAGAAAAGACAAGGGAACATCATCACGAGTTCTCGGGCTGTCGGGCATACTCAATGGCTCCTCCTGGGAAGTGGGAACTCCGCTGGCTCTGCCTGGTAGCCCAAGCTCTGCCTTAGAGATCTGCTCGCTCCTCCTGGGAGCCCTAGCTCCCACTTAGAGCTTCGTTTGCTTCTCCTGGGAGCTCTACCCACTCTGTGGAGGTATGGAACCTCTGCCTAAGAGCCCTAGCTCCAACTTAGAGCTCCGCCCGCTCCTCCTAGGAGCCTTAGCTTCCAGATGGAGCTCTGCTCAATCCTCCAGAAACTCCATTCGTTACTTGGAGGCAGATTTGTAGTTGGTGATGTCGCATTGGAGGGAATTCTCGAAGGCGGTGCACGAGCATCCCTCAAACCCTATCATGATTGCTCCACCATGCTCGGTGGGGGTTGGCCCTCGTGTGCGCCTTCCCTCTTTGATAGGGCTCCGCATCGGGGCGACGATGTTTCTCGAGGGCCTCCTCACACTCGAGTGAGTTAAGAAGGTGGAGGTGTCAGGTCACCAGATCGCCATGGCGAGGGTTTTGGTAGCGGTATTGATGGATCTCCATTTTTAACCTTTATTTTTTCATTTTGACCTTAAATCCCTAGCTAAATGCATTTATATCTCATTATTTGTCAAAATAAACACTCTGTAAATTGAAGAAAATACTGTATACAATATTGTATATTTATTGTATTGAATTCCAAAATAAAAGAATAACAGAAGAAAAGAAAAGGAAATGAGAATTCACAGGTGTTGAGTGACCATAGACCCCGAGACCTAGTCATCATGATAACTTAGTCGACAAGTAATAAAGTAGAGGGAGATAGGGCACATGAACTATATAGAAAATACATAGAAAATCACATACAAAACACTAATTTTATTACCCAAATATTACTTTTTGGCACATATTTTATTTTATTATTTTTAAACCTCAAATAATAAAACCCTCAATATGAATGTTGTAGATAAAAGTACAAAGAAAAATACAAATTGAGTTCACATAAAAATAAGGGTTTTTTATCAGTTGTGCCCCTCCGAGATCTTGTAATTTCAGTTATGCCCCTATCTTTTTGGTAATATCAGTTGTGCCCTCAACTTCTTGCCATTCTATCAGTTGTGCCCCTCCGTTAGTTTAACCGTCAATGAGTTGACTTAACTATAATTTTTTTCAAACCATGGTGCAGTTAAGAGGTATATAATTGTCCAGACTTAATCTTCATCTTCTTCCTCCTCCACTTGTTCTTCTTCCTCTCTTCATAATTTCTCTCTCTTAATTACACCATCGCGCATCCATAAAATCATTAAAATTTGGGCATTTTCATGGATATATCACTCATTGCGGATCAAATGGTGATTTTTATTACATTTTTTGATGAACTTTCATGAATGAATTAATCAAAAATTTATCTTAAACAAACAAATGCTGAAGGTTGGAGGTGGAGGAGGGGGCAGGCTGGGGACGGAGAGGTCATCGGCCTGGGAGGAGGAGGGAGGCTGGGGCGGAGGAGGTCGTCGGCTGGGGGCGGAGGAAGGACGGAGCGGAGGAGGGGGGAGGCTGCAGGCTGGGGGCGGAGAGGTCGTCGGCCTAGGAGGAGGAGGGAGGATGGGGGCGGAGGAGATCGTCGGCTGGGGGCAGAGGAAGGACGGGGCAAAGGAAGGGGGAGGTCGGGGCGAAGGGAGGACCTGGAGGTGGGGGTTGGTGCGGGGGCGGCAGGGGGTAGGGGGTAGCTCGAAGCGGGGGGAAGTCGGAATGGAGGGAGGACTTGGAGGTGCCGGTTGGCGCGGGGCGGCAGGGGGTGGGGGGAGCTCGGAGCAGGGGGCGGGAGGAGGTCGGGGCGGAGGGAAGACTTGGAGGTGCGGGTTGGCGCAGGGGCGGCAAGGGGTGGGGGGGAGCTCGAAAAAGGGAGCGGGGGGAGGTCGGGGCGGAGGGAGAACCTGGAGGTGCGGGTTGGCGCGGGGGCAGCAGGGGGTGGCGCGGGGGCGACAGGAGGTGGTGCGGAGGCGGCAGATGGGAGGAGCTCTGGGAAGGTGGACGGGCGCAGGGCGGCAGAAGGGAGGAGCTCTGGGAAGGTGGAGGAGGAAGAGAAGGGAGGAAGAGGAAGAAGATGGGAGAGGAGGAAGAGGATTGGGAAGGAGGAAGATGAGAAAATGACCTTTTTCAGCTTTTACTTTTAATTTAATTCCCATTTTGTCCCAAAGTTAACGTCTGTTTACATTGGGAATGAACGGCAACTAACCGGAGGGGCACAACTGATGGAACGACAAAAAGTTGAGGGTACAACTGATATTCCCAAAAAGATAGGGGCATAACTGAAATTGCAAGATCTCGGAGAGGCACAACTGATAAAAACCCTAAAAATAATGCACAGTGTGCCCGGGACACAAAATAAAAAGTCAAAATAAAAACTTCAGACATGTATCTCCTCCATATTGTATCTGTTGAGAGATTTATGTAGTCAGTGTATTGTTTATCATTTTTTATTTCTGTAGTTACTACTTATGTAATTTACCCATAGGCTTTCCTCTATATAAGAGAGCCTAAGGTTCTTTGACAACAATTTCCACCAACATGGTATCAGAGCCAAAACCCTAAACCCTCCTCACCCGCCGCCCCTCCTCTCTCTCTCTCTCTCCTCGGCGCCGCCCCCGTCGCCTCCTCTCCCCGACGCCGCCAGACCTCTCCCGCCGTCGCCACCTCTCTCTCTCTCTCCTGTCGCCGCCCTCCTACCGCTAATCTCACCGCCTCCCCTCGCCGGCTACTCTCGCCGACACCTTCCCCCTTTCTCCGCATCCATCTTCTCCGCTGTCTCAATGGATTTGAGTGCGTAGAGTCTACAAACGCACTCAAATCCCATGAAGTTTATGTAGACACCTCTCTTTTAGTCTACAAATCCTAGTTCTCTGTCTCTGGAGATATGTCAGAACACAAAGTCGATATGCCCTCCATAGGCGCGTGTTCAAAGGTCATGCGCCAATAGTCAAGATGGATGGGACGAACTACGAGCTCTGGACAATGCAGTTCATGAGCCTCATGAAGTCGAACGGTAAGAAGCACATTCTTACCGAGAAAGAGCCAGCAGACAAAACAGGGATTTATGCCTCCTGGGAGGCCGATGATTCATACGCCAAGGTCTGGCTATCAGGTACATTGTCGATGGAGATTATTAATGATGTTCTCCATCATCCCACCATTAAGGCGATGTAGGACATACTGACGGTAACATATTCGCAGGTGCGAAATGAGACAAAGATGTTACAGCTCCAGCATGACATATTCACAATGAAGCAGAATGGACGGCCACTTCATTCCCTGTATACATCCCTACGAGGGATGTTTGAGAAGCTCTATAGTACTATTCCTCTCACGGCCACCCTTGAGCAGCAGAAGACGTTCAGGAATGCTACCATAGTGGGGGTCTTGCTCGCGGCCTTGGATCCTGAATATGAAGCTGTTGTTCACAGATACTTGCTGATGCTACTATTCCTCCTATGGACGAAGTATACCGACGGCTCAGCCGCGTCTCTGTCTCCTCCGGTGCTTCTACTCCACCGCTCTCGACGGTGGTTGTCTCTAGAGCAAGAGGTGGTTCGTTTTCATTCCGTGGCCGTGGACCTCGTGGTCGAGGCGGTCGTTTTCGCCAGCCATGCACTTTCTGTCATCGACAGGTCATGCTGAGGATGCGTGTTATTCTAAGTACGGGTTTCCAGCATCGACGCGAGTAGCCGAGCATGTTGCATCTCCGTCCGCATCTACTTCGGATCAGAGGTTCGATGATCTCGTTACGAGATTAAGAGATATTATGCCTCATGTATCTACAGATTCTCCAGGAGGTTCTTCAGACATTGCAGCTTTAGCATCTGCAGTACTTCTGCCTCTGCTAGCAACTCAGGTAGTTTTTGTTCTTTTCCATCATGCCATAGTTCAAATGTCTCAGATTGGATCATGGACTCTGGTGCAATACACCATCTTTGTCGGGACAGAAATAGACTCGTGTCATACAGGGAGATTCCACCAGGACGGTCTATGGTAATAGCTGATGGGACCCATTCACCCATCATTGGACAGGGGGAGATTACTTTGTTGCCTTCCATGCATTTACAGAATGTTCTACATGCACCTGATTTTTCGATGAACTTATTGTCTATCAGTCAAATTACAAAGGATTTGCATTGCCGTGCTATATTTGACCCATCTTCTCTTCTTTTTTAGGACATCCTAACGGGCAGGGTGATTGGTTGTGGCTCTGAGTAGGATGGACTCTATTGTCTGGTCCGGAATTCCTATGTTGGTGTCTCCTCTTATTCAGCCGGATCAGTCTCTCCATATACATGGCATCTACGCTTTGGTCACCTCCCGCTTCAGAAGATGCGTCATCTATTGCCTAAGATTTCCCCAGGTTCCTCCTTCAAGTGTGAAGCCTGCCAGTTGGGCAAGCACCATCGTGCTAGTTTTCCGAGTCGTCAATGTCGGAGCAGTAGCTCCCCGTTTGATTTACTTCATGTCGATATTTGGGGTCCGAGTCGAGTTCCTGATCACTAGGGACACAGGTTTTATCTTGTAGTCGTTGATGATTTCTCTCGCTTGTCGTGGGTCTTTTTGTTAAAGAATAAATCTAAAGCAGAGAATGTTACTCAAAATCTTATAATTGAAGTACAAAATATTTTTTCCTCTCATATTAAATATGTTTGTACGGACAATGCTTTGGAATTTTGCACCCGTTCTTTCTCATACTTCTTCTCATCAAGAGGCATTATTCATCAAACCACATGTGCTTACACATCCCAGCAAAATGGAGTCGCAGAGAGAAAACATCGTCATCTTCTTGATATTACTCGAACCCTACTTATCCAGAGTTGTGCACCTATTTCCTTTTGGGGAGATGCAGTACTTACATCCTGTTACCTTGTGAATCGTATGCCCTCCTCGGTTCTTTGTGAGCAAATTCCTCTTTCTGTTGTATTTTCCCACAAGGAATTATTTTCACTTACCCCTCGTGTGTTTGGCGTTGTAGCCTTTATTCACCACTTGTCCCCTGGACTTGACAAGCTCTCACCTAGGGTTGTCAAGTGTGTCTTTGTGGGTTACTCTCGAACTCAGAAGGGTTACCGTTGCTATGATCTAGTCAACATGAAATACTTTGTCAGTGTTGATGTTACATTTTTTGAGTCTGTTATGTACTTCTCACCTGCAGGTGACAGGTTGGCATCATCCACTTCTACTGATGAGGTTTATGTTCCACCTCCTCCTACTCTGAATCCACCAACGTGTGTTCCTGTCCCTATCGTCACACCAACATCATCTCGACCACAACCACTACCGCCGCCACCACCACCAAGACCAATTGTCTCGCCCATACCTAAATATTACACACGTCGGTCGGGTCTCGTTCATGTTGCACGTCAGTCATCCCATGCTCCTCAAGTATGTTCAGATGTTATTACTAATGATGGGTCGTATAGTATGTGTCGCGACCCCAATTTCGGATCGTCGGATCCTCCCAAATCCGGATCTGGTTACTCAGGAATAATTTATTCAGCAATCACAACCAACATTCAGAAATAGACTACAAATAAAATACTTAGAAGGAAGTATTTAAATATTTTTTCATTCATAAAATAAAGTTTACACGATACATTGTCCCACTATAACCATTTACATGTACATCAGCTAGAAAGGAAATACACAAAAAGATTACTAACTACCTTATAGAGTAAAGCTACTGTGGCTAGCTAGATGACTATTATGTTAGCTGGCTAGATTATTAAAGTCCTTGTGATAGCTCACCGACACTTGTTGGGATTTCCATAAATCATAATATAACAATCAGCGAATGCTAAGTAATAAAGAAGAGAAAAGCCAACAAATGTGTAATTTTTCAAAACTTGTTAACACAAAAAGGTTCGTTTCTTCTCATTACTTTAAGTCATATTCCTTCCTATTCCACGTCAGGGATTAGTCCAGCGAATTACCTCACCACTATATGGATTCCGAAGTTGTGGACACTTCGGGATTGGAGATTGCGTTGATCTGGTAAGCTTATGCTGCCGCACGTTGCCTCAACCAATCCTCCAATACTACCCTGACAATTTCATTTCCTTTTATTAATCAGGGTCTCAAACCCTTAGCCTGACAAACAAAGGAGCACACCGTCCTCAAAGATCCGGTTGCTTAAAACCTCAGGCTAACCTTTAATCACATAACCTAGCGGCTTTAAATACATGTTATCGTGACCCAGCCGCTATTGAACTACCGCCTCCACATGGCATGACCACGTCTTCCGTTGTTCAACCCGAATATATTGGCTCACGGTACCACGCATTGCAAATCATTCATTTCGTAAGCACTTATCAACACCATGTATCACCTAGGTAGGGCAACGCCAATACGGGTTCCTTCCGACAAACCTACAGGTTGCATGCCCGACCTGTAGTTCTACTCCCAGTCATTCTTAACACAAGACATGATCCAACTCAAAACACATCAATTCCCATGATGTAATTCCTCTCTTAAGCCTTAGATTTACATAACCATAAATACTGAGTATGGATTTACACATATATTAATTCATGTATTTATATATTCATATTTATGCTCATTTTAACTTCCAATCCCTAACTTTCCAAGCCACTGCATCCATTCAATGCTTAGATCTTATTTTTAATTGAAATCACAAAGCAACTTTTCATATTTCTCAAAAATAGCCAAATTAGGGTTCTTCGTAGCAATAAGCATAAATACAGAAATATCAATGATCACATATGAAAACCCAACAGCAAAAGGAAAAATTCGTTACCTAATCGAGCTCTCTCTCTCTCTCATATGCAGTACTTTATCGTGATTCTTTTCCAAAAAGATGATTTATAGCTCCTGAAACGAACGAATTTCATTTTCGTATCAAAAAACGCTAAGAACGTGCCAAGAACACGAAAAACGAACGAAAAATACAAAGAACGCAAAGAACACACGAAGAACATGAAAAACGCGAAGAACATATTTTCTCTTGAAATTTCAGCAGAGCTTCCCCTTATACGGGTTGATATTTCTAGGAAAATTTCGGCAGAGTTTCTGCTTAAATTGGAACATATTTTTATAAAACTTTCGGCAGAATTTTCCCTTATATCGGAACATTTTTTTTAAGTGCATAAACGAGGGGGAAACACTCGATGGTGCTCGCCCCACGGTTTTTATTCAAAAGATAAAAATAAACATAAGGGAGGATAAACAAACACACGCTGACATCACAGGTTTATTACAACACCCAATCCTCCACCATGTGCTTGGCATAAATCCCCACGTTCTTCTTATAGAATCTTTGGCCCGAGAACAGCAAGTCATTCCTACGCCGCCAAACCGCCCATAGAATGGATAAAGCAAGTCCTCCTTATAGAATCTTTGGCCCGAGAACAGCAAGTCATTCCTACCCCGCCAAACCGCCCATAGCGGATAAAGCAAGTCCTTCCTCGGCCTATCCTTATTTGCAAGGAGCGCATTCCAGAAAGTCTGGAGATCGTCAGTATAGCACCATGCCAAGCCAGCCTCCTTCCAAACTTGAATGACCATAGAGCACGAAAAGAAGAGGTGCTCCACGGATTCAATCGCCTCATTGCACAGCAGGCATCTGTTAGAAACGCCACCCAAAAGTCTGGCGCACCGGTCCCTCGTCATCAACCTCTGCCTCCTGAGCAGCCAAAGGAAGAACCCAATTCTCTCAGGAAGCCTGAGAGCCCAAAGGAAAGCACAATCCCTGATCAGAAACTCCGATTGCGACGGCGGCGGCCTAGAGATAGCCCCAAAAGCCTTCCTGACCGAGAACGGTCCCTCCTGCCAACACCAGTGATCTCGCCCCCCCGAAACATATTTTAAAAGAAAACAGAAAGAGTTTCCTTTATATAATCACCAAAAGGAAAACAACAAGGAAACTGAACATTAATCAAAAACCTAGCTCACGAAGCAAATTAAGAGAGGATCGTACCTTCCTCCTCCTTGTTCTCCCGGCAGCGCTTCGCAAGTGCTCCTTCCTCGCCTCCCACTCCTCTTCCCAACCTCTCGACCTTAGCCCTTGGGGTGGTGGTGGTAGTGGAAATCGTAGAGAATGAATGGGTAGGGGGCTGTTTATAGGCTCCAGAAAACCGCTAACCATGGTTAGAAAATCATGGTTTAGACCTTAATTGCAGTTAGCGACCCATGGTTTTGGCCCATGAGTTTGGCCAAAACTTATCCAAAACTTAGGGCTTAAGTTAGAACTATCTAGAAGACTCTAGATTTGCTAATGACGCTTAATTAATTCTAATTGTGATTAACTTTTACTAATCGTGATTTAACCTTCGCGTCTTACGCTTAACTTTTGCTAACCATTGTTTAGTGTTCGCTAATGATCATTAACGATCCTCAATTCATCATTAATTTCTTCAATCGTATTTAATTAGTCTTAATGACGGCCATTAAGAGTTAATGACATCTTAAACATCCTTACTTCTCTTTCTTCTGAAAATCATAACAAATCGAAACGAAATCCGATTTACACGAAAAAAATTCCGTTGGTTTCCTCTTGACGAGCCGGATCTTGTGATATAGGATATGAGAGACGACCAAGTTTAAGGCTTTACAGTATGCATGTGCAGGGATCATCATTGCAGGAGGAATGTGAACCGGTAAAGACAATGGGTGATGATCTAGATGTTCCTATTGCCATACGGAAGCAGAAACGGTTTTGTACATCATATCCCCTTGCCTCTCATTTTTCGTTTCATCGTCTTACAGGGGGTTTTCAGAAATTTGCTTTGGCTTTGTCGACCGTGGGGATACTACGGAATTATCAGGATGCTCTGAAGATTGATTGTTGGCGTTCTGCTATGGAGGAGGAGATGGCTGCCCTACAGTCACGATGTGCATGGAGCTTGGTTCTTGTTCCCTCAGGAGCGTCTGTTGTTAGCTGCAAATGGGTGTTTACAGTTAAGTATCATGCAGATGGTAGTCATGACCGTTAAAAAGCAAGGCTAGTAGTGCGAGGCTTCACTCAGACATATGGTGTGGATTATATGGATACTTTTTCACATGTTGCTCGTCATTCCACCCTTCGTATCCTACTGTCTATTGCAGTGGTACATGATTGGCCTTTGTTTCAACTTGATATTAAGAATGTCTTCTTGTATGGTGATCTGCAAGGAGAAGTCTACATGCAGCAGCCCCCGGGGTTCGCTGTTGAGGAGGAGAATCATATGGTGTGTAGATTTCATAAAGCAATATATGGTCCTAAATAGAGCCCAAGGGTGTGGTTTCAAAAGCTTTCCCATCTGATTGAACAATAAGGCTTCAAGAGATCAAATGCGGATCACTCGTTGTTCATTCAGAAGACTCCTAGAGGTACGGTTGTCATCATGGTGTATGTTAATGACATTTTGGTTACAGGAGATGATGCTCATGGGATAAAGATGGCAAAAGCATTTTTGGGCCGTTAGTTTGTTACAAAGGATCCGGTACTCTACGATATTTTCTGGGGTTGGAGTTTGCCAGGAATAAACAGGGTCTTGTGATGACCCAAAGGAAATATATTACAGATTCGCTTGTTGAAACCGATATGGTTGGGAGTAGACCCGCGAGTACTCCTATGGATCCAAGCATGAAATTATATGATAATGATATCGAGGAAGTAGACAAGAGAAGATATAGAGAAATGGTGGATAAGCTCCTCTACATTACTATAACTCGACCCGATATTGCGTTTGCAGTTAGTCGAGTTAGCCAGTTCATGAAACAGACGAGACAGGTACATATGGATGTTATATATATGATATTAAGGTATCTAAAGCCGTCGCCAGGCACAGGATTGCTATTTAAAAGGGAAACAAATTTATTTATTTCTGCATGTGCGGATGCGGATTATGTAGGATGCCCTAAGGATCGGAAGTCTACTTCGGGCTTGCAGTGTTTGTAGGCAGCTCGCTGGTTTCTTGGAAAAAACAAGAAGCAAACTATTGTGGTTAGATCCAGTGCTGGATCTGAATACAGGGCCATGGCATAAGCAAGTACAGAGATGATGTAGGTTTGAGTTGTACTAGACGATTTGCATATAGAGGTACCTCTACCCATGCAACTATAGTGCTATAACCAAGCCGCGTTATTCACTGCCGATAATCCTGCCTTCCATGAAAGAACAAAACATATTGAGGTAGATTGCCACTACACCAGAGATATGATCCAGAAAGGCCTGATTTCTACTTCACATGTGAGTTCAGGGGAGTAGACAACCGACATTTTCACCAAGCCATTACTCAGAGGACCATTCCAGAAGTGTTCTTCTAAGCTGAGCATGATTGATATCTATGCTCCATCTCGAGGGGGAGTGTTGAGAGATTTATGTATTCTGTGTACTGTTTATCATTTTTTATTTACGTAGTTACTACTTATGTAATTTACCCATAGGCTTTCCTCTATATAAGAGAGCTTAGGGTTCTTTACAATAATAAGACAACAAGTTCCACCAACAGTATCAAAATGGACTAAAATCTCAAGGTACGTGGAGTGTTGTACAGGCTCCTCCAGGTGTGTCTGTTGTAGGCAGCAAGTGGGTGTTCACTATGAAACACGGAGCTGGTAGTATTGTGGACAGATATAAGGCCAAATTGGTTGTTCGTGGGTTCACCCGAACTTACGGGGTGGACTATCAGGATACTTTTTCTCCAGTTGTGCATCACTCCATGTTGCGGATTCTTATTGCAATTGATGTGGTACGTGACAGGCCACTTTCCCAGGTGATGTCAAGAATGCATTCTTGTATGGAGATCTGCAGTGTAGGAGGAAGTTTACATGCAGCAGCCACTAGGGTTTGCTGCTGAGGGGGAGTCTAGTATGGTGTGCCGACTTCACAAGGCCATATATGACCTTAAGCAGAGTCTGAGGGCTTTGTTTCGAAGCTCTCATAGTTGATTGAACAGAATGGCTTTGTCAGATCTATTGCAGATCATTCTCTTTTTGTTAAGAGAACTCAGAGAGGTATTGTTGTTGTTCTGATTTATGTTGATGATATCGTTGTTACTGGCAGTAATGAACATGGTATTCAGTCAGCTAAGGATTTCCTTGGATGACAGTTTGTGACCAAGGACCTTGGCAAGCTACGCTACTTCCTTGGATTGGAGTTTTGACGCAATCAGTATGGTATGGTTATGACGCAGAGGAAGCATGTTACTGACCTTCTGGCTGAGACAGGCATGACATGATGCGTACCTGCCACTACACCAATAGATCCCAATGCTAGACTATATAATGACTCTGAGGAGGTGGATAAGAGACAGTACAGAGAGCTTGTAGGGAAGTTACTATATGTTATTATTACCAGGCCTCAGCCAGTTTATGGAGCAACCCATATAGGTTCATATGGATGTAGTTTGCATGATCTTGAGATATCTGAAATATTCTCCAGGTGCAGATCTTCTTTTCATAAGAGATATGACTCTCTCTCAGTTACTGGATATGCAGATGCGGATTACGCTGGGTGTCCCAAGGATAGGAAGTCCTGGGTTCCACAAACCTAAACACGCGCATACGTGTCATCTTGCTTCCAAGAAATATTTGCCACAGTCTTATATGTTGGCTCTGGATCTATCAGGATGTGCTCCTTGTTGTTGCACTGCATGAGGGTAAAAAACTGCATGGATCATAAATCATGGTTGGTCCCATCCATCTTAACGATGGGAGCCGGGCCCTTGAAGGCTCCGGACGAAAAAATATCACCCTTATTCTCTGACATGATGGAAAACCAGCCGAACAACGGAACTCAACTGAGGAGTAGACCGATATGAACAAGTCTACACGACATACGAAAGATTGATTGTACGTGTAGACTCATAACCATCCTAATTGATTTTCGATTCTCTCTAGGGTCAGAAAACGTGATTTACAGGTCTGAAATCGCATTTTCCAGGCAAAATCAGATCGAATCAAACTGCAGATCAAGCCGCAGAGGTGCGCAGAGGCGTACTAGAGGATCAGTGGCGACATGGGAGAGCCGAGGGGCCTGTACGATCTGGAGGCTGCCTACGCAGCGACCGGAGAAGCCAGGCGACGGCATGGACGGCCGAGGGCAACCTTGGCGGCGGCCTGGAGTACCGGCGGTGGCTTGGAGAGTTGACGGCGGCGGCACGCGGGGCGGAGGGGGGTACGACGGGAACTCCGGTCTAAGTTTGTCACTCCGATACCATGTAGAGGGAAAAGAATGAATTGCATTAATGCGAGGTACTTGGGTTCTCTTATATACGAGAGGAACCTATTGGGTAAATTACATGAACAAGAAAAAATAAATAGATAATAAAAAAATAAGAAAGATATCAAATATCTCAACAGTGGCGCTTGGACATGGAAGAGAAGATGGATGCTCTACAGTCGCATGGTACCCGGAGCTTGGTCCCTGCTCCCGATACAGCATCTATTATCAGATGCAAATGTGTGTTTACCATTAAACGACATGCAAATGGGAGTCTTGATCGTTACAAGGCCAGATTGGTTGCATATGGCTTTACTCAGACTTATCACTTATGGAGTGGATTATCTGGACACATTCTCTCTTGTTGCTCGTCACTCCACTCTACGAGTTCTTATCATAGATGTACCTCTTCCTATGCAGTTACAATGTGATAATCAGGTCGCCTTATTTATTGCAAACAATCCAGTCTTTCGTTAGATAACTAAACATATCGAAGTAGATTGCTACTATACACGAGACATGATCCAGAAAGGTTTATCTCTTCGCATGTTAGTTCAGGAGATCAAACTGCAGATATTTTCACAAAAGCTTTGCTCAGAGGACCTTTTCATAAGTGTACATCCAAGTTGAGCATGATTGACATCTATGTTCCATCTTGAGTGGGAGTGTAGAGATATGTTTATGTTTATGTACTATTTTTTTGAAATAATTTTATTCTCGTCTATCTTATATTGTTTACCCATAGGTCTCTCCTATATATAAGAGAGCAATAAGGTTCATGTAATGGATGATTCTTATTCTTTTCCCAACAAAAGAAAAAGGAAAAGAAGGTCAAGCATTTGATACATGAAACATACACCTATCAGAAGGATACTAATACTCGGAAGAAGAAACAAGTATCAGTCAGCTATTATGTTGAGTTGTTGACTGATGAGACTGACCACATCAAAGCCTGTTGCAGCAGTGCATAAAAATGGGAATATAAATGTGGGGAACATCCGTTAGTTTAATGTCTAAGGGTACATTTGCAAATATAAAAATGTCAATAGAAGCTTTAAACATAAACTTGATATAGGGTTTTTTTCCCATGTTAGTTAAAGAATACATAAGCATTATTAAATTGCCACACAAGGCTAAGACCTTCGAAATGAGCAAACATGAAATGGTATAATACTCATCTTATAATACTATCTTCTTCCTCTCTTTAGGAGGTTCCATGACAACATGATAATGGCTAAAAACAATCAACATTTCCACTGTAACAATCAAAAGAACGATATGCAAAACCAATAAAGAAATGAACTTAAAAAATGTTTCGCATTTGGACCCAACCCGGATTTGTGGCAGGGAAGAAGCTCAGAAAAAAACGAAAAAAGAGGGATTCCAGTTGCAATATAATCTCATTCAATCAAAGAGAAACATTGCTAATACATGGAGCTCCTTTATTATTGCATGTGGGGGATCTAAACATCGTAGATCATGATTGGAGTTATTGTATCGCCCATCTCCATGGACCAAGCAAATACAATAAACTTGAAGTCAGAGCAGCTATCTGAAATCTCAGGAAGTTTTTATCTGTGAAACCGAAGGAGATGGTTTCCTACTTTCCTCGAATGACAAAGAGCTGCAGCAATTATTCCGTCATCAAAAGACTGAAATTAATTACGGATAATAAAGCATTGACTTTCCTGTTAAGATCTAACCAGGATCCACTCTAGTCTAAACTACATAAGAATATCGTTCATATGGAATTTGATCAGTGTGTCATCTAACTACTTTCTCCTTGAACTGCAAATCCCCTGAATCGATCAAAACTAGTTTGTACAAATGAAAATGATGTAAAGGGAAAGAGAGATCCGTCACCTGATAATCAATGCTGAGTCTAAGCGGCAGGCTCCGGCTCTTGTGCCGCATCTTGTACAACTTCCTCCCAAGCACGAAGAATCCCAAGATTGCTGCAGCCACCGGCAACGGCCATACCGGTCTCATCTTGACAATACAAAACTTGAGAAGCTCAATGGGAAGCTTCCACCACACAATCCCTCCTTTCTCACCATTACCCGAACCGTTGTTTACGACTTCTCTCCTATTATTTTCACTCACCAACCCTCCTTCACAACTCTCAAGGAACCCAGGTGCCGAATCGGAGCTCTCGCAGCGGACAAGATTGGAACTTTCTGGCGCCCTCGGAGAATCCAGCCCATCTGAAGATTCATCAGATGTCCAGAACTCGTCGGCGGCGAGTTTGGACTTCAATTCGAGAGGGTCCACCCAGCTGGGGTTGTCGGAGTCGGAGTGGACCTCCTGCTGATCAAAACGGAACCTTTCCGCATGGAGACGATCGGAATCGAGAGCGAAGTAGTCGGAGCTGATACCGTCGTCCGGAATCGCAACGTCAATCTGGTTAGGGAGGCCTTCCACGTTGTTGATGGGTGCAGAGACGGGGGTTTCGGGGTCGTGAAGCAATTCCCAGCCCTGGAAGTCGGTTGGGCGCTCCATATGTCCGAGGATGAGAGGCGGAAGAAAGAAACCCAAACAACAGAGTGCAGGAGTAAAGGAGCCGCCTTTGCTTACCTTGGGGGTAAGGACGAAATTAGACGAACTGTGGTGATGGTAGTCTGCCGTAAGGTGATGGGACCGGGGGGTGCACGAAATCTAACAGGTGGAAGGACGAGAGACACGAACTTGTTGGGATAAACTTTTTAAATTTTTCTCCTGAAATTTTTACGCTCATATCCCGTAAATAACTTCAAATTACATAATATAATAATATTCGAAATTATGCACGGTCTCTCTTATTCTGTTACATTGTACATGTGTACCCCTAGCTTTAGTTTCCTTCAATAACCTAACCATACTTGAGTACATTTAAGAGAGAATTATATAAATTTCTTAATTATACTTGTAATTTTTCCTTCAATAACCTAAGCATACTTGAGTGTTATACCCGTAATTTCAATGTAGTTCTCAAACTTTAAAATATTATCAATGTGGTACCCAATTTTAAATATTTGTTTGAATGTAGTCTGGAGTCCAAGAATGAAGTTGGCCATTTTATCGTTCTAGCTTCAATTCGAAATAGCCTTAAAATTAGAGTGAAACAAATTTTAAAAATAAGGTATTACACTATTACTTTTTAAATTTTAGGTATGACATTGATATAAAATGTATAGTTTGGTGTGGAGGGAGAGGGTCTCAAGGGAATGGTAGGGGTAAGGTCCTTGTCACATACGAGATAGATGAATATGTGATTCATTTGCTTTACACTAAAATCCGGTCATTAATTCCTCAGCAAAAATATGACAAAAACACATAAAAATTCCAAGATAACTAAATTGTTTGATGCAATAAAAATGAACTAATTTTATATTATTGACTTGAAAATAAGTCTAAGAATTAAAATAAATAAATAACCCCCAAAATAAGGAGTTGAATCATGTATTAAAAACACCTATAGATATTACAAATTCCATTGAATTTTAATTAATCCATATTAAGATAAAATGACATAAACCAAACTCCATTGCATACATAAAATTAATATTAATAAATAAAAATCTAAAAAAATAATAACCTGTGAATATTCGAGCAAACTCAAACCTTAATTTGAAAATAGTGGGAACTAAAAGCTAAATTGTTCCCTCATATAATCTTATGTGAAACTCTACCTACCACTGAATTAATGTGCACTAACTTACTATAAAACAAAGATGAATTCGAAGGAATTGAAAATCATATGTTAAACTTGAGTTTTCAGACCTAATTGTTCATTGTACAATTGCATTGATTTTAGTCTATTATTTCATGTACATGTCGTAGTATTCACATGTTAATATTTATTTAGGAATTTTCATTTATTATTTTTAGTTTTATATACACGGTAGAGTTATTTCATGTCACTTGGTATTAACATGGATTTATTAAAAATCAATGAATATTGTAAATATTGTAATATATGTGGCTGATTCATATACATGATTCAACTCTTTTTTTATTTTTTTTATTTTAATTATTGGACTTGTGTTCAAGCTAATAATATAAAATTAGTTCATTTTCATTGCATTGGTTGATTTATGATTTTATGCATTTCTTTTGTGTTTTTTTCTTGTGAAATAAGGACAAATTTTTAGTGTAAAGTAGATGAATCACATTTTCACCAACCATGTATACTTAAACTTTGCAAGCCCGTAGAGAATACTTATATGAAGAATAAATGAGAAAGAAAGTTTTGAATGAATCTCTGACAGTGTAAGTGAAGATAAGACTTAATGATCAAACCTCTTGTTCTGGGAACTCATCAAAGTTGAGTATCAACTAACACTTACTATAAAGCAACTTGAACTCTCTGTGGTACAACATAAGTAATACAAGGCTCGGATAAAGACATCATCCTCAACCATAGTTTCAAAGCCCTTCTCATAACAATCCACCATCGCCTTACTTACCATACTCAAAATGGTGTGAGCATAAAAGGTCAAGAATAGGATGAGTAGGATTATGTGTTTATTTTCTCTTATTCTCATTTGAAAAAATGATTACTCTGGTGTCGTACACAAACTATAATAAGTATAAGTATATTTTTTTATTGTGGACACAATATGTCCATCAAGAAGTTCGAATTTTTTACATTTATTTTTCTGGGAGTATACCATGGTGTGCCTTTTCCGTGTTATCAAGTTGCATCTTCCACACCCCTTTTTTCATTTATGGTGTAGAGCCTTTTTTCATGCTTGTGCAATCCTCATTTAGTGGAATTTGTGTAGCAATGGAAAGGGACAATGTTGTGGTCCACAAGCCTTGGTCCAAGTGGACACTCAAAAGGTTGAGACTGCTTCCAGTGTTACAGCAACTATTTTTTGCAGAGATGAACTAGGCACTTTTGAAATCTTTATAATTTTTGTGTAATGATTACCAATTAGTTGTTCATTTCTTACCAAGTTGGTACTTGTTGATCTATATTTATATAGATCCATGGAACACACACATAGCACCTAGGATAGGTCAAGACAGTACATGCAGGGATCCTTACCCGTGTACTGGTTACGTGTTAACACTCAAGTTTCATGAGATGATCAAAACTCCATCTCCATCCTCAATAATCACAAAATCAAGTCTCAAGTTTAACCCTCACATACTTGGTCCTTAGGCAAAAATTGTAAATCGTCGCCAGCAAATGCAATCGTACAAGGTGATGTACTGGTCATATTTGTTTTAAGCTCAGAGATTCTACATGTGATATAACATGTATATCCTCAATCCAAGGGCTTTACTTTTAGCCCTAAAATCCTCTTGATTAAGAGTGACAGTTCTTGAAGTTGATAATTAATTCGAATCAAAGCGGTCTGATTTTACAACGAGTCTTGACTGCATATGCAAGTGTTAGAAATCCCATTTTTATGGATTTGTTGTAATAAGTTTTCAAAAAAAACCCATTTTTGTATATTCCTAGTTTACAACAATTTTTAAAATGAATGACTGTTTACAGGTTTACAAAGGATCATACAAAATTTACAATATTTTACATGAGTATACATATTTATATTATTATGCATATTTTTACAAGTTCTTACCAATATCCTTTGTATTTTATTGCATGTTGTATACATAAAATACGTGAAAGTATGAGTTATGGATAAAGTATATAGAAAAAACTTGTATCATGTCCTCGCGACATAGCGAGGAAGGAAGGCATAGTTCGTACTAAGCGTAAGAGAGTGCAAAGAATGGAAAGAATGGAAATAGACTGCCCATATACTTAGGCTCTAGTTATCCTGAGTATAGAAGAAACAAAAAACAGAATGGTCAAGGACAAAATATGAAATAAATATATGTTGCTATACATAGCGGGCATTACCTCCTGAAAAAACCGTAAAAGCAATTTGCTATGAGTGGTGTGTTGTTATAGTCAGGTAATTTACGATTGATAAAAAATCGCTTAATTCAATTAATCAATTAATGTATGAGCATACTATTTTTATTTTACTTGGGCAAGTCGAAAGATCGTTAGATTTACTATTAATCAATTAATCAATTAATCAATTAATGTATGAGCATACTATTTTTATTTTAGCCCTAAATGCGATTTTAGTTCATTTGTAACTCACTTTGTTTACGAAAAGTTAAATGTGCTGGAGCATTGGGAGCTCCTCCGTGTATATTGGTAATCTATAAAAATCAAACATGGATTTAGGTTATTAACAATTTTTTCGTGAATTTAGATTATCATGGATTCGGAACCCACGTACGTTGCGGAACATGTGTTTTTTGTTCCACCTAGATCTACCAATCCGGGATGGAAATGTGTATCTCATGGAGAAGACCGATCCGAATTCTGTGACTTGACGCTTATGTGGCAAGGTCTTGAAAGGAGGAATCAACTGAATGAAACATCTTGGGCACATCAAAGGCAATTACAAATCATGTCCAAAGGCAAACTCTAAAGTGCAGAAGGAGATATGTAATTATGTTGAGGGAATCATGAAGAAGAAGAAAGAGAAAGCTATTAGTTTGAAAGAAATAAGGATGTGGTGATTAGAGCTACAGGCTCTTCCACAACACCTTGTGAAGGAATATACCGTGGAAAAATACCACGATCATCTGATGATGACATTGCATCATTTGGCACAATGCGCCAAACTGTTATCTTGGAAACACTAGCCAAGGAGGATGTGTGCGTGTCAACAAATATGTAGCCAAAATCTTCTATGACTGGGATATTTCTTTCAACATGGTGACTAAAAACTCCTTCATACGCATGTGTGAAGTAATTGACTGATACGGAAGCGGCTACAAGTCTCCATCTTATTATGAAATTGCAGAGCCTTTGTTAAAAGATGAAGTAGAAGAAACAAAGGAGTTTTCTAAAGGCAGAAGGATGCATGGAAGAAAAGTGGATGTTTCATCATGACATGTGCATCACTATAAGTAGGATCGGCTACATGGATTCTTGCTCAAATCCATGTTGAAAGATTCGAGTATTTTTTACACTGGTTGACGACTACCTAACGCAACCCCCACAATGGGGGATTCGAACCCTGGTCTTTTGGATGGTAGGCACACTGCACTACCACCAGACCATTTAAGTGGGTTTGGGCACATGTTTTTGACATAAGGGGAAGAAGCATAATAAACATATGTGTTAACTGTAGCTTGGGCACATGTTTTCTGAAATTCGTGGACTCGTCAGGTGATGCGCACACCAATGAATATATATATCCTCCTTGGTGGAGGAGGAATGCATCAAGGAAGTTAGAGTGCACAATGTTCTGCAAGTCGTGGCCGACAATGCATCTGCTAACATGGCGGTTGGGAAGCTCCTCAAGACCAAATATCCAAGCATATTTGGTCATCTTGCATTGCTCACTGCATAGATCCCATGCCTGGAGAAATTGTCAAAGAGACGAAGGTTAAAAATTGCATAGCAAAGCTAGAACACTTACTATTTTTACGGCCATGCAAAGATGCTCAGCTTTATGTGACACTTTACCCAAAAGGTGAGATAGTCAGACAGGGCAAACAAGATTTGCCACATGTTTCCTTACACTACAAAGTGTCCTTGAAAAGAAAGAGAAGCTGAGATTGATGTTTTCTTCTGATGAATAGAAAGAGTGCAAGTGGTCCAAGACAAGAAAATGTGAAATGGTTGGATCAATTATTCTTAGTACATTATTTTGGAGCTAAGTTCCCTTGACCTTGAAGGTCTTTTCCCCGCTCGTCTGTCTCTTGAGTACTGTTGATGGTGATTGGAGACCATTGTTAAGCTTCGTATATGGAGGACTTGAAGATGCGAAGGAGATAAAGTCTTTTTAAAGATGTTGAGCATTCATATAAGCCCTACATTAATGCCATTTATTCAAAGTCGAGAGGGAGGTTAGATAGTTCTCTTCACCTTGCAGCTCACTATCTCAACCCCTATTATTTTTATAGGGACGATAAAGCCGTTTCAGAAGATAGCTTTGTCATAAATGGCTTTTTGTACTACTTGGAGATATTTTACCATGATTTGGACATTCAGGATGTCATCACAACAAAAGAAATGATTCTTTATAAAAATAGAGATGGTCCATTTGAAAAATCATTAGCTATCAGGTAGAGATCCATCAATGAGGATGTGGTCGATCCAGATAGTAGCATGTTATTTATAATGTACACTTTACAAATATTTCAAGAATGTAAGGACTAAGGAGTTGGCATCATAATTTTTCTTATAGCTAATCGATGGTCGCTATATGATGGTGAGACATCATACATGAAGGCAATGGTGATGAAGATATTAAAGCTGACATCATCTTCCTCTAGATGTGAGAGGAATTGAAGCTCTTTCGCAGCAGTACACGCCCACGTTTGTGATTTATGATTATTGATTAGACTAACATCGAATCAATTAACATTTTGAGTAAATATTTGTGTTGCAGATCCACACTAAAAAGAGGAATAAACTTGAAATCAAGGGACCGGATGACTTGGTTTTTGTGAAATTCAACTCAAAATTGAAGGAGCGACAATCTCAACAAGGGATCCATTCGTTTCCAAGGATAAGATACATGTGAGCGAGTGCATCAGACCAGAGGAAGGCGAAGAAGAGGTATTCCAAGGCTCAGGACTTACTTGGAGCTTGGTGGTCGAAGCAAGTCAAGCGGATGAATTGGTGGAGCATAGGAGGAGCCAAAGGAACGTGGGTGCATTACCACGTGTGGAGGAAGAAGAAGAATTTATCACGGATTCTGGAGTTGACAACGATGATGAAGTTCCTCCTGATATTTTTGACGACTTAGAATAGGAGTTTGATTAGTTGTGCATGAACCTTTATTTGAGCCAATATTCTTAGATATTTTGTTATAAATATTATGATCTTCTATTTTAAATGGATGGCTTTTAGAAATATTTTGGTTGAAATCACATTGTACAAAAAAATCTTCACTTCATATTTCTTCCATGATATATTTTTTTGAATCATAAATATCTAATATTTGAATTTGTTATTATGTTTTTAATTATTTTTATATTAAAAGAAACCGCATAATCCCCATATACTTCCACCTGCCCGCTTACTCACTTCAAACCGCCTGACCAAAACCGCATACCAACTTTCTGAACCTTGGTCGGAGGAATCCTTCTCCGGACGCCCAATGATCAGGATTGCAAGAGAAGTAGTGGTACATCTCTTCATCTAGGTAATCCACATCTCAAGAAAGCCACGTTTCGCCAGAGCGGACCAAAGGAAACCCCAATCAATACAGTCGTAAGTAAGCCTTAGAGAAATCCACCTTCCATAGTAGACCCTTTACACCTCTGCTCTTCCCGTCACCAACCATCTCAGAGGCCATGAACAAACTATCCATTATCAGGCAATTATGAATGAAAGTGGTCTGAGTAGGAGCAATTAGGTCCTCAAGGACAAGGCTTAGACGATTTGCTAACACCTTGGCAACAATCAGATAAATCACATTCGAAATGACAATTGAACGAAAGTCCTCAATTCTGCTAACCCCCCTCCTTCTTAGGGAGGAGAAAGAGGAAGGCCTCAAAAATCTTGTCGAAGTCATGATTCCATGAAGCGAATTCTCCCAACACTACAATTAAGTCAAATGCAAAAGGTAGTAGTTAGTAGGACTCCTCAGCCTGAGAACAGATAGAGCGAGTCAGAGGCAGTCTCTTTCCAGGTCAAATCAATCACTATATAAAGCAAAAAGCTAGGATCACATCTCAGAATTCCTTAAAGAATAAGACCGGGAACCCATCAAGACCTGGTGCACGGTTCGCCTTCAGCTCCCGGACAGCAGCCTTCAACGCGTCCAAGCGGAAGTCTCCAATGAGAGCAGGATGCTGACTAGGTGAGAGGGTGGAGGTCCCCCTACCAAGCCACCTCCATCCCACATTTGGGGAACGTGAGACGCGCGATGGGAGTATCCCACAGCTACCTTGCCCACCTCATTGTCCCCTTAGCATGGATCCCGCCAACCGAGAGGTTTAAAAGGAAATTATGACCAATGCCTTAAATGTCGGTTTCGGTCACCATTTCGGTATCGACCAAAACAGAATTTCGATGGAATTTCGGTGGAATTTCGACCGAAATTTCGGTCATTTCGGTCATTTTTTGTACTAGGACCCCCATATTTCGGTCATTTCGGTATTTCGACTGGATATCGATATTCGACAGAAATTCGACTGAATTTCGCTGAAATTTGAGGCTATGATTATGACAACACCCCCACTAGCCACCGCGTGAAAACATATTGTGTTAGTGTCCCCTTCCCTGATCCATCCTTGTCTAGACCTCTGCCTTCATTCCACCTCCTTCTTCCTATCTTCCTCAAGAAGAATATGTCGCCAGCCAATGTTTAGAAAGGCGGGCCAGGCAGCCGCATATGCGGCTGCATATGCGAAGGCGGTCTCTAGCGAACCGCATATCCTATATTCGTTCAATATTCGGGAAAGGCGCATATGCGACCGAGTATAGCGCATATGCGACCGCATTTGTATTAGGACCTAGTCCAACCCTAAATCCAATATAGCCCTGAAAAAACCCATCAGATAAATGAGAGCCCCGATCCTCGAGTCCTCAACCCTCTATGCTCCAGTTCTCGAATGAGTGGTTCATTTTGATTCCAACTCTATTGTTCTTAAATAAAAAAATACAATAAACTGATGCCATATCTTTCGATTATGGTCGAGTTGATTGTTATATCTATCGAAAAATGCAAATGAAATTTTGGTTCAATTAATTGCTATATTTTCCATAAATCACCTACTATTTCTGCAATGCATATGCATTCATATTCCTGAGAAACACCACACAAAATTGCCAATTACATTAGTGGTTAACTTGTTAGTTTTTAGAATTATTTACTTATATTATACATTTGATCTTGGTGGACTCTGGTTAATTTATAATACGTTTTTATCGGAAATTCTGGAATATTTATAATGTCTCCTTTTTTAGTATAAATGATCTTAAACTTATACCTGAGCAAGTGCATAGGTAGAGGGAACATTGGTAGGTTCATGTGGAAGTGGTTTTGACATACGCTTTCTCATCCAATATTCTATTCTAGATGGGTACTTTAAGAAGGTGTGCTTGTAAAAGAAGTCCGCCATAGGTATTTCGTCTATATTATATATTTATGTAACATCTCTGAAATTTGAAATTATTATTATATCTATTATTTATTTTTAATTAAAATATTACAAAACCGCATAATCCGCATATACTTCGGCATATACTTCCGCATACATGCTTACTCGCTTCAAACCGCCTGACCAAACGAATATTGCATACCAACTTTCTAAACCTTGTTGCCAGCCTTCCTCTCCACCAATTCCAACACTACGAGATTCCTATCGACCTCCACTCGATCCAGCACAGAAACAATCCTTTAGACCTCAGAATGCCACACCAAACGACTCTCTTGCACCTCCCTCTTGTACCCACAGAGCTTCTGTCTCAGGGCAACTAGCTTGCGGAAAAAACAAATTGTTGTCGTACCATCCACCTCCACCGAACCCAAGAAAGCATCCACCAACTCCATGAAGCCCTCCTTTAAAATCCATGACTTCTCGAACCTGAAGAAACCATGTGGTGCAGAGTTCTCCCCAGAGATCCACGGGATAGGGGTGTGGTCGGATCTTGACCATGGCAAGGCTGAGGCACCAACCAAAGGGAATCTAACCAGAAGATCCACCGAGTCAAGGAGACGATCAATTCAAGATCTGTACCAAGAGCTACGCCACGTGAACCGATAATCAACAGCATCCAAGATATCTATCTGAAGGTCGCTCACTGCCTCCGCAAAATCCTGAGATCCCACATCTTGCTCACCTCGCATGAGAGGTCGGTCAAAGGAAAAGATCGTAAAGTTGAAGTCTCCTCCAACAAGCCAAGCGTCAGAAAGGAAAGAGAGTCTAACCGTTGTCAAGTCCACCCATGGCTGCTGACGAACGACGGAGTCATTGGGCCCATAGACACAGGAGAAGACCGTACTAATCCAATATATCATGTTCCTAAAAAGAACAGGCACTGCATGAATCCCCATCAACTTCAACTCCCAATCAAAGAGGTCACCATTCCATGCCACCATCAGACAACCCCCCACCCCCCCACCCCACACACATAGATGGCCAGACCCTAAATTCCTAAAGATAGGTCCTCCCACGGAGGCCCACAACTACCTGGACCACTCCTGTATCTTTATTTTCTGGAGGAAGATGGCATCTGTGTGACAAGCCGATATCATCCTTTTGACTGCGCTTCGCTTCTCTAGTTACTCAGACTTTTGACGTTCCAGGAGACAACCTTCATTGAGGAACCACTTTTTCCACATCTTTGTGGACCACACCCCCCCCCAACTCTCATGATAACATCAACCGACACCACAATGTGGGGGCGGAGAGATAACAGTCGATTCCATAACCGAGGTGGAAGGACCAGCAATCACCAACTTGGTCTCTTACAATGTAAAATCGCAGGCCATCCTTCTCACTGATGCATAGAGACGGCCTTGGGTGCACATGAGGGTCAGCCCTCATGCGCAAGCGCTTATGTTCCCGTGGAGAAGCTTCAAATACCGTTGTGAGCATATGGGTTGAGCCAATTAAATCCAACCATGACAGGTGGTTGCAGTCCAACCTCATAAATGAGATCGGATGGAAGATCTCCAACTCTAAGGAAAGCGGCACAGGCAAGGGTCGTGTAATCAAGGCAAGTTCCAAACACTGACAAGGGAACGAGACCGAGCTTGTGCCGAATAGGGTAGATGGGGAGTCATCAACATCCAGGAGCACCGTATGAAAGTGTGAAGGGGGATGTTCAACTCAAAAGTGATCCTCCGCTGGAGGGATTCGACTAGCATCCGTTCCATCAAGGTCTTCCAAAAGTTAAGGTCAAAACTGGCCCTCAATCCCTCAATTGCCCCCTTCGAATTCATTCTAGCAGTTGCCCCACTTAGTACTCACCGCTTGGTTTATCCATTGTGTTAGTTTATGTCTCCTCCGGGTAGAAGGTCGACAACGAAGGAAGTTCCAGTACCTCAAAAGAGACCCGGAAGGAGGCGTTCCCTACCATCAAGCGTCATTGGATCTTCGACATTTCGTGACGCAGACTCGCCATCTCCAATATCACGGTATCGACTTCAGTCCCAGAGGTATAGCCATCGGAGAAGATCTTCTCCACCCCCAAGGTCACATAGAGCACTTCTCAATGACTCCAAATATCTGGACAACGGTGGTACCCCCGTCAATCGAGCAACAAAATGCTCTCTATCCAGTTGCCCTCTGTCACTGAAGTAAGGCTCTCTCCACCGCACCAGCGCTGAAGTGTCTATGCCCCTCCATTTAAGGAGCCTTCGACGAGCTTCATCAGTCAGCCCTCTCACGCAGAGGCCTCCCTCCTAAAGTAGGACCAAATCTCCATCGAAAACTTCCCCCAGCACCTCTCGAATAGCCTTCGAAGCAACCTCCAAGGGCCCAGCGACCGACCTAAAAAAACCCACCATGATCCCTTTTCCAGACGATAAAGCCTTGGTTGGTTTAAAGGGAGGTCCTCGGACCATATATGCAAAGGAGAGGCGTCTTTTCCGAAGCAATACCACGGCACCCCCATCTCAGGCTCATCACCAACGAACTGTTCTTGCTGCAATGGTTTATTTCCCTGGGCCACCTCCTTTCGTCTCTGCTGACTGCTGCAAGTATACCTACAGTGGCCCTCATTGCCACAAAAGAAGCAGCATGCAACATTTTGGCTTGATGTTTGTCGGATGGCCGAAGGAGCCACGCCACACCTGAAGCACCTCTCTTGCCTTCTCGATCTGCAGTGGGGCACCACCAACCAGCCAGTGTTGCCATTCACCTCCTTCATTTTTGTGGCCCTCTCTCGCTTATCAGTGGCTCTAACCCACCGGAGGGGGTTCCCATCCTGCCTCTCCCCGATTCACGCATGAGCCACGCTAACGAAGCAGAGAGAACCACCCTCACGGTTCCTTCATGCCGCCTCTCTTCTATTATGCCTCCAGAAGCCCATGCATAGTCCTCGCGAGTTGCCTACGGCCCTTTCACATCGCCCTAGTGCTTCGTCCATCCCTCCCGCACCAATAATGTTTATTTATTAACACCATAATCCACCTCTTTCTTGTTGGGTTTCCATCTTTGATTCTGGATTTGGATTTTGATTTTCAGCCAAATTTCATAAGTTTGGAGATTTAGGTTACATGTAGGTTTTGTGAGATTTCGAGGTAATTATGGTGCGTAATCTTCATTTTCTTTATGTGCATGTGACTGTAGGATGGTAGTCCATCGGTGAGAGGTGTTGCATGTCAAAATGGATGCGTAAATTCACATATAAATGCTCAAAATTTTGGTTAAAGCGTGATCAATCAAAAATTGCATATGAGCAATCACAGTACCTCCCTGGACTGCGGTGAACGATCAAAAGGATTCCTATGATCAAACATACATGACCTCTGGCAATGTGTGATCGATCGCCAAGATAACTCGAAAGAAAAATACTACCCAATCAGCAACTCTCCCCAGATACCAAGTAGATATGAGGATTATCAGAGTAAGATTGTGGTAGTGAGTACATCAAAGCTAACGAAAAAGCCTCTAGAAGATCCACAGAAGAGCTCCGCCAAGTATTTCAAGAGTTCTTCGCGTCCAATACCTCCAGGGATGAGTCACCAATGCAATTAGCAAAAGATGGATGGCCAAGGTCATGCCCTCCCTGATCCTGGGGTTGATCAATAATGCGCCAAGCATAACTCATCCCATAAATTCAGGCCAACAGCAACACCATAAGGGTCGTACACCAAAAAGAAAAGCAAATGCATGGCATCCGACCTGTGAAGTATCACCATTGACAGTGAACGATGAGCCTTGAAAGGATTAACTAAGTCCAAGATATCGTCATCCCGTCCCACCAAAATACCATAAGAAATGCACACAGAAGGAACCGCCTTGAACTTCGACAGCCTCCCCAAGAGATAAATCTCCACAAGAAAGGACGGATAAAATCTACATGCCAAGCATCCACAAGCGAACCCATAGCTTTCCGCTTATCAAGTTTCCCAACTCCTAACATTCATGAAGACAAATTCATAACATAACATAACATAGGAAGTCGTCACCACCAACTCAATATCTATGCAATAGGTCACATGCTCCCGGAAAGAAACACAATCCCTTTGGCCACTTGAGCCAAAGGCCTCCACTACCTAAGCAGGTCGCTAAATACACCATGGCCTCAAATTTCAGCGAAATTCGGTCGAATTTCTGTCGAATATCGATATCCAGTCAAAATCGAAATTCGACCGAAATGATCGAAATGGCTGAAATATGGAGGTCCTAGTATAAAAAAATGACTGAAATGACCAAAATTTCGGTCGAAATTCGACTGAAATTCCATCAAAATTTTGTTTCGGTCGGTACCGAAATGGTGACCGAAACCGACATTTAGGGCCTTGAAATACACACCTTAAGGTCCCATACTGCCTCTGTTGCTTTTCCGCAGATACCAGTTGATGGGTACAGGTAGATCAAACAGTATGACATGGATAACTGTAAATAATAAACTCAAATAATCATAGCGTTACCTAGCAATTTTAATCACAAGATAAGCATTCAATCACAAGTGCACACGTATTTAACGTGGAAACCCCCCTGGGTAAAAACCACGACTAGAGTTTGCACACTCGAACTTTCAACTTGACCCACACAGGTATTTCACTAACTTGAGTTGCTTACGCGGGCAACTCAACCGTATTACAACCTGAGTTGATTACACGGTCAACTCAACCGTATACATGTAAACAAAACCTCAATGTCAAAGTAAATATGCAATAAAAAGTATGAGGTAAAAACTAAAAGGTCGAGAAGCGTGCTCGTAAGAATTGATTACAGAACACCATAGTTGTAAGCATGAAAAATGGAGCAAAAAATAGCTCTTCAATTTTTCTCTCAGAATAGAGTGGAAAGCTGATAGAAGAGAACTTGTTGCTCTTGTTGTGTGTCGAACAAGTGAGGCATGGGGGACTATTTATAAGACTCGAATTCCCATAGCCGTTAGAGGCTGAATACCTAAAATGCATATTTTAAGGAAATTCATGAAATGCCTAATTCCAAAAAAAATGATTGATCAGTGAAAAGTTGATAATCAGTCAAAATTCAAAATTATGATCGATCGGTGAAAACTTGATGATCAATCAGAATTCAAAAATATGATCGATCGGTGAAAACATGATGATCGATCATTTTGACGCTTTGATCTGAAAATCAAAGTTAAAGTCAATGTCTGAGCAACAGGATGCATGATTTTTTTAGGTCTTTTACATTCTAAGACAATTACAGAATGCATAACTCAATGAAAGAAAAGACTTCATCTTCTTCTTCAGCTTGATCCGTGAGCTCGAGTTGGTGTTCCTTAGCTTTAAACTCCTTTTGATCTGCTTAGTTTTTTCTTTACTTAAGCTTGAGCTCCTCGGACTTGAGCGTCTTCCTAGTCCAGTAGTGACCTAGCTATTAGCCTTACACAGCTTTTGTTACATCGTCTAGAAATATAATATTGTTGAATATTTTTAAAACAACTCAAAGGAATTATTCGGTTACATATTTGATATTTATCACTAAAATATTGTTGAAGAATCGTTTCTTTGCACAAAAAGGGCCGTTGAAGCCCGTCATCGTTCCATACCATACCAGTACGGGGGTCTCGCTACCAAATGAGCAATTAATATCATCAATAAAATACTCTAACAAAGCCAAAACGCCTCGACAAAACACCCCACCTTGCATCAAGGCATTCTGTCTCAACCACCTGAGGCGCACGCCTTACAAAATTGGACAAAGACGCATACCTCGAGGTTAAATGGGATTGTCTCTCCTCGAGGCGTTATGCCTCAAGGCACGCTTTTTAATACCATGACAGCAGCAACCACCATAGCAGACAAATTCCCATGAAAACCAAACTTAATGGGAGAGGGAACTGTAAGAATTCCACACTTGGATCCGGAATCGACCATCGAACCAACTTAAAACACAGTGGCCGCCATGTAGTCATTAATATGTGCATTCCCTAAAAAGCAAGGTTCAGGAAAGTGGTATGCGTATGCGTTCGGACAGGTCACTGAATAACGCTTAAGCGGTATGCCGGCGCATATGCGGGGTATAAGCGGTTTTACGCGGTTTCCTAATTTTTTATTTAAAAATAAATAAATATATACAAAAGTGACTACAACAGAACTAAATTTATGTATAATTGTGGTCCAACAGAACATCTAAGAAAAATAACTTCCATATAGAGGTCAATACTTCAAGTCTTCAATAAAAAAGTTAGCATACATGATAATTAACAACAATCACCAAAATATGCAAGTATCTGAAAGAAAACTGAAATTCAAAACAAATAACATTAGCAAAAGTACTAATTAAGATGGCATAAGAAAAATGAAATGTTCAAGCGACAATATTCTACTAAGTACAAAGCAATTCTAATCTAGTCATCATCAAATTCCACTGCGATATTGTCTTCATCTTCATCTCCACTCTCTTCATCGGATAGGAGTTCTTCCTCATTCGAACTTGACAGATGCAAATCTTCAGCGCCAGATGCATCAGCCACTAAGTTCCACGTCAGCCCCGATCCTTGGAAAACTTCATCATCTTCACCAATCCAATCTCGCAAATTGGTTCTATCATTTGTGGCAAATGGATCATTTTATTTTTTCATATGGCGATCCCTCAACTTGGCGTTGAATCTGACATACACCAAATCATTTAATCGCTTGAATTCAAGCTTGATCCTTTTCTTCGTATGGATCTACAAAATCACCATAAATATATCATTAACCATCCCATTAATGATGTGTAGCATGTGAGATGTATGACACCAATTTTTTAACTTTACCGCCTCAAAAGTGCTCCAATTCCTTTCACATCCCGAGGAAGAAGTTGTCAATCTTAAAACTTTCATTGCCATTTCCTTCAATTGCGACGTTTACATGCCATGTAATTCCCACCAAGGGGCTATTTTCAAGAAAAAATAGTTAATAATCGTTAAACATATAAGTCTATTAATTCTAGTGAGAAATTATACCTGGATTGAAATCATCATCAATGATTGACCTTTGTCTGATAGCCAAAGGTTTGCCAAATGATCCTTCTGCCCCTTCATATAAAGGCAACTCCTTCCTGGTGATGATATCTTGGATCTTTAAATCAGGATAGAAAATATCCATACAATCCAAGAATCCCTTCAAAGCAAGACCTTCCCTCTGGATTTGAGCATTGTCCCTATAAAAAATAGGGATTCAAATAATATGCAGTAAGGTGGAGGGGACTATCAAGTCTTCCTTTTGCCTTTGAGTCAATGGCATCAACAAAATGTTTGTAAGATGCTTCGACATCTTTGAAAATGCTCATGATCTCTTTTCTAGCATCTTGCAACTCACCGTATACAAACCCCATAGCCAGCCTCCTATCTCCATCAACAATCCGCAGAACATGTACCAAGGGAGAAAAGACCTTCAATGTCAATGACACTTGAGTCCAAAATGAAGGACTCAAAATTATGGCTGAAGCCATTTCGCCCTTCTTGGTCTTGTACCATTTACAAGCTCTCCGTTCATCAGAAGAAAACATAAGTCTCAACTTATCCTTCTTCTCCATCACAGATTGCAAAGTGAGATATGTGGTAGCAAATCTTGTTGTTCCTGACCTCACTATCTCGCTCTTTTGCGTAAATTGTCTCATCAAGCTCAATGTTTTTGCATGACTATGTATGAAGACGGTCAATGTCCGTGCCTTTGTGATGGCAGTTTTCACTTTCGATTCTTTACCAATCTCTTCTAGCATGAGATCGATGCAATGTGCTGCACAAGAACTCCCGTGGGTACTTTGTTCTCAAAATTCTGCCAGCAGCCATATTAGCAGATGCATTGTATGTCACTAGTTGGACTACATTGCTAGGCCCAACTTCCTCAATGGACTTATCCACTAAGGAAGCAATGCACTCCGCGGTATGAGAATCTGCAGACGAGTCAATAGAATTCAGAAAACTAGTTCCAAGCACGCAATTGATACAAATATTCATTATGCTCCTTCCTCTCCTATCAGTCCATGCATTTGTCATAATGGAACACCCAGAAGTCTTCCAACTATCACGATGCGTTTGCAAGAACTCTTTTGTTTCATTAACTTGTTCCTTCAAAAGAGTTTATGTTAGCTCATAGTACGTTGGAGGCTTGTACGACCTCCTATACAGTCTAATTGCTTCGCACATTCGAAGAAATGAGTCACTTTTGACAACATTAAAAGCAATGTCATTGTCATAGAAGTACTTTGCCACAAATGTATTCACGCGTGCACGTTCCTCCTTGGCAAAGGTATCTTTGATTGAGGATTGGCGGAGAGTCTCCGCTGGTACATCTCCTGCTGAATTTCGCAACCTTTTCTCATCCCTCTCTTCATCAGCCAAGGGTTGATTAATCTTGATGGAGACTTGCCCTTGAATTTATTTCATCCTCGAGGTCTTCTCATTCCATTTCACTTTAATTCCTTCCATGTTATCCATAATTTCTTTCTTCACCTCAGGAGACACCTTGGGACAAGATGATGTATTGCCTTTAATGTGAGCCAAATGTTGTTTCATGCGATTGATCCCTCCTTTCACAACCTTCCGACACAATCGACAAGTGACCATGCTCGGGCTACTCGGATTCTCTAGAAAAGCATACTTCCATCCCGGATCATTAGAACCAGGAGGAACAAAAAACTCCGAAGTATCGCTTCTTTGAATAGGAGGCCCACTTTCAGTTCCAGGCGTAGGAGAAGAACCGCTGTCAGATGGTAGTCTAGAGGCCATAGTTGCTTGGCATTCAATCGTAATTATAAGATAAAAATATCAACAAAAAAAGTTTAATATGCATATACAAATAAGAGTTTTAGCCTTTTAAATAAATAATTGTTTAAAGAATTATGAATGAATAAAAAAAGTGTAATATGCATTGCATACTATCCTTATTGTCCTATAACGTTTGTCGACCCAAAAAAATGATGGATGAGGTGTCATTGACATTACAAGTTTCAATAACTCATTCCTATCGAAAAATGATGGATGGGCATGATTGGGCATGCCTTCAAATACCGATATATATTCAATCAACAAGAAAACTTCTAATAGATTCATAATGCTTATCAGATGTCAACTATCACGGACGGATGCATAAGTGTATCAAGCCTTAACATTCCATTACTTCCATATGATCTTTTTCAAGTACTCACTGAAGGGTGGAGAAATGGAACTAACTCTCCTGCATGGTTATTGTTGCATTTGGAATATCATGACACCAATAAAGATCATGATCCTACTTTGGTTGACAAAAAAGGTACTGATAGTGATAGTAATAGAGATTTACAGAAAGAGGCAGGCACCCTCAACCGACACCATCTATTTGTTGTTCCAGAATGGTGAGGGTAGGAGAGATGTGCCCACATGACTAGTGTAGACATCATGTTGCGGCGATATAGTTGATTTGGTTGTCCTATTATGGAAGACCTCTTTTTCTTTTTTATACACAAGCATTATTAGTTTTGTGATGACCTAAAGCAGTGAATAATGCAAACTTTGAAGACCAGTCTGCATTAAAAATAATGTTTGACCTAAAGCATTATTAGACATGTGAATAATGTTTAATACACTTTCTGTATTAAAAATAAAATAACAAAATCGAAATTATTGGGAAAAAACGAAAATGCAAACCTTGAACCTTCGCACAGTGAATTGACTACAGAGTGGGATGCCGTGGAGGCACTGCTCGTAGCCTGGTAGGTTGATGCGGTGGAGGAGCAGCGTGGCGGCGGAAGAGCTAGGAGGAGGCGAAGGAGCCAACGGAGGCGGAGTTGCTGTGAGGAGGCGGAAGAGTTGTGAGGAGGCAGCGAAGTAGGAGAGGGCGGAGGAGCTGTGAAGAGGAGGAGGACCTGTGAGAAGGCGGAAGAGATGGGAGGAGCCGGAGGAGGCGGAGGAGTCGGGAGGAGGCAGAGGTGCTGGTTGGGAGCGGAGGCTCTCGAGGTTGGAGGAGTCGGGAGGAAAACCTAAGTCGATCGAGTACTTGGGCGCATAAACCTAAGTCGGGAGGAAGCATAGGCCTAATTGGACCTATGGGGATCCGATAATGAAGGCTAATGTCATGAGCGGCCGAACGGACAGCCTATGCGGCCGCATAGCCCGCATATGCGGTCCGCTCATGCACTTGGGGTGCATAGTGCAACGATTCACGTATGCGGCGCATCTATGGGTCTGCAGCGCATTCGTGAACACTGCTAAAAGGGGGGACAAAACACATGGAATCCACGTCTATCGAATACGCAACCTAAACCTCAATAGTAACATCAATCCCAAAGACCAAAAGCATGCACAGGAAGGCCACACGATCCACCTTGTAGGTCAAGCCAAACGGAATCATAAAGGTCAAAAGGCTCCTTGGAATGCAGTCAAACACTGACTACAGCCACCCCAGCATAGGAACAAGGCCTTAAATGTTGGATTTCGGTTTCGTTTCGGTGACTGAGCGAAACGACATTTCGGCCGAATTTCGATCGAAATTCGACCGAAATTTCGGTCGTTTTTTGAACTAAGGCCCCCAAATTTCGGCCGATATAGGCCATTTCGGTCAAATTTCGGTTACCCACCGAAACCGAAATTCGACCGAAATTCGGTCGAATTTCGGCGAAATTTGAGGCCATGCATAGGAAACAACTTTTTTACTGCTGCAACGCTCTAACAACTGACCAGAATACCTATTATTTGACTTTGCAACAGACACCTTCCATCCCAACGCCTATTTGCAAGAGCTAACACTGCCATTTGATTTTTGATATGATTATCCATTTAGGGATCCTAGAACAAGCTCATCCCTCTTTGCAATCGGAAGACCCTACGTAGGGAGGACTCCAAGACCTAATCTCGATAAATCTCCTCCAAAACAATCATTAAGCCCCTTCAACAAGGTTGGATTGACCACTCTGGCAGCCGATTCGAGAGCCTTCCCATGCCTACCGCCCTCCTCCCCCACATGTATTAACAGCCCTCAATCGTCAAAGGACCCTCCATGCACTACCCCCAAATTTAAAGACCCTCAAGACATCACCTTCCCTTTCTCAGCTCCCCAAACCATATAGACATCCACTTCCCCCTTGCAAGATCGAGCTCATTCTCCATCTATAAACTCATATAATTGTTATATGATGAATGTGATTATTGTTAAGTATGAAATATGAAGTGAGGCCCTAAATGCCACGGAGAGAGTCACCACACGCCCCCTATCTACAAAGCTAATCCATGGATCGCATAACAAAATATAATCCAAAAAATTGAAAAAAATACAACTCCTTGTAATATTACTATTATAGATTCCCTTCCAGAGTTTTCTATAAGAAGATTGTGAACGCCTCCAATCCAACTGTCACAGCAATCATGTCAATCTCCTTAATATTGTTAAGCTAATATTATATCGCAACCTACAAAACCCCACTACAAATTTGTATGGCAAGATGAAGCAAGCAAGTTATGGCACGTGTAAATCACTCGATCAAAATTGGAACGGGTTATCAATTTAATAAATTTCAAAAAAAAGGCTAGTTACTTTAATTTGCAGAAAGGTTTATCATATATTTTACTGGTTGAATTAGGCACAAAGATGCAATCATATAAACACACAAATTTATAAGGTTTGCAAGTAACTGGCATGCACCCCTAGGTGATGTCTATTGTTCTTAACTTTGGGAAAAGAAAGAGAGCACAGAAGGTTGGAGATGGTGAAAAGCAAAACCATAAGCCTAGGGAGATTATATACATATGAATCCAGATAAAAATTCTGACCAAAAGAAATAACCAAATTTCATATTTTTTTGCACCCCCCACCCTACAAGAGCGGGTACACATGCACCCATTGCAACCCACACACACAAACACATTACACAATGACCCCCCCCCCCAAGACGAAGGCCTTTGACCTTACTTTTGATGGAGGAGATCAACGCTGTAGCAACTAATAAGTTAGGATTAAAGGCATACCAACAAATCTCGAACTTAAATTAAATCCTATGATGAAAACAAAGGTAATCGTCAAAATATGTCACCACTAACCCCAATCAATGTCACTAAGTGTTGCGCAAGTTCAAGCAATGTTAGAACTTGTTTCCAAGAATCAGCTTGGTGAACATGTTTGCAGGATTATCAGATGCATCAACCATCATCAGATTAATCCTTTTCTTTATTTGGATGATGTGATACTTGATATTGATGTGTTTAATTTTCTCAAGGTACTCTTGGTCCCTGACTAAGCATGCTGTCAGACTATCACGGCCTAATATAGCATGCTTCAATTGTCAGAAAAAATCTCCAACAAGACCCTTTAGCTAGATGCTTTCTTTAGTAGCTCAGTGGTAGGCAAGCTAACAAATGGATGCAAAATTGCCTTCGAGTTGATGACCAAACTGCTGAATGTAAAAACATAGCTTGTCAAAAAATCTTCTCCGATCAATGTCTGAAACACAGATAAAATATGAAAAACACGCTGCCAAACACATTGTTTCAATCCCATAGATGTGACCAATGTCAAAGATTGATCTCAGATATTAAAATATAAGTTTGACTGCCTGTAGGTTGTCCATGGACCAGTACACAGTAGCCACAGCATGTGATATACCATGCTTCCTGCACACCATGACATATATTATGCTTCAACTATATGGCATAGGGAATACATGATATAAACCCCATTCTGCATCAAATTGAGGTGCAAAGGTTGAAGAGAGATGAACATTGGTGATGGATGAACTATTCAAGAGCTTCTTTGTAAATATCCCAAATCTGGACATTCTCTTCTAAATGTAACTTTATGTGATGAGAAAGATTATCTTGTTTCTGGTCCCAGCAAATCTCCACTTTTAATAATTTTAATAGCAAATGCTGCACTGAGGGAGTGCCCAGCCTTTGGATATCATATTTGTCCCATCAGCAATTAGCATATCATCAACATACAAGAGCGTGGAGATAAAAATCATTCTTCACCTTGTTGTGGTACACATTACATGAACTAGCCCATAAAAAACACCACATCAGAGTCTCTAACCTCCCACGAAACCTAATTGGGAGTAAGTAAGAGGACAAAAACAAGACAAGTATTGCCAAGAGCATCGTCTTCAAGAAAACAAGACGACCGCCTCTTGATAAGCAGAAAGCACGCTAACTTGCAAGCTTGTGCTCAAGCCTCTCCATCACGGGCAACCTGTCAGACCGTAAAAGAAGACCGACCACCAAGGTAGCCCCAAATAATTGAATGGTTAGCTCACTTTTAATTTCCCATTACGCTTATCTTTCACTTTTTTAGTCCACTATACATGTTAAATATGTTGAAAGTATTCAAGCTTGTTAGGAGTAGGACAGAGAAAATTAATTGACTTAACAATAACAAAACGATCACTACTCATAGCTAATGATCCAATGTTTCTTCAAGGTTGCACTTTTATATAAAAGACCAAGGCTCCTATCAAGGCTAAAAAAAATCTGCAACCGATAAGGAGATGGAGATTGTAATAAAGGTGCATAGACCGCTAGGCATGGGCTCAAATTTCAGCGAAATTCGATCGAATTTCGGTCGAATTTCGATATCATATCGAAATCGAAATTCGACCGAAATGGCCGAAATGACCAAAATATGGGGGCCCTAGTACAAAAAATGACCGAAATGATCAAAATTTCGGTCAAATTTCGACCGAAATTCTGTTTCGGTCGGTTATCGTAATGGTGCCCGAAACCGACGCAATGGCATATTTTTAGTTTATTCTAGGGAATGCAGAAGAGGTGGAAAATGGAGAACTTCTTCATGGGCTCCTCAAAACCACCTATTTGATTCAAGTGTTCATAGAGTACCGTGACAAGGTCTGCATGGTTACATACATGCAATTTATTGGGCTTCTTCCAACAAGTCAAAAGGAAGAAGGATAGATCCAAATAAACAAACTGAAATGCATGCTACCCTGAGGTGTTCTTTTCAAAGGTGTAAGTTCGAGAAGCCCAACGAATTTCAAGGCAAAAGACATTTTAAAAATTTTGAAAGACGGTAACTGAGCTTCTAAAAACAAGAGAAATGGTTTTGTATTCTGTTATAAAAAATATCTTTAAATGAAACGTAGCAGTCCTTACAAATACTCAAGAATGACGGAATATATAGCTTGAACTGAAAGATTCACGTAATAGTTCAATCTCTGGACTTTAGATTAATCTAAAAGATGACTTTAATCAAAACAGATAAAACACAAAGTGATTCATGTTGCAAAAGAGCGTGGGAGAACTGCATCTAATAGAAGAAAAAACTAGAACTCATTTTCTTACCTGCATCAGGAGAATTTTGACTTGCAATATTAGAATCCGGTGGCCCCGCATTTGGACCACCGGCACTTGGATTTTTTTGCTCCATGGTAAGCATTTTCATGGAAATTCTTCGCAAGTAGTCAGCCTGACATAACCAATTATATTAAGATGAGAATTTACAACCATAGAAATGTTATTGCATTGTGTGGTAAGTTCCCACAAATAAGATAAACGCAAAAAAAAAAACTTAATAAATAATACCCCGAAAATATTTCCAATGGTGATGTTAGGAACATGCATTTCGAGAAAGATGCACTACATGCAATAAGGATTATGCACTTTTTTTTAATAAAAACACTTATAGTTTAAGTAAACCACCTATTATTATTACTAATTGCAAAAGGAAATAGGATGACGACTCAAGATGGATCAATCCCGTAAAACACCACTCGAAGATCTCAAAAAATTGAAAAGATCAGGCCTCAAACTATGTCCTGGAGTATTGAATTACATTCTCCACGTAGAAACAATACCTCCCAAAAAAACCCCATAATGTGAAAGCCAGATTGCTCATAAAATTATAAAAGGATGCATGGAGCCAGATTGAAATGTGCAAACCGTAGTACGCATAGAAGGCCAGAAGTCGGCCAAACTCGCATCCCAGCCAATCAAGCTCCGCCATGCTCCATATCTCCACCGAACAAGGACATGTAAAAAGTAAATGCTCAAGATCTCCCTCCCCTTTTCCGTATCTCGGGACATATTAGGTCACCATCATGTGTCCATCTGAACCTAACAAACTTCGTCAATACGTGCTTCTTTTTCACTTGTTTCACACAGATTGGGATCGTCAAGTACTAAATTAGTTTGTAATCAGCCTCTTCAACCTCCAAATCCGAAGCAACCTCCAAATACGTGCTTCTTTTTCACTTGCTTCACGCAGATTGGGATCGTCAAACACTAAATTAGGTTGTAATCATCCACTTCAACCTCCAAATCCGAAGCAATCCCCACCATGAGATCTATGTATCCTTCCTGACTGAAAACAGCCATTAATCCATACCCAATGGACCCTACACGAAGTTGGGCCCCCAAGGTCCTAAAGCTCCGCAAGAAGTGCTACAAAGTCCTGTAGGTTTCGACATGAAAAAACGGAAGCAAATCTCGTGGACCAGCCACTATCAGCAATCATCACATACCTACCATTCTAAACATGAATGTATCTACTGAACTGTGGGCGATCTCCACACATGTGGTATGAGGCACCATAATCCATTATCCATTCTGAAATATCTGGCCTGGCCTGGACTGACTAGTATATGTATTCCGAAATATCTGGTTCGGGGACTCGGGGAGCCGGACAAGAGAAGAATACCGGGTTCGTGTTTCATTGAGTGGAGTTGTGATGTGTCATGCTACAGGAGACAAAGCTCCAATCCGTCTCCGATGTCGTTTGGAGATCCGTTGGCGCCGGTAGCATAGATGACTTCAGAGCGATGGATGTTGTTGGTGCCTCGGGAGGGCTTCTTCTGGCGTGGAGATCTTCTTCCTTGACTTTCAGTTCGATGCTTCGTGGGAGACATGTTCTCTCTGTTTTCTGATGTGCGTCGGGTCCTCTACACCCTTGGCGGTTTCGTGTGTTTACGGCCCTTGTAATCATGTTCGGCGGAGGGAGTTATGGGAGGACCTGCATGAGGCGAGTAGAGCATTTGAGGGTATCCCCTGGCTCGTTGGGGGGGATTTTCAATGTTACCCTTCAAACAACGGACAGGCCGCGTTTCAAGGGTAACCAGGACCCGGGCTCGAATGATTTTGCTGACGTTATTGATTCAATGGCCCTGGAGGTGCTGGACGCGGGGGGCTCGACTTACACTTGGAGGAGCTCCAACTCTCGCTCTCGAATTGATAGATTTCTGGCTTCGACAGAGCTGCTTGATTTGTTCGCACTGTCCCCTGTGATGACTCGTCCGAGAGCCTTGTCCAACCATTCACCAATTCTCTGGGACTCCGAGGAGTCCCACTCGCAGAGGGGTCTCTTTAGGTATGAGAAGAGATGGTTGTTGGGGGGAAATTTTAGAGAGATGATGGCATCGCACTGGTCCAACGTGGAGGTTTCTGGTTCAGTCGCGCCTAGGCTCGTGCAGAAGCTGGTGTCCTTGCGCACGCGGTTATGTTCTTTTAAGAAGGAGTCTAGAGCTGCCAGGAGCGCTACCAGGGTGGAGGCGGAAGCGGTGGTTAGTAGACTTGATGCACAGGAGGATCTTAGAGAGCTCTCGGGGGATGAGCTAGCCACTCGTTCGCTGGCTCAAAAAATAATTGCGGCTGAGGATCATAAGCGCGTCAGTGAATGGAGGCAAAGGTCAAGAAATACCTGGCTCAAGGAGGGGGACGCAAACACGGCTTTTTTCCATCGCTTAGCTAGCGGGAGGCGTCGGTCAAATGCCTTGAGTTCGGTTACGGTGAATGGCGTGTGTGTGGATGGTGACAGACAAATGGGGAAGGCGATTGTGGATCACTTTAGAGACTTATCTGCGAAGAGGCTACCCCGGCTTTGGAGGTGGATAGGGCTGGGGGCTCCTTTGTCGACCTCTATGTGCGCGGATTTGACACAGGATATCTCCTTGGAGGAGCTGAAGTGTGCGGTTTGGAGCTTGAATGCGGATGGGGCTCCAGGCCCAAATGGCTTCCTTGTTGCTTTCTACAGGAATTTTTGGGACCTCGTTGGCAAGGAGGTGCTCGAGGTCGTCTCGGAATTGTGTGGGTAATGTTGTTTCGAGAGAATAAATAAATCCCTCATCGTTCTCCTTCCGAAGTTCACGACGGCGGATCGCATTGAGAATTTCCGGCCCATTGCTCTATCTAACGCCCTCTACCTGATTGTGGCGAAGGTGCTCGCCGTGAGGCTCAGCCATGTTCTGGAGACTATTATATCTCCGCTCCAGCCGGCCTTTATCCAGGGCAGGCACATTTCGGACTGCCTGGTTCTTGCCTCGGAAACCATTGCGGACTGTAAGAGGAGGGGTAAGCCAGGTGTTTTATGGAAAAGTGGATTTTGCAAAAGCCTATGATAGTTTGGATTGGAAGATCCTTTGGTCGGTCTTGCGGAGGAGAGGTTTCTTGGATCTTTGGATTTCTTGGATGAAACGTTGTGTTACGACGCTATCCTTTTCGGTCTTGGTGAACGGTCGCCCGGAGGGTGGCTCCTTCCAACCGCGTAGGGGTGTGCGGCAAGGTTGTCCCCTGGCACCCCTGCTGTTTGTCATTGTCGCGGATGTTCTGGCGCATGTTGTATGCTGTGTGATTGATGGTGGGTTCTCGGCGGGTTACTCGCGGGATGATTCGAAGATCCCGTTGTTGCAATACGCGGACGATACTATTTTTTCCATTAAGGGGGGGACTGAGGAGGCCTCCGGGATGTCTGTGGCCCTGGATCTTTTCAGCGAACTTTCTGGTCTCTTCAAGATGGGGCTAAATCAAAGGTTGTCCCCTTCGGATTATCTAAGGAAGAGGCAACTGCTTGTGGCCAGGTCTTAGGTTCGGAGTTGACGAGCCGCAAAATCGGCCCTTTAATAGAGTGTTTTTAGCACATGGAATCATCATCGTAGTCGGGCCGGTTTCGGGTCGTCAAAGCGATCACCTCATTTAAATATATGCCAAAAATCGAAATGAGGTGATCGAAGATTTATTTTTTTTACTTGGCAAGATACCAAGGTCGAACTCAGGGACACGAGCCTCTCTCGTATTAATTGGATTTCTATTTATTTAACTAAGTGTTGAAATAAAGCATATAGGTCAAAACATGCAGAGATACAACACATGACAATGCAATTAAAAATAAACATGCATTTTTTTATCAATTTTAATTATGCAAATAAATGCCATAAAATACAATGCGATGCAATAGAAATATGCCCTAAGTTAAAAAGAATGAGCCAACTAAACCAAAGTTGATTTCAGATTTAAATGAAGCAACCACTCATTTGACATAAAGTGCAAGGTTAATCAGAGAGGCATAAAAAAAACACTAGAGTTAATTAAAAATACATTGAGATCACAGTGTCAATATCAAGAAAACAAATATGCCATTAAAAAGTACGTCAAACAAGCGTTAAAATGAAACTGAAATCAACCTAATCGGAGCTACGAGGCTCAAGATATGCAACAAAGAAGCTAAGGGCATAACTGAAATAAAACATGAAAGGATAACTACAAAAAGGTCCCTGAGAGGGACTAAAACGTAATAAAAACAAGGCGCGAGTCCTTCCCTGTAATTTTACCAAACGCGCGGGGACCTTTTTGCAAATTTGAAGAAATCCGTGGGCATCTCTGCAAATGTCCCAGAGTAGCACGTGCGATGCACGTGCTATCTAGGCTCGGAAGGAGGCTCGGCAGAGGCGCGGTTGCTTCGGCTTGGTTCGGACCCAGGCTTGGCCTCGCTGCAGGCTCGGGAGCATCCAAGCCTAAAGGCTCGGATGCTGAGGCTCGGTGCTGCTATGATGACGCCACGTGGCTGAAGATGGGCCATCCGATTATGACAATCGGATGGCTGCGGTGAGATCCTGGCTTGACGACGTGGCTGCACGAAGGCCATTGGATCGAGACGATCCAATGGTTGCTGGAGAAGATGACGCGGCCTCATCTGGGCCGTTGGATGGTAGCTGAAGGAGGACCATCCAACGGTCCCTGTCCTTCCTCCTTCACTTGCGGCTGGCGGCGAGTTTGGAGCTCCGGCGAAGGAGCTCCAACTCCGCCTCTCGTCTTCGGCTGCACGTGACCTCCCCGACGCTCCTTAGAGTGACGTCGATGAAGCTGGAAGCTCGGGGAGGATCCCGGACCCTCTGAAACGATGCTTCGGAGCTCAGGCGATGGCTGCAAAGCTCGATCAAACAGCTCCGGCAAGGGTCCCGATCATTGAAGCTTTGGATGACCTGCAGGGTTAGCAAATAGCCGAAGCAGGCGATTGCGGTGTGCGTGCGAAGTGGAGTGAAGATGAGAGCTCTGGAGTGCGGAGAATGTGGAGGAGCTCGGAGCTCCTCCGCCTCGCGGCGGAGGAGGTGGGTCGGAAGCGACGAGGTATGGAGGAGCTGAGAAGGTGGTGCGCGTCGATGAGGGGTTGTAGGTGAAGCTCGAGGAGCGGTCAATGGAGGTCGCGGACGACCCAGGCGGCCTAAAAAATTAAGTAAACTAAGAAAAGAAATGCAGAGGAGGAGGAAGGAGGTCTTACCTGGTCGGAGCGGAGCGGGTGGCTTGGGCTCGAGCTCGAGGTTGAGCTCTGGTCGTCGCTGGACGTCGGCAGCCACTCGACGCAGCTCGGGCGGGCCTGGAGGCGCCGCAGCTCCGCCGTTCAAGGCGGAGGGTCTCACCGGGGGAGCGGGTCGTCATCGCTCTATCCTCTCGCCTCCCCCTGTCACAGGGAGGCGGAGGAGGGCTGGGCCCCTCCCCGCGTAAAGATGGACACCGGCGAAGGGGCGTGGTGGAGGTGTATTTGAAGGGGCGACTCGGCGGTACTGGTGGTGGGCGACGTGGTTTCGAAGGCGGTATGGAGGAAGTGGAGATGGCTTCGTGGGTGGAGGATGGACTCGCGAGGATCGTGGGTGATGGAGGAAGACCTAGGGGCAGTTGGCGATGGAAGATGGTGGCTGATGTGGAGGAGAAAAAAGGAAGGGGACGAGTGAGGCGCGAGGTGCTGATCGTGTGAGAGAGTGAGTCTCGGAGGTTGACGATGATGGTCGACCGTTGGATCTGGTGATCCAACGGTGGGTATTTGGGCGCGAAATGACGGGCAGGATCAGATCCGAGGCGGTGCGATCGGAGAGCGGTGATCGCACCACGTGTCGAGAGGATGGGCAGGCGGAGGCGAGCGGTCGAGATGGATCCTTGAGTCTGATCGAAAGGCTGAGAAACTAAGTGGTAGTGGACGGTGAGGATCTAAGGGGTTGGGAACGATCAGAGGGTATCGGTGGCGACACGTGGCACGCTAGGGTGTGCGCGCCGGCGGACGGTGATGATGGTGAGCAGGAGGTGATCGAACGGCAGAGGGAATAAGTGGGTTGAGCGGCATAGATGAGAGCTCCGGGGCGCAATCGAAGGGCTCTCAGCGCGCCACGTGTCAAGCTGTGGTGCAGGCGCTTAAGTGCGGTGTGGATTAAGGGGAAAGGTGATCGGACGGTTGAGGGAGACAGCGGACGTGGAGGGCTGGAAGCCATTAGATCTCAAGACCAAGATCAGACGGCTGAAGACATGGGCGGATAAGACAAGAAGGCCGGGCCACGTGGCTCACCCAGATTGGGCCACGTGGCCCAATCAGATTATTCCAAAGGTTTTTCTTATTTTTGAGGGCCCTATTGGCCGAATTTGAGAAAACTCAAAACATGAAAGTTGTAGATCTTGACGAGATCTACAAGTTTCATGTTGACCAAAACTCGAAAAGATATCAAACAAGGGCCCGAAATAATTTTGAGGGTATTTTTTTAAGTCTAAAAAAACCACGAATTTTGTTTTGTCATTTTTTGTGGTTTTTAATTTATTTAGGACTCTGTTAATTATTAGACATTAACAGGGAATTATTGACAAACTTTTAAGCAAGGGGGTTAATTATGGAAAATAAAGATGATGAAACCGAGGTTCATCACCCCCCTATACTTAAACTATGCTCGTCCTCGAGCATCAAAAAGAATGACTAAGTTGGATTATCCCCCTTGTGCATGTGAATACAGGATCCAAGCTGATCAAGTCGACTCGGCTTCAGAGATCCAAAATTCTAGAGTTCAACCCAGCCTTAATCAAGAGGCTTCCAATTCCTCTATTTCTCTAGACTCTCTCTGATGTACATATAAACTAAAGGATATGAGTTTAGTGTTGACTGCAATTTCGAGAGTAGAGTCAAGTCTTCACCCAAAATCTTGGTCCGAGAAAATCTCCTAAGGACCTAATCCTCAGCACTAGGGAATAAATCAAATCTTGCATTCAGTCCACCGTCTCTTTAGTTGTCAGACTTAGAAAATGTAGATGGCAGGCCAGAAATGGAGGGCATGGGATTGTGTCAATTCTTCTCTCCCTCTCATTGGAACAAGGATTCTCTATAGTGCCTTTTACGCAACACATTTTTTTGTGTTGATCAGTGCGTCCGTCAAGAGAAGTTGGAGCCGTCTGCACTTGTTTTCCTGGGAGTACACCGGGGTGTGTCTCTTTTGAGTACCTATCGTACCTTCGACACCCAGACTTGTAGCATTTACGATGCAGAGCCCTTTTTTGGTGCAAGCCCGACTCCTGGTCCTAATAGCGGTGGTCCAAGTGGACACTTTGAAATGGTTGGGAACGCTCGCCTTTGGTGGAAGCTCTTTGATATTTGACTTTGGTGGAATGAGAGCTTTTCTTTGAATTTCATTGACTTGTATAATTGGCGGCTAGCTCCACTGCTTTTACCAAGAGTTGGCGCACACTGATCAACATTTTTTATTTATTTTTCACACCCAGGCACTTAGGTTAATGTCAAGATATTAGTATAAGAATCAAGTTCTCATACTGGCTAATATTGCAGACACTCAGGTTTCATGAAGCCTCCAAAGATTTTATCCCATCCTCGAGCATCATTAGATCAAATCCAAACTCGACTTCCTCATCCCAATCCCTTAGGTGAAAAATCAACTCATCTCATCAAAAACCGCAGTCGTGTATGTGATGTGCTGATCATATTCTTTCTGTCTGAGACTAAGCATGGAATATAGCATGCAAATCTAGAAACCTAGGAGAATGTGGATGATTAAGTCTAAGACCCTGATGGCTAAGGCTGGTTAACCTAAAAATCTCAAAGACTTCTAAAAGCTAAGTCTTCTTGACCAAATCAGATCCCGGGTGAAAGTGAAAATGTAGAGGACTAATCCAACTTTTTATTCAAAGACACTTTTTTTTTTGAACTTCAAGAGATATAACAACTGCCTAAACTCAATTAAGTAGCTACAATTCAGCCAGTATGGATGTAAGTACAGGCCGAAGCCCGTTACTTGAGGACGGGGCCTTACGCGATGTCCTCTAAACCATCCAATCTGCTAAGGGCGAACCCTCACTGAACGCGGCTTTCTTAATTGGGCTTAGTAGTCACTAATAGCTCCTAAAGGTTTTTAGGGGTTTTCTGATTTTTATGGATTTTAATAAGAGAGTTAAAACACAAGTTAGACTCAACTTCCCTTGAAAAGAGATGGTGATTTTTCAAAACCCAAGTCACACAAAATGAAAATTTTCAAAACATTTTCAAAAAATCATTTTCGAAAATATTTCTATAAAATAGTGTAACATAATATCGAAAAAACTGCGAAATCCTTTGAGTTCTCTTAGTCCAATGAATTTTTACCTTAGCCAAAAAGTTTTTAATTTTTCAAATTTTTCAGATTATAGCTAAAGTAAATATACGGTATATACGGTATACCCCCCTATACTTAAACTTTGCTATGTCCTCATAGCACTAAATGTTACAAGTACATAGGTCCACTTAAGTATAGAAGAATATACGGGAGCTAAGAGGGGCTCCCCCTATACTTAGGTTAGAAATAACCTAAGTATAAAGGCAAGAAAAGATGAGTAGAGAAATCACAGGGACTTGGGTCCCCCCTATACTTAGGCTGAGATTAGCCTAAGTATAAAGATGGAGATTGATGTTGGAAGAGACCCAAGGTGAACGAAGAAGAAGGATGAATATACAAGTGAGCGGCTTTGAATCTTTGGAGATGAAATGGAGGGACTAAGGTTCTAGGGTATGTGTAGCAAACATGGCTCAATTCAAACAAGCAAACCCATAGTTTCACCAACTCACACATGAAACCAACCAAGGTTGGTTAATTATTTTGTCCATTTTATTGGTGATAAAACATTAAATATTTACGCGAAGAAAATGTGAATCAAGGCATATGCGCGGGTGTTGCTCTCCCAAAACCGAATTTTTACTCCATTTTTGGTTGACTTGCAATTAACAGTCCCAATTTTATTTTAGGTTTTCACTGAATTATGATTAGCACATCAATCAGAAAATCATCGTCTACCGCTCATTCCATTTTTCATTTATCCTAGGTGATCAATCTAGAAAAATGAAAGCCGAGAAAAACATGTATACGATGAAGAAAAACGCGATCTAGGCTAAGCGAGAAATCATGCAGTGATTTGACGATAAAAGCCGCGAAAAATCTGGACCGTTTTGAAAACCAAATCCAACATGTATGCAAGTCGAAAAAGCCGCACCTAATCATACATCTATTAGCGGTGATTTATCTTCATTAATTTTAGCTAAGTGATACGAGATTAAGTGCGTCTATATTTCAAGTGTGTCCTACCTACGATCAAGCACAAGAAAATATGAAAATTGAGCTCGGAGAGCCGCGTGCCTAGTCCTAGGTCGACACTCAAGTGGGGACGATCCCCACACAACCACAATCGTTCGATTACAAACGCGAGTCTTCGATCGAAGACCGCTGTAAAAGACGAATTATTAAAATAAAATGCAACAAAAAAAATGCGACACATTTTTTTTTATTCCTTTGCTCCAAGCATGCTCCTGCGGCTCCTCGCAGCGAGGAACGCCCTGCTCCTCGCCTCCTTGATCCATCAAGGGCCCTGCCACAAAAGCAATAGTTAGATATCAAATAAGGAGGAAAAAAAATTTTAGATGCAAAATATATGATCATTTGACCTATAAAAAGAAACACTAAATTAAACACGCAAAAATCCAAAAAATAAAAGAAATGAGCCGTGTCCCCGGCAACGGCGCCATTTGACGAGCCGCAAAATCGGCCCTTTAATAGAGTGTTTTTAGCACATGGAATCATCATCGTAGTCGGGCCGGTTTCGGGTCGTCAAAGCGATCACCTCATTTAAATATATGCTAAAAATCGAAATGAGGTGATCGAAGATTTATTTTTTACTTGGTAAGATACCAAGGTCGAACTCAGGGACACGAGCCTCTCTCGTATTTATCGGATTTAAGTTTGTTTAATCGAGTGTTGAAATAAAGCATATATAGGTCAAACCATGCTAAGACACAACAAGACAAGACATGACCAGACAATGCATTAAAAATCAATATGCATTTTTTTATCAATTTTTTTATCATGCAAATGAATGCACATGCAAAGCATCACAAATATGCCCTAGTCACAAATTTATGAGCAAAATATTCAATGAGTTAATTCCAGATTTATTTGAAGTGTCAGAGCTTGATCGTCAAAATGAACAAGGCATGAGAACTAAATAAAAGCCACTTAGATAACTTAATATTCCATTAAAATTCAAGTCTCTAAGATAAAAGATTAATCATGCCATCAAAAAGTACATCAAACAAGCTCTCAAACGAAACTGAAATCAACTAAAACAGAGGTACGGTGCTCAAGATATGCAACAAAGAAGCTAAGGGCATAACTGAAATAAAACATGAAAGGATAACTACAAAAAGGTCCCTGAGAGGGACTAAAACGTAATAAAAACAAGGCGCGAGTCCTTCCCTGTAATTTTACCAAACGCGCGGGGACCTTTTTGCAAATTTGAAGAAATCCGTGGGCATCTCTGCAAATGTCCCAGAGTAGCACGTGCGATGCACGTGCTATCTAGGCTCGGAAGGAGGCTCGGCAGAGGCGCGGTTGCTTCGGCTTGGTTCGGACCCAGGCTTGGCCTCGCTGCAGGCTCGGGAGCATCCAAGCCTAAAGGCTCGGATGCTGAGGCTCGGTGCTGCTATGATGACGCCACGTGGCTGAAGATGGGCCATCCGATTATGACAATCGGATGGCTGCGGTGAGATCCTGGCTTGACGACGTGGCTGCACGAAGGCCATTGGATCGAGACGATCCAATGGTTGCTGGAGAAGATGACGCGGCCTCATCTGGGCCGTTGGATGGTAGCTGAAGGAGGACCATCCAACGGTCCCTGTCCTTCCTCCTTCACTTGCGGCTGGCGGCGAGTTTGGAGCTCCGGCGAAGGAGCTCCAACTCCGCCTCTCGTCTTCGGCTGCACGTGACCTCCCCGACGCTCCTTAGAGTGACGTCGATGAAGCTGGAAGCTCGGGGAGGATCCCGGACCCTCTGAAACGATGCTTCGGAGCTCAGGCGATGGCTGCAAAGCTCGATCAAACAGCTCCGGCAAGGGTCCCGATCATTGAAGCTTTGGATGACCTGCAGGGTTAGCAAATAGCCGAAGCAGGCGATTGCGGTGTGCGTGCGAAGTGGAGTGAAGATGAGAGCTCTGGAGTGCGGAGAATGTGGAGGAGCTCGGAGCTCCTCCGCCTCGCGGCGGAGGAGGTGGGTCGGAAGCGACGAGGTATGGAGGAGCTGAGAAGGTGGTGCGCGTCGATGAGGGGTTGTAGGTGAAGCTCGAGGAGCGGTCAATGGAGGTCGCGGACGACCTAGGCGGCCTAAAAAATTAAGTAAACTAAGAAAAGAAATGCAGAGGAGGAGGAAGGAGGTCTTACCTGGTCGGAGCGGAGCGGGTGGCTTGGGCTCGAGCTCGAGGTTGAGCTCTGGTCGTCGCTGGACGTCGGCAGCCACTCGACGCAGCTCGGGCGGGCCTGGAGGCGCCGCAGCACCGCCGTTCAAGGCGGAGGGTCTCACCGGGGGAGCGGGTCGTCATCGCTCTATCCTCTCGCCTCCCCCTGTCACAGGGAGGCGGAGGAGGGCTGGGCCCCTCCCCGCGTAAAGATGGACACCGGCGAAGGGGCGTGGTGGAGGTGTATTTGAAGGGGCGACTCGACGGTACTGGTGGTGGGCGACGTGGTTTCGAAGGCGGTATGGAGGAAGTGGAGATGGCTTCGTGGGTGGAGGATGGACTCGCGAGGATCGTGGGTGATGGAGGAAGACCTAGGGGCAGTTGGCGATGGAAGATGGTGGCTGATGTGGAGGAGAAAAAAGGAAGGGGACGAGTGGGGCGCGAGGTGCTGATCGTGTGAGAGAGTGAGTCTCGGAGGTTGACGATGATGGTCGACCGTTGGATCTGGTGATCCAACGGTGGGTATTTGGGCGCGAAATGACGGGCAGGATCAGATCCGAGGCGGTGCGATCGGAGAGCGATGATCGCACCACGTGTCGAGAGGATGGGCAGGCGGAGGCGAGCGGTCGAGATGGATCCTTGAGTCTGATCGAAAGGCTGAGAAACTAAGTGGTAGTGGACGGTGAGGATCTAAGGGGTCGGGAACGATCAGAGGGTATCGGTGGCGACACGTGGCACGCTAGGGTGTGCGCGCCGACGGACGGTGATGATGGTGAGCAGGAGGTGATCGAACGGCAGAGGGAATAAGTGGGTTGAGCGGCATAGATGAGAGCTCCGGGGCGCAATCGAAGGGCTCTCAGCGCGCCACGTGTCAAGCTGTGGTGCAGGCGCTTAAGTGCGGTGTGGATTAAGGGGAAAGGTGATCGGACGGTTGAGGGAGACAGCGGACGTGGAGGGCTGGAAGCCATTAGATCTCAAGACCAAGATCAGACGGCTGAAGACATGGGCGGATAAGACAAGAAGGCCGGGCCACGTGGCTCACCCAGATTGGGCCACGTGGCCCAATCAGATTATTCCAAAGGTTTTTCTTATTTTTGAGGGCCCTATTGGCCGAATTTGAGAAAACTCAAAACATGAAAGTTGTAGATCTTGACGAGATCTACAAGTTTCATGTTGACCAAAACTCGAAAAGATATCAAACAAGGGCCCGAAATAATTTTGAGGGTATTTTTTTAAGTCTAAAAAAACCACGAATTTTGTTTTGTCATTTTTTGTGGTTTTTAATTTATTTAGGACTCTGTTAATTATTAGACATTAACAGGGAATTATTGACAAACTTTTAAGCAAGGGGGTTAATTATGGAAAATAAAGATGATGAAACTGAGGTTCATCAGGAGTGCAGCTCACTTCCAATTGACTACCTTGGGATGCCTTTGACGGTAGGAAGAACGAAGCTGCGGGACTGGTTGCAGGTTTTGAGAAGCTCGAAACCAGGCTCGCGGGTTGGAAGTCGGCCATCCTCTCCAGGGGGGCGGTTGGTTCTCTTAAAGGCGGTACTATCCTCGATCCCTGTGTTTTTTTTGTCCACTAGTCGATTGCCGAAGGGAATACGTAATCGTCTTGAGAAGCCAATGCGTAGGTTCTTATGGGGCAGGCATGGTGGTGAATCGGGGGGGATGCACCTCGTTGAGTGGGATGTGATCATGCTCCCTAAAAAAGCGGGGGGCCTGGGAGTCCGGAGGCTAGATGAAATGAATGAGGCCTTGCTTTTGAAGTGGGCGAGCAGAGTGTGGGGCCCTGGGGAGGATTTTTGTTGTAGCCTTCTGCGCAAAATTTATGGTGTCGGTGGTGCGCCGCCGCTGCCTGAGTCTTGTGTTGGATCTCCCACGCCGTTCTGGAAGGGGATGATGGAGGTCTTTATACCGGCATATCTCGTTGTTCAAGCTGGTGCTCGGCGACGGGGAATCCTTCGCCTTCTGGACTGATGATTGGACGGGAGGGGCCCTTGAGCACGTGTTTCCCTCGCCTTTATGCTTTGGCTGCTGATAAGAATGCGTTGGTTGCGTCATGTTGGTCGGATGGTAATTGGTTCCCCACTTTCTCCACAAAATTTTTGGACCAACGCCTCGAGGAGTTTCTAACATTGCTGGATTCTTTGAAAGAGATGGGAAGACTGTCTGCGGGAAGGGACCATTGGGGGTGGCGTAAGGGCACCTTTTCGGTCAAGATGACTTTCGGAGCGATTTGCAGACCGCCCCCTTCGCGCTCGGATGAGTTGATTCGGGATTGCGCCTTCTTCTGGAGTCTGGGCCTTCCTGAGCGTTTTGGTTTTTTTCTATGGTTGTTCAGAAGGCAAAGACTGATGACGAGAGACTGTTGTGCTAGGCTTCTGGGCTCCATCTCTGATAGATGCCTCATGTGCGATGAGGCGATTGAATCCCTTGAACACATGTTCTTCAAGTGTCTGAAATCGATTCCGATTTGGAACGAGGTGAATTTGGCTTGGACGTGCACGACGGATTTGGCCTCCTTTTGCGGCTCATTGGTGGGAAACAGGAGTAGACCACGGCGGGAGCTATTTAGACCTATTACGATTATATGGGCCATGTGACTGGGCAGAAATGCGCTTCTTTTTTCTGGGCAAAGGTTCTATAAGGAAAATGTTGGGATACACTCCGCGAGATTGGTGGATGATTAGGTCCTTTAATTGTATGCTTCAGCTATTGTTCCTCTTTGTCATTCTCCGTTTTTTTTCTTTTAAATAAATTTTGAGGCGAACACCGTTGAGTGTATCCCCCTATTTATTGGCCTCAAAAAAATATGCATAAGTAGTACCTATGGCACCTGTGGATGCGGAAGCAGCAAAGTTTGATGGACCAGAAGAGGAGCTTTGGGAAGTGTTTGCATATGGCATAATCTCTAGAAGGCGTGCAACAAGCTCATCAAAGCGATGATCTGTAGAGCCTTCTGTGGTAGTAGTTGATAAAGCCTTCTCAGCAACTCGGGCAGATGGTGGAAACCCATGTTTGGAATAACACGTATCCTCGAAATGGCATGATCAATGAGACAATGACAGTAAGTGCAGGGATGGCATGACCGTTGACATCCATGACCACGAGAGCCACCTCTCCCTCTAAATGGATAAGAACCACCTCTTCCATGGGAGGCAGCCATAGCATATGAAGTCTGAGCAGAAGCAGGGGTTGAGGAGATGTTGAGTCAACTCAGTCTCAGGTATGCCTCCTCCATAGGAGGTATAGTAGAATCTGTAAGTATCTGAGAACGAGCTGCATCATATTCTGGGTCAAGGGATGCTAAAAACAGCCCATTCATCAATGAATCACGATATGCCTTCAACTGCTCAAGCGTGACTGTCAATGGTATGTAGTCGTGTAGTCTCTCAAACATAGCTCTGAGAGAGGTATACACCGTGTATACAGGTCGACTATTATGTTTGGTCGTGAAGATGTCATTTTGAAGCTGCAAAATCTTTGATTCATTCCTCGCTTGGGAATACGTAGTAGCGAGGATGTCCCACATAGCCTTCGTAGTCGGGTCACCCAGTATGTCATTGGCTATCTCCACAGACACGGTTCCAGATAGCCATACTCGAGCATAAGCATCATCCACCTCCCATGAAGCATAAATTCCCGTCTTGTCCTCCGGCTCATCTTACACAAGGATATGTTTCTTTCCATGGTTTCGCATCAAACTCATGAATTGCATTGCCCACAACTCGTAATTCATGCCATCCATCTTGACAATGGCTGTGGGACCTTCGAAAGCACCCGTGGATGTAACCTCACTATGATTTTCTGACATATTGTTTGACGAGGACATGATGAGATCGTAGACATGGGATAAAAATGTATCTACACGTACACTAGGGAGATGGTTATGGGTGTAGACTCAATCCACAACCATTCCCTTACTAATTTCTTTCTATGCAGGCACGAGAGGTTACTGCAATAGTCTGATTTTACTGTTTCAGAGCAAAATCAGATCGTATAGGGTATCAAAACCCCACACAGATCGATGAATCAGACCACTTCGAGGCCCTATGCAGTCGCTACAAGCACCCCCCCCTCCTCCTTTGTTGATCGGTGACACGTTGGAGGAAGAGGGAAGGGGCAGCGGTGCTTAGATGATGGAGAGAGGGGTGGCGGCCGCAGGATAGAGGAGTGAGAGGTGGTGGCGACGCCAAGATAGAGCTGGAGGGAGAAGAGGGCAGCTGGTGGTGTAGGGCTAGGGTTAGGGTTTTAGTGCTCCGGTCTGGGACCGTCGCTTTGATACCATATTGGGAGAAACGAATAACTTATTATTCTATGGTGCCCTATGGCTCTCTTATACATAGTTGAGAGGCCATGAAAAAATTACATAAAGAAGACAAACAAAATAATGAGTGATAAATAAATACATAAACATAAAATTCTCAATAATATCATCTTTCTGAGAAAGAATTGACCATTACATGACCCCAAGTCCCAAGTTGTAAAAAATAATGGCTCTCTCTTTCTTTGAGGAATAATCAATCACAAATGCAATCACGCCTCGATGCTTCCATCATCCTTCGTCCCCAAAGGAAATGCACCTAACTATTAGTTTTCTCAATCATCAAAGACTCTCCTACAAACCATGTATTGATCAACGAATTCGGTGATGTAAAAACATATGAACAATGCTCAAAATATGTAGAACATAGGATAATTTTCTAACCTTAAATTCCACCATAGTCAGAATTGGGATCTAGCAATTGATGACATCAATCAGAACATCTTGGCATCAATCAGAACACCTGGGGTTTGGCATTTGGATAGACCATCAGAGATGATGGTTTTAGCTTCCCCGATCTTATTCATGGCCTAACGAATTATTGCTAAACTTCTGCATGTAAGAGGAAGCCCCTTTATTTAGAGGGTACCTTGTTAGGAAGGCTCGGAGTTCCATCACTAATTCATGGCCTTCGTCACTTCACCATCTCGGGCAGTGACTTGCTAGGTTCCAAGAGTTCAGTAATCTCCCAAGATGAAACACCTCTAGCCCAAATTAGGTTGCCCCCCCCCAACACCTTTCCAATCATCGATGTCGCGTCCAAAGACATCATTTGGCATTCAAGCCTTCTCCTAACAAATAGAACTCAAACAAGCTACCACAAATTCAATGTGGCCCTTTTCTATTTTAAGCCGCAGCATGTTCCGATGTTGCTTGTCCTCTGCTCCATATGGTGTTTCATGATCTAAGGATCAAAGGGCATGATCAGCAACTTTATTGGAAGCATTCCTGCAAAAGTTAACAAGTGTAGTTTTTCCTCTTTAAGCCATGTCCTAACAACAACAAGCTACACGATCTTAGCAACGTCTTGTACCCCCCCCCCCCCCGCGTGTGACATGTATCCTACTCCAATAGTAGCCTAGAATTTGGTTAGGGGAGTGGAGCAACAAGGGATGGAATCTACGATGTGACTATTAATTCGATGTCCTTACCTCTAAGGCGTTACCCTCGCATGACTGGAGGATCTTGTCGTGGCTATAGCATAGCATCCATCGTTTCCTTTTGCAAGCGAGCATGTTATGTAACATAGAAGGAAATGTGAGGGAAGAGAAACATAGTCTTGTTTCTAAAAAAAACGGTGACCAGTTACCACCAATAAGTGTGTGCCAAAAACTTTATATATTCACAAGTTGAGCATTACAGGACTATAAAAACCAACACTCTACACATATACTCCTTTCCTACCGAGACACAACATCATTCTATGTTAACCATAGAGCCCATAACAAAGCCACGACCAAGGTCCATTCTCTGTCAAGCATATTCCAATTCGAGCCTAAAGAGGCCCAAAAGCCCAACACGTTTCCATAATCCAACTCGTCAATTCGAGCCATTTCCCATACAAACAAGAAGAAAGGAAATAAATACAGAATTGCAAAAGGACAGTCTTTAAAGGCACCAGTCCCCCCTAAAATGTAGGTGTTCTTCCAACACGTCATCTTTTTTTCTTCACCTATGAGAGCCACTCAGGCACTCAGCATGTTGGGGGTCTACCAAAAACCATGAAGAGGGCAAGATATAAAAGGGGCGAGCTCACCCGCCAGGTTCTCAAGAAAGCCTTACACGTTGATTACCTCCTCTAACACTATATCGAAAGCATAAATGTTGACTTACCAATGATGACTCACCGTGTTGAAATGCACAAACCAAGTAAATGCTCGAATGCCATAGTTTCAGCAACTTGATCTAACATTATCGAGAATTGGGTTGTGGGTGACAAATCTGTAGAATGAAAATTGAAGAGGTGTGTGCCTGCGCTTGACACTGAGACTGGGAAGCACAGGAAGAGAGGAGAGGACTCTCATTCAGGAACAGATGAACATGCCCGGTTGAACCTCCCTCACCCTTAGCCCGAGCGCGAACCCCAGGCCTAGCCCTACTCTTCCTGAAGCCCTTCCCCTCCTGCCTCTCCCTATAAGCGAGCCTACTTCCTACCTTTCACCCCTTCGCTTAGTCGTTGTTAAGAGGCAAAGGGTGATGTCACGGACATTTTGATCATAATGATGGGTCAGCATGATGTAGGAACACCCAAAACATGATTTCAAGTGGGAGAATATAGCAGAGGAAATAGATCAAAGGCTTGAAGAACTAGGGAATACACACCTATGATGAAAGTTTTGGTGGGAAACAATGAAGATGCATGTAGTTAAAAATAAGTGCATGATAAGAAAAGCTCCTAGAGAAGTGCGAAGGAGTATATAGGAATGGATAAAAACGAGATATATTATAGGGAAAATGGCAAAGCTTTCTCCCACTTTAAGTACGATCGGAGACATGGGTTCTTATTAAATCTATGTTGAAAGATCTGACTGTTTTTTAAGCTGGCAGAGGACTACCTGACGCAACCCTCATCAAGGGAGTTTTAAACCCTGCTACCTAACGCATGTTGCTCTACCACCAGACCATTGAAGTGGAAAAAAGCAAGAGATATTAGATAAACTACCAAATCTATTCCAATATAACATGTTTACAGATGTCTATTAGCCCTTTTACATAAAAAAAGACATTATAATTCTTAACAAATCATAACTCCGAAAGCAACTCTTAAACTAATTGAAGCTAGAAGCTAACTTGTCAAAATCCATATGATCTTTAGCAGAATAATGTATGGTTCTAGAATAAATCGGTAAGGAGGAGTGTTTTCATCTTCCTACGCTTGATCCACTTTCTACAACCAAGCAATCTGAAAGTGAAAGCTTCTCATCAATTTGGCTATCACATACTTCTCATGCTAATTAGCGATAAAGGCTAAGATGAATTTCAAGAGGGATGGAATTGGTGAGATATTTTATGTGTTCTTTGTATGATTATATCCAATGGCTCAACAATTCATCGGGGCCTCGCACTCGCACCCAAAAGAATCGAAGACATGTCTATCATCCAAGGTCTCCTACCCTTCCTTGAGGTGCTAATACCATATCCTTTAGCACCGACCCCGTGATAGCCCATAGTATGGCTATCTAAATACAAACCCACACCCACCCCCCACCCCCAAAAAAAACTTGCCAACTAAAACCTTTGGCAATGGCCGTTGCACCCACTAATTTATGGCACTGTCACGGATACCTCAGGGTAGCTATATCCATAGATGAATGATTGATAAACAGAGGTGATCCAAGGCTTAGGGTGTCAGCAAACAACATAGGAGGCCCCCACCATTTGGGTTGGTCCACCCTCCCTTGGGTTGGATCTATCGACCATGGTAATGTATTCAGCACACAACAAGATCCCCCCTCTCACAACCCCTGAAGTAGTTTTCCTTGATGGGGCATACCAATTGTACATTACCTGAGAGATGTTACCATGATGTAAAACCTACAATGTGAAACTTAAACCAAGTACGTATACACTCTAGCAAAGATTTCTGCATATAAAGGTAATGTATCGGTAAGTCAAAGTTACCTGACTTGTAGCAGCGTTATAGATTTTTTCTTCAAACCTTACAGCAATTTTGTTCAGCTCACCTAGACCCTCAGGTGCAGATATCGGCAAGTGCCGCTTTAACGTATCCATTCTGCACAACATATATCAGTTTGTTAGATATCAAGTACAAAAGTAATAGAAAGACTAGTGAAACAGTGGCAACTATCAGCTTCTAAATTATTAGCATTGATGGAGAATATTTAATGAAACTGTGATAAACATGTCCTAAAAGCATCATATTTTATTTCTGGCAAATGGAAAGTATATACATGAAATAAATATGAAAAAATAATAATCCTACTATTCCGAAGATTGTATACAAAAACACAAGAAATAAGTTTCTCACAAGAACATGCAGGAAAAAAGATTAGAAGCAGTCGAAAAAGGGGGTAACTTTAGGGAATGCTTAGAACTTCTACCGCACATAAGAGATAAGCAAAAAATAACTGCATATGGTTCTTAGGAACTTATCATTGTTAATAAAAGAATAAGTAAATTCTAACATGTCCGTGATCAACCAAAAACCTAAAATCATGCACGTTTATTCTAACCTAGTTGCATTTTAAGGCTCACGTGGGAAAAACGTACAGGATAGCCGAATCCATCGTCTACATCTGTACTGCTATACCTCAATTCAACCTTCCGAACATAATTACGACTGGACCCGATTAACAGCACAAATAGTTCACTTGATACTTGTCAAGAATGTCCAGGAGTCTCGCAGGCAACGGGATCTTACCGGATGATTCATAGATCACAAACAATAAAGAAAAACTATTCAAGCTTCCGCCGTCAAATTCTGGCAAAATCACATATTAAAATGGGAAAATCGAATCCACGGCGAGAAGGCTTACATCTTGCTAACGATGCGGTGGCGCGCCTCGGGTGCTAACTGTGCTCGCCACTCGTTGTTGGATCCAACCCCTTCTGGCACGTTCATGGTGGGATCCCCTTGGGAGGGAGGCCTCCAGTTGCTGCTGCCGCTGCCTTCCATCAGCGAGGAGATCGCGGCAGCTGCCTTGAAGAAGCGCCGTTTAGGGTTCAGGAGGGAACCGTGAGGGCAGGTAGGAGCGATTGGGCAGAAAGGGAGAGGCAGCGCGGATGGTGGAAGAAAGAAAATGCTGTCGTCGACGTTTATAGGGGATTGAGGATTCTTTTTATAATAAAAGGGTACGTATTGGATTGCGGATTTTCCTGTCGAATTCGTCAAACAAAATCATGTGGCCAGGCATCAATTTATTCTGACGAACCGCTTAGACAGGGACTTATTGAGTTGGTTGTTACTGGGCTGCAATAGCAGGTCAGTGAATAGCATGATAAGAATATTTATTTTCTATATTAAAATAAGGTTAAGAATATGAGGATTCAAGCTGTGTGAGATATGAGAACGGGTCCTTCACAACTTGAGCGGGTGGGAGAAAGGTCGATGTCGAATATCCGTGAACACCTCTTCTTCCAGGTCAACCGCCAGATTGATGCATGACCGGCAGATATCTACCAATAGGATGGTGAATAGATTTTTGTAAGTTGTGAAGGTCAAATAATTCTTGAGGTTTCCCATGAAATTTGATAAGTTAAGTAGTATAAACATGCAGTAAATAAAGGGACGGTAAAGGGATGGTAAAGGGACGAGACCACATAATCCAAGAACACTTCTCGGATTGTTTCGTCTAAACCACAAACAAGTAATAGGATTACCTCTTGAAGCATGGTTGCGATCGAGACTCTAAACAAAGAGACATCTTGTCTCAAGTCCGATCCGACGGAGGAGACGCTTGCGAGCGCGAGGATGAATCGCGTGCTCCTCGCAATCCATGTTGACGATCCAAGCCACAAATCTCCTGATCTCGACAAACGAGATACGACGTCTTCTTCACGAGCAAGGCACGCCGAAGTAGACGGAGATCCACTAGCAAACGATCGGGCAACATAACGACGATGATGCGGTGATGGAGGATCTCTCTAGGGCATCCATGGTGGATGGTCACATGAGAGATAGAGAGAATGGGCGTGTAGAGAGAGAGAGAGCATTCATTGAATTCGAGTGTACAGAAGAGCAAGGGGTGCCTCTTCTTATATAGGATTTTGGGAGTCCATGGATCCCAATCCATGGACAACACACAATCAACGGATGAGATTGATTGTGTCTCTTTCAACGGCTAGGATTGTCGTTGGTAAAACACAACAACAAGTGATTTAATTTTGAATTAATTCATATTGATAAATCAACATAATTAATTCAAATTTAAATCACATTTAACTATAGAAGAGATAATGAGAAGACTAAACCAATCCCCTAAAATAAGGGGACGACTACAATCATCTTATGAGATCTCAATATCTCATGAGATCTCATTATCTCATGATTATATCATGATCTCTTGTCGATAATATTTTCACAAAAAAATAATTCCAAATTTATCTTTTGGGAAATATCAATCAAGCCATTGAAAAAATGTGAATCTCATTTACAACCCAAAACTAAATGTAATTATATTTTCAATTGATCATTCAATGTGAATCACATTCACATTAACAATTAATCAACAAATATAAAACATAACATGGCTCTCTTATATATATTATAAATCACATTTATAATATATATGATTAATATGGACAGTGCTATCCACATTATTCATATCCATGATAATTAAATCACATTTAATTATCTTGGATCTCTTTTCTCATGTGCCCAAATAACATTAATCACATTCACATTATTCATATCTTTGATAATTAAATCATATTTAATTATCTTAGATATCTCTTATAATATGAATCAATTCGTATAATCCATGACAATTAAATCACATTTAATTATCAAATTTCTCGATGCTTGGATACATATATCAACAATGAATTATCCACGAACTCTTTTAAGGATAATGCGCTTTCTCCGAGGATACTTGGAGATAAGGACAGGGTGATTGTATTGTTCTACGTATAATGAACATTGAGATCACATCTCAAATCCATATCTCGGGCCTCCCATAGATGCTTGATTAAATCAAGACCGCAAATCTAATCTTCTCATTGCGTCTGAATCACATTCAGATCAATGTCCAACATTTGGACCAAGATCAGATTACTTCTCTAGTGAGAGGAGTAACTAAAATCCAGACCCGTTTCATCACTCCCTATGAATGGAAGCGTCATGGTTATACAATCGTTTATGATCACATCACCCTCAGGTATTCCCAATACCTGTACATCCTGCATACTGGAAGACTCAGAATAAACCCGAAGTATTAGATCAACGTTATATTGTCTACTTCAGGGTTTTATCAGTAAGTTTCTCATTTGATCATTGGGAGTTGGTATCGATCATATACTTTCCAAAAGCATATATCATACCTAGGTCTTGATCATGTACTTTCCAAAAGTATATATCAAACATACAAATTCAGTCAAGCTTCTAAAGCGAGACGACCGTGCGCACGTAATTTGATTCTTCCCAATATCTCATGAGTGAGCTCATGTCTTCTGGTTCACTAGTGAACCTGTATGATCCCTTTGAGAGATCGTATTACTCGTATGCCCTTATATGCACACCAGTGCGCCGTTGTATAGACCTTGATTAGGTCATCAACCTATTGGTCTGCTAAACGTACATACTCAGACATATAGTAATACATCTGTCTCCGGTCAGAGGATGCGTGCCTATATCGTGACAGCATATGATATAGGACTTTGGTTATCTCGATCTTGTTAAGTCAACTCTTTGACCTAACTAATCTGACACCTCCGAATCTCTATTCCTATATAGAGAACCTGCATCAAGAGGTTGGTCAGATATCAGCCTATGAGAGAAAGGATTGCCATCTCCTACTCAGGCTGGATATCACATCTTAACAATCATTTGACGGTGCTTGATGAGTCCTCAATCTAACCCTTTAGATATTCATCCAAGCATCAGCCTCTATGATTCAATAGTTGAATCAACAGTTGTATGATTAATAAGATGGCCCTGGTACATAACCTAATTGTACTAAGTGACCAATTATGCAAATTATGTATTCTTCATTTCAGATCAGGGAATGATATTTGCAATAACATTTATTTCATAATGGCTCGTCGTGGGCTCGCATGTCCAACAATCTCCCACTAGCCCAAAGAGCCATTAATGGGCTAATCATTTAAACCCACACTCATGTGACAATCATAGGCTATTTAGAAAATAGCTAGGTAAGCTGATCAGTCACTCTGTTCCCGTGAGACTATGCCAAGTCCTTTTGCGGCACTTGCATATCCCCAGTAACAGTGCTCGTATCTAATGCGAATGTTGCATCTTATGCAATCAAATACTCAATCTTGTCAGTTATAATGTCCTTGATACTATATTATAACCAATATTTCCATAATCCTTATCAGACTACCCTTATTCCTGGAGATCTCTATCTCCAAATGTATCCAAAGTTAAGACCTTTTAGATCACTATCTATAAAAAGTCTTAATTTCTTGAAGATAAGACTTGGAGATCACTATCTCTGATGTATTGTCATCTATGAAATTTTGTTATTACTGCAATCAAGTGTTTTCTCTCCATAGTAGGATTATCAACACTTTACTACTCCCACTGCATGGCAGATGTCTGGCTTTTGTACACATCTAGCATACACTTAGCTTCTTGTAACTGATGCACAAGTGCAAGCAGTTCTAGCATTCACTTCCTCAACTCTTTGAGGTGCTATCCCTTTAGATGGGTCAGTACCAAATCTTAAGGGAAGGAAGTCTTTCTTGGAATTTCCAAAAAATGGAATATGTCCAAGGTGTACTACAAATGTGACAGTCCCAATATCCTCTTCTCTTTGCTTCTGAACGACTTCAGAACTAAGATCCAAGAGGTATCCTTGAAAGCATATTTCAAGATATGGAATAGGCAGTCTATAAAACACTTATTATCATCCTTATATCATTCCAAATGATTAGGATATTAATCTACATTTAGCACGATGAACACATTGGTACTCCCACTAAGCTTCACATGGTTCATCAAGATTCTATTTGAAATCATAACATTTATAATTTCATCAAATCTTGTGTTACAACTTTAAGAAGCTTATTTGAGTCCATAGATGGATTTCTTTAGATTGCACATCTTGCTTTCCTCAACCATGAAGCCCTGGGGCTACTTTATGTGAATATCCTTAGAGAGATATTCGTGGAGGAATGCAATCTTGACTTCCGTCTCGAAGATGTCAAAGCCAAGTTGTGTAGCTACAGTTAGCAATATTAATGGGTATAAGCATGGTTACTGAAGAGAAAGTCTCATCACAAGCAATTTCTTCTCTTCCGGTGTGTAGCTCATGACTACGAGCCGTGCTTTGAAGGTCTCTACCTTCTCATCAGGTTCTCTTTCTCTTGAAGATCCATTTACACCTTAACGGATCTTACCCATATAGGTGGATCCTCGAGGGTCCATATACAACACTTGTATATGAATACTACCTTAGACTTTTATTGCTAACATTCATCTTTCCATGTCATGATCCTCAGGAGCTTCAACACATGAAGTCCGATCATTGTCAGACTTAACTGACACATGGAATACATCCTCAAACTCATTTGAAGAGGTATTAATGTTTCATCTTTAATTATCCTTTTAGTTTCCTATTTCAGGAGCCTCATTATCATCTCATGATTAAATGAGTTCCTTTACTTCATTTTCATCTTGATTCTCAAGAGAGTTATTCTCTAAAAATCACATTCTCAGAGATGAGATCTTTTAAGAGTCTCAGGGTTATAAACTAGGTATCCAATACCATCCTTTTATTTTCCTAATGAAGTAGCACTCTATAGTGCTCGATTCCAGCTTACTTGCATGGAATCTTATTAAGGATATATAATGTAGTCTCTACTACATATATAATAGGAAACTAGGAGGAAATTATGCTAAAATTCATCATTGATCAAATCATGTTACACATGATCCAATTGTATCTCCCTACAACTCAATTGAGTTTAGGTGTGTTAGGAGGATTGAGATAGAAATGATATTCATATCTTCATAAGGTATTCTTTTGAATTTATCTAACAGGTACAAGCTACCTAGGTTAGATCAAATTCATTTCATCTTTCTTCAGACTTTGGTTCCAAACCAAAATTATGAAATCTTTGAACATTTCAAAGGCCTCTTAGGTGAAGATAAGAAATCTCATATCATACATACTCATCAATAGATATCACATATCCATAATGTTTTATTATGATATAGATGATCCGCATACATCAATATGTATGAGATCTTGAATACCTCGACATCTAACACCATTCCTAGGGAAGGGTGTATTGGACATTTTACTTTGAATACTATATTCACAAGTATGTAAGATTTGAAATTTTTAGACGTTCTAAAGTTTCATATCTAACTAGTCCATTGATCTCATCAACAAACATATGTCCAAAACTTGATGCCAGATCATTGTTAAATGATCTTCATCCTCCTATTGATCTTTTAAGGTTCAACTTTCAGTATTAGAAATATTAATGAACCATTCATTAATTTCTAATTTTATGGAGTCCACTAGATGTTAGATTACTATCTGAAATATATCCATCATAACTCTTTATTATAGGTTTATTCCAGAATTTATGTTTATTTCCAACATTTAGAAACAAACAATGAGTGTATTCTAATATCTAGGTCATAGAGACATTCTCTAAGACTAAGGCTCTCCCACTGAAATTATGAAGTCCATCTATCCAATAGAGATTGTTGCAACAATTACATCAATATCCATGTGGATAACTATAAACCTTAAGATCAATTTTTCCAGTCTTCTAAAACATATGCAACAATTGCAAGTGTCATTAGAAGAATGAGATGCAATTATTAGACTTTAATCTTATATTATAAGAAAGTCAATTTCAATGATTAAATGTGGATTATTCTAGTGCTCTATCCGAGTCCTTCTCTAAGGATTCCAGACAGACTTGATAGTCATACTATCAACACACCAACTTATTGCAGTATTGACATTCATCCAACTATTTGGATGTCATATGGAAGTCACAGAAGTAGGTCAACTCTTTGACTTTCCTTCTTACTCGGGTCCGACCCATGCTTCCACTGCGCTCGCTTCATCTATAAACAACCATTGCTGAAGACTAAGGACCTCTTATGTTAAATTCAAAAGAATTCAATGTAAGAGCATTTCAACATTTATACATGCTTCATTAAATTCATACAATATGAATATTATGAAGCTTCATGAATGACTAGAGTATAGACAGTAGAATGATGATATTTATCATATCTACATTTATCTAAACTTTTAAAACGTTGGTTCAGGCAGGTATTCAAACATTTTGAATACATCAACTCGTAGAGCTACCATTCTGCATGATGCAGTGAACCATGTCATTCATGATTAAAATGTCGAGAGCACATATGTATGCCAAAACATCTTCTTCGATTTTATAAGGATTATTCGACAATTACGATCATCATCGACATGTCACTTCCACAGTACACTCGATGAAAGATCAAGACTATAGAGACATACGAACCCTAAGGTGATGTCTTTTTGTCTTATTTAATTGTCATTCCTCATTACTATGAGGAAACTTGCACATTGCAACCACATACATTATGTGTCCAACTGCAAGTACAATATCTGGATCATGAATCCAATCCATGATATTTTATTGATTATTATTGAGTATAACATTGAGTGTGTTTTATGAAGGATTATCTGAAATAAGAAATTTACATAAGTGTATATATTTATATATATATACTTATTTTACTTTGATTTAGGAGTTTTTATATCAAAGTTGTCTTTCCTTGTCAACATTGAAAGTTCATTCCCATAGTCACTTTCAATGTAAGAGTTATACTTACCATTATATCTCAAGCAAGATCTGGGATCTCCTTCCTTATCTTTGTTACATCCCAATAATATGAGAACCTGCAACTCGGATAAAAAGAAGCGGGAACACATTCCGCCTTGCAAGTCCAACTTGCATCTCCCAATTCGGTCTTTAACATCTGGGCCCACCACTCCTAAGGTGATGTTGATCCGTCATTAATTGGACCAACCGTCAACATGCTTAATACTCGCTATACGCAATCCAATATCGCCCCAATAATATGAGGACCCAATATTGGGGTCACTATGTATACAGCCTTACTCTTTCGATAAGCGAAGAGCCCGATCCAAATGGATTGTATGCAGGAGCTGTCACTTCGGACATGCGTCTCCTACATACAATATTTGGCGACAGAACCCTTCACCTTGACGGGAGATCATGGATGTCACTTATGTGATCCTCCATATCATATTCAAATTCTAATTAATCATTATGAATCATATTCATTATGATTAATTTTCCAAGGGAAATAACAACTCTATTCATAATAGAGTGTTTTAATTTTAATTGGATTCCAATTAATCTAATCATATTAAATTAATGATCCAATTAATATCCAACAAACATTTTTTAATTGTTACTTGAAATATGGTATTATCTCAAATACATATTATTTCGAATTTTAATAATTAGAAAATACATCATGATCTCTCAGGCATCATTCGTTCCCTACCCGCTGTCATGGCCAGTACCGGCGGGAGTGGGACAGACCGCACACGGTGCAACCTGCTATCCCAACGCTCCCCGACTAGACACCATATCCACCTCGAGAAAAAGCAATGCCGAGTCAATCACTTTGTACTTGAGATGATCATCGGTCTTTCAATCAAAATTATACCATATAATATTTATCAAAACCATTTTGATAATATTATAAGGAGATTTGCTAAATAAATCCCCAATCCTATTCAAGCAACAAGGTTTTGCATGTAAAAGTTGTCCTACAACTATTGTAGGATAAACTAGAGTTTTCATAAAAACAATGTTTGTTGGAAATTTCATATTAACCAATTGTGATCAAGATCAACTATCTTATCAATTTGGTTAATGCAATGTCATTCAAGGAAATAATTATCATCTTTAAATATTTCACAAATATTTATCAATAATCATTTCAGAAAATTAACAACTAATTTTCATTAGTTTATTTGAATGACAATCACAAGGTTCACGATAATGATGCAATTTCCAGCAGTGACCCTCACTAACTACAAATAACATATCTCATTCATTTTAAATCCAAATTAAGCAAAATCAATTTTCAGAGATTGATAACTTGATTTAAAAATGAAACCATGTAATAAACACACATTTCCGAGCATTTTAAAACTGTCGTTAACATCTTAATTATGTCTCTAATCGTCATCCCCGAAACAGTGGATATATGGTCAATAAAACGATCATATCTTGAGCAAACGGAATCCAAATTACGCAAACTCAAATCCTACAGTTTCCTTAATTAATGGGGAACATTATTCAATTGAAAATTTCGTGTTTAAATATTTTAAATAGGACCGAAATTTTATCACACGGTAGGACTGCAAAAAATTGAAATGCTAAAATCTTCACGAACCCAAACGAGCCCGAATCTTTGTAGGTTCATGGATCTAATCCAAAACCTTCGACAAACTGGCTCTGATACCACTTGAAGGATAAGGAAAAATCCTCAAGCGCATCACGGAAGCGTGATGATCGCATCGAATGCGATCGGGAGCGACTAGTCGCACTAGTTGCTCGATGCAGCGGAAATTAAAAAAATATGACGAAACCACATGATCCAAGAACACTTCTCGGATCATTTCGTCTAAACCACAAACAAGTAATAGGATTACCTCTTGAAGCGTGGTTGCGATCGAATCTCTAAACAAAGAGACCTCCTGTCTCAAGTCCGATCCGACGGAGGAGATGCTTGCGAGTGCGAGGATGAATCGTGTGCTCCTCGCAATCCATGTTGATGATCCAAGCCACGGATCTACTGATCTCGACAAACGAGATACGGCATCTTCTTCATGAGCAAGGCATACTGAAGTAGACGGAGATCCACGAGCAAACGATCGGGCAGCATAACGACAATGCTGCGGTGATGGAGGATCTCTCTAGGACATCCATGGTGGACGACTACATGAGAGATAGAGAGAATGGGCGTGTGGAGAGAAAGAGAGAAAGAGAGAGAGAGAGAGAGAATTCATTGAATTCGAGTGTATAGAAGAGCAAGGGGTGCCTCTTCTTATATAGAGTTTTGGGAGTCCATAGATCCCAATCCATGGACAACACACAATCAACGGATGAGATTGATTGTGTCTCTTTCAACGGCTAGGATTGTTGTTGGTAAAACACAACAACAAGTGATTTAATTTTGAATTAATTCATATTGATAAATCAACATAATTAATTCAAATTTAAATCACATTTGACTAGAGAAGAGATAATGAGAAGACTAAACCTATCCCCTAAAATAAGGGGACGGCTACCATCATCTCATGAGATCTCAATATCTCATGAGATCTCAATATCTCATGACATCTCATTATCTCATGAGATCTCATTATCTCATGATTATATCATGATCTCTTATCGATGATATTTTTACAAAAAATAATTCCAAATTATCTTTTGAAAAATATCAATCAAGCCATTGAAAAAATGTGAATCTCATTCACAAACCAAAACTAAATGTAATTATATTTTCAATTAATCATTCAATGTGAATCACATTCACATTAACAATTATTCAACAAATATAAAACACAATATGGCTCTCTCTTATATATATATTATAAATCACATTTATAATATATATGATTAATATGGATAGTGTTATCCACATTATTCATATCCATGATAATTAAATCACATTTAATTATATTGGATCTCTTTTCTCATGTGCCCAAATAACATGAATCACATTCACATTATTCATATTTGATAATTAAATCACATTTAATTATCTTAGATATCTCTCCTTATAATATGAATCAAATTCATATTATCCATGATAATTAAATCACATTTAATTATCAATTTTCTCGATGCTTGGATACATATATCAACAATGAAATTATCCATGAAGTCTTTCAAGGATAATGCACTTTCTCCGCGGATATTTGGATATAAGGACATGGCGATTGTATTGTTCCACGTATAGTGACTTGGATATTGAGATCACATCTCAAATCCAGATCTTGGGCCTCCCATAGATGCTTGATTAAATCAAGACCACAAATCTAATCTTCTCATTGCATCTGAATCACATTCAGATCAATGTCCAATATTTGGACCAAGATCAGATTACTTCTCCAGTGAGAGGAGTCACTAAAATCCAGACCCGTTTCATTACTCCCTAGGAATGGAAGCGTCATGGTTATACAATCGTTTATGATCACATCACCCTCAGGTATTCCCAATACCTCTACATCCTACATACTGGAAGACTCGGAATAAACCCAAAGTATTAGATCAACTTTATATTGTCTGCTTCAGGGTTTTATCAGTAAGTTTCACATTTGATCATTGGGAGTTGGTATCGATCATATACTTTCCAAAGGCATATATCATACCTAGGTCTTGATCATATACTTTCCAAAAGTATATATCAAACCTACAAATTCAGTCGAGCATCCAAAGCGAGACGACCGTGGGTACGGAATTTGATTCTTCCCAATATCTCCTGAGTGAGTTCATGTCTTCCGGTTCAGTAGTGAACCTATATGATCCCTTTGAGAGATTGTATTACTCATATGCCCTTATATGCATACTAGCGCGCCAGTGTATAGATCTTGGTTAGGTCATCAACCTATTGGTCTGCCAAATGTACATACTCAGACATATAGTAATACATCTGTCTCCGGTCAGAGGATGCGTGCCTATATCGTGACATCATACGATACAGGACTTTGGTGATCTCGATCTCGTTAAGTCAACTCTTTGACCTAACTAATCTGACACCTCCGAATCTCTATTCCTATGCAGAGGACCTACATCAAGAGGTTAGTCAGATATCAGCCTATGAGAGAAAGGATTGTCATCTCCTACTCAGGCTGGAGATCACATCTTAACAATCATTTGACAGTGCTTGATGAGTCCTCAATCTAACCCTTTAGATATTCATCCAAGCACCAGCCTCCATGATTCAATAGTTGAATCAACAGTTGTATGATTAATAAGATGGCCATGGTACATAACCCTAATTGTACTAAGGGACCTATTATGCAAATTATTTATTCTTCATTTTAGATCAGGGAATGATATTTGCAATAACATTTATTGCATAATGGCTCGCCGTGGGCTCGCATGTCCAACATTTGCAATCATGTCATTGTATGTGGATGACATTCCGCTTGTAGGTAATGACATACAAATGCTCAATGAAATCAAACAGAAATTGAGCAATGAAATTGAGGTGAAGGGCATGGGTGAAGCATCCTATGTTATTGGAATTGAAATAACAAGAGATAGGGACTCAAGGACATTGAGCCTTAGTCAGGAAAGATATTTGCCATACTATATTAAGGAGATTTGGAATGCATAATAGCACTCCAGCTCCAACACTACTTGTGATGGGAAAGCGACTCAGCAAGAGTCAGTGTTCCAGAAAGGGGCAGAAACCTTTAAATATACCATATGCACAAGCGATCAGAAGTCTAATGTATGCAATGATGTGTACTCGACCTGATTTTGCTTATCCAATAAGCTTAGTCAGTAGATATCAAAGCAATCCTGGTCCAGCACATTGGGAAGCTGTAAAGAGGATTCTTTGATATCTGAAAGGGATAATGCATCTGAAACTTGTGTATCAAGCAGAATCACTTGAAGTGGTAGGCTACTCCGATGCTGATTTCGTAGGGGATGTGGATGATAGAAAATCCACATCAGGTTATGTCATGACCCTGATTCCCGTGCTGCATAATCCTCCCATATCCGGATCTGATTACTCAGTAATAATTTATTCAGTAATCACAATTAACATTCAAAAACATGTTGTAATTAAAAATACTCAGAAGGAAGTATTTCAACACTTTTCCATTCACAAAAATACAGTTCACATGATTCATTATCCCATTACATGTACATCAGCTGGAAGGAAATACGTAGAAAGATTACTAACTACCTTATAAAGAAAAGCTATTATGGCTGACTGGATTACTAAAGTCCTTGCGATGGCTCACCGACACCTATTGGGTTCTGCATAAATCATAGGATAAAAATTAACGAATGCTAAGTAACGAAGAAGAGAAAAGCAAATAAATTGTGTAATTTTTTCAAAACTTGCTATCACAAAAAGTTTCTTCCTTCTCATTAATTTAAGTCCTATTCCTTTCTATTCCATGTCAGCGATTAGTCCAGGGAATTATCTTACCACTATATGGACTCCGAAGCTGTAGACACTTCGAGATTGGAGATTGCATTGATCTGGTAAGCTTATGCCGCCGCATGTCGCCTCAACCAATTCTCCATATTTACCCTGATAACTTTCTTTTCTTTTATTAATCAGGGTCTCAAACCCTCAACCTGACAAACAAAGGAGCACACCGTCCTCGAGGACTCATTTGCTTAAAACCTCAGGCTATCATTTAATCATATAACCTAATAGTTTTAAATACATGTTGTCGTGACCCAACCACTATCGAACCACCCGTGCCTTCACATGGCATGACCACATCTTCCGTCGTTCAACCCGAATATATTGGCTCCCAGTACCACGCGTTGCAAATCATTCATTTCATGTGTACTTATCATAACAGAGCAACTGTGTACCACCTAGGTAGGGAAACACCGATACGGGTTCCTTCCGACAAACCTACAGGTTGCATGCCCGACCTGTAGTTCTACTCCCATTCATCCTTAACGTGGCACACGATCCTTTTCAGGATCCAACTCAAAATACATCAATTCCTATGATGTAATTCCTCTATTAAGCCCTAGATTAGCATAACCATAAATACTGAGTATAGACTTACACATATATTAATTCATATATTTATATACTTAAATTATACTCTTTTTAACTTCCAGACCCTAATTTTCCAAACCACTGCATCCGTTTGATGCTTAAACCTTATTTTAGTGGGAATCACAAAGCAATTTTTCATACTTTCTCAAAGATAGCCAAATTAGGGTTCTTTATAATGAAGATTATAAAATCAGGAATTTCAATAATCACGTATGAAAACCCAACAACAAAAGGAAGGATTTCGTTACCTGATCGATCTCTCTCTCTCTCGTGTATGCAATGTGTTATCGTGTTTCATTTTCAAAAAGGATGATTTAAGGCTCATGAAACGATCGAATTTCATTTTCATATCAAAAACGTTAAGAACGTGTCAAGAACACGAAAAACGAATGAAGAACACGAAGAACACATGAAGAACACGAAGAACATATTTTCTCTTGAAATTTCGACAGAGCTTCCCCTTATACGGATGATATTTCTAGGAAAATTTCAGCAGAGTTTCCCTTATACGGGGTGATATTTTTAGGAAAATTTCGGCAGAGTTTCCCCTTATATGGGGTGATATTTCTATGAAAACTTCGGCAGAGTTTTTCCTTATATTGGGATATATTTCTATAAAAATTTCGGCAGAGTTTCCCTTGTAAAATCACCGAAAGGAAAACATAAAGGAAACTGAATATGAATCGAAAACCTAGCTCAAGAAGCAAAGTAAGAGAGGATCGTACCTTCCTCCTCCTCGCCCGACAGCGCTTCGCCAGCGCTCCTTCCTCGCCTCCTATTCCTCCTCCTGACCTCTCGACCCTAGACCTTGGGCGGTGGTGGTAATGGAAATCGTAGAGAATGAATGGGTAAATGGGGTATTTATAGGCTCCATAAAACCGCTAACCATGGTTAGAAAACCATGGTTTAGAACTTAACCGTGGTTAGTGGCCCATGGTTTTGGCCCATAGTTTTGGCCAAAACTTATCTGAAACTTAGGGTTTAAGTTAGAACTTTCGGGAGGATTCTAGATTCGCTAATGATGCTTAATTAACAGTAATTGTGATTAACTTTCACTAATCACGATTTAACTTTCGCAACTTAGGCTTATCTTCTGCTAACTATTTATTGATATTTTCTAATGATCATTAGCGGTTTTCAATCCGTCATTAGTTTCTTTAACCATGCTTAATTAGTCTTGATGACAATCATTACAAGTTAATGGCATATTAATCCTCCTTACTTCTCTTTCTTCCAAAAAACATAATAAATCGAAACGAAGTCTGATTCACATGAAACAAATTCCGTTGGTTTTCTCTTGACGAGCCGGATCGTATGATATAAGATCCGAGAGATGCGAAGTTGAAGGCTTTACAGGTTACATTTTCATGTTTGGTGGTGCAGTCGTTTCTTGGGGTAGCAAGAAACAAGGACGTGTATCTCGACATACACAGGAGGCTGAGTACATTGCATATAGCATGGCCACCACTCATACTGTGTGGATCAGGCATTTTCTAGACAACCTAATCCTCGATTTGGTCAAAGGGCCAATTGAAATGTACTGTGATAATCAGGCTGCGATAAGCTTGATCAATATTGGGACTAATAGTTCTAAAGGAAAAAACATTGAGATCCAATATCACTATATACAAGATATAGTTAGGAAGCAAGAAATCACGGTAACCTACATACCTACCACTGACATGTTGGTTGATTCCCTTACCAAGGGAATATCAGCAGGAACATACATTAAACATGTTGGTTTAATGAGACTCAGGAATGTTTGAGTCAAGGAAGAGGTTTCATAGATAATGATCCTCACATGATAAATCTCCATGTATATATTATACAAATAGTGGGAGTATATATGTTTTGACCACTTCGGTCAAGTGGGAGATGTAGAACGACCGCAACAGCCTCCAGCGGTTGCGGCAAGGCCGGGTCTCACGGAGACCCTAATCACTAGGGGCGTGAAGGATGGGGGCGGCCGTGGCGAGGGTTATGACCTATAAATAACCTCCTAGAAGGAGGGGAACACCATCAATCGGAACTCGCTTGCCTAACGGGAGCCCCCATCCGACCATATCCCTCCCTCTCTCGATCTCCCTCTCTCTCGTTCTCTCTAGAAGAAGCATATATAGGTGGCGTACCTGAACTCCTTCACAAAACCTAGGACATGTAACCTTCATATATATGCATATTAAACATCTAAAACTACATATAAATATAAATGTTCATTGTCTATTTTCTTGTTCATGCAATTGTCCAAGAAAACAATGAGGGGAGAACTTATCAACCCAATTCGGAAGAAAAATGTCATGTCAATTCTCACACTAGCAAATGTAGCATCTAACAATACAAATTGGTACTTCCAGATGATTATCTCAATTCTACATTCTCCTTGAAAATAAAAACCTACTGATCCCTTAAGTGATATGTACAGTATTTTGGTTTTCCAGAGTGTTATCATACCCACACTTCATGCAAGAAACAAACATGAATCTCAATCCTACGATCAAAAGCCATCAAGAGTCATTGTAGTATAGTGGTTAATATCCCAAAAATGATTAGATGCGACATATGGAGTTGGGAGTGCCAACTGGGCGCTGATTGCCTAGAAATTCCTCAAACTTCATGTGTTGAATGATGCATTTTTCAAGGAAAAAAATGAAAAAAAATATCATCTTTGTCGGAGATTTAATCAGAGATACATGACTCCATCACGCCTTCTATTCAAATTGGTTAAGCCTAAGCAATTTATTGCAATGGAGAGATCGCATTGTGATAGTTGGAACCATGGAAGGAAATATCGCGATATATTGGTCATATATCGTCGATATATCGATATCGATATGAGATCGATATTGGTATCGATATGGCGATATATCCTCCTTTTCAAGCATTTCCTTCACAAAAGTGCGTCGATATGGACGATATTTCGATGATACGTGCCATCAAGTAGCAATATATACAGATAGATATTAGAAACTTACAGACTATTTTAAGTTTAATCCTTGATATGTCCTTGCAGTATCTCAATGAAGAACAATATAAATTTCAACATAAAAATCATCATTATACCAACTTAAATGAAGAACAATATGAATTTGTATCTTAATTTCTCAAACACATAGAACGATGCAACAATACGAGTTTCTCATGTCATTTAACCTTAAGACATACCTTGGACACCATTTAATAATTTAATTGCATAAAAGAACCACTTGCATGTAATCAATAAGACTCCATTATAAGTTCTTACAATTTCATATAAATGATGCGCATATTATCCAAAACAATTTGCCAAGGAATACTTCCAGACAACAACAATCATCTTCTCGTGTTTTAAAACACTTTTTCCTAATAATCTTGCTCACAAACTTTGATCATTAGACCCAAACCTAAAAGTTTTTGAAGCAAGATCCAATTGGGAAGTCGATTTTGATCAACCCTCAACAGTTGCATGGAACCCATAACCATTTTGACACTTCGCATGCATAATCCCGCAAAACACCAATGTGATCCGACACAAAATTAAATTCCAACCCATAGAGAATGAGAAAAAGGAAAATGATGACAAGGAGGGGAGATTTGTTCCTTGCTAACATGAGAATTCAGTCTCGTACGATGAGCTCTTTACGTCGTTACCATCGGCTTCACAATCTGACGCCTCCGGCAACCTTCGATGGTGGTCTGACGATTCTAGGGAGGAGTTCTAGTGACTCAAACTTGGGAAATGAGGTTTGATCGACCTGATTTATGTCCAAAGTAATTTTTATGCATTAAAAATAAAAATACCAAAGTACAGGTATATATACCTATATTTATATATGTAAATATTAATCTATAATAATCATGCGTGAAAAAATAAACAAAACTAGGAATAAAATACTATACAAAACTACAAACATTTTTTATGTCTTCACAAAAAATTAATAAAAACATTTGATATTTTCATTGAATTGATAAAACATTCCAACCTGGGTTTTTTCTAGTTGGCCCACGTGGACCAACCAGGCTCTTTCCCTTGTTGACTTGGGTCAACTGACTTTCTCTCTTTTTCGAGCCTTGGACATGTCAGACCTGCATTTTCATCCTTTTCCCTGCTCGAGGCCATCATCATTTGCCTTGGGGCGCTGCATGATTTGTAGAGATTGGATCTCATTGATGCACGCCTAGGTCATAAGGTTCTTTGATCTTCATCGATCAGATCAAAATCCTTGATTGAATCCACCTCCTCCAGCAGCCTATAAAAGAACCTCCTCTGCCTCTGATCCAATTCTGATCCATCTTCTTCCAATCTTAGCCCTCAGGACCTCGACGTGCCTTCTTCTTGGTGATAGCAAGGAGCTGGATGATTCTGCAGCGAGGAGGATTGACAGAGGAGAAGATCTAAGATCATCGCTGGAGCACCGCCGGATGGTTTCACTTCCTTGGCTTCCAGGCCAGGTCGAGGGAATTTTCTGGCATATTAAGTAATCTTTAGGTTATAGTTCTAATTCTTGCATTTAATTTATGGTTTAATCGTTATTAGGTATAATTTTGAAATCCCCTTTTTGACTTGGAGCTTGAGCTCTATGACAAATTCCATCGTCCCTGAACGTGTCTCCGCCCCATTCCATCTCACATCATTCTGTTGGTGGAAAAGAATGAATTGCATTATGAGAGGCTCTATGTTCTCTTATATAGGAGAGGAACCTATTGGGAAAATTTATAGGAAGAAGAAAAAAGAAATATAAAATAAGAAAACAATAATAAAGATAACTAATATCTCAACACACCCCTCAAGCTGGAGCGTAGATATCAATCAGACTCACCTTAGAACAACATCTCTGATAAGGTCCTCTCGCTAGGGCCTTTGTAAGTACATATGTTGTCTAGTCTCCAGAGCTGACATGCATAGTGGCAATAAGACCCTTCTGTATCATGTCAAGGGTGCAGTGATAATCCACCTCTATGTGCTTCGTCCTCTCATGAAAGGCTGGGTTGTTGGCAATGAAAAGAGAAGCCCGGTTATCACATTGGAGGTGCATGGGAAGATGCACCTCTATAGTCAGGTCAGTAAGAACAGATCTGATCCTCAACATCTATGTGCTAGCCTGTGCCATGTCCCTGTATTCCGACTCAGCACTTGATCTGCATAGTCTTCTTCTTACTCTTCCATGAAACAAAAGAATTCCTTATGAGCATAACAAAGCTTGATGTAGATTTTCCATCCTATGGACACCCGACATAATCTCCATCTGCACATGTTGTAACTAAGAGAGATGTGCCTCTACTAAAAAGAAGTCTAGTACCATGTGAAGTCTTCACGTATCTCAGAATCATATGGACCGCATCCATATGTGCATGTATGGGTTGCTCCATAAACTGACTCACTTTGCTCACGACAAATAATATGTCGGGTCTGGTAATAATCGCATATAGTAGCTTGCCAATAAGCTCTCTGTACCTCCTCTTGTCGACCTCCTCAGTATCCTCATCATAGAGCTTCATTCTCAAGACAAGAGGAGTAGTGGTAAGTCTGCAATCTGCCATGCATGTCTCTGAAAGAAGATCTGCAACGTACTTCCTCTAGGTCATCACAAGACCTCGCTGGTTCCTGACAAACTCCAATCCAAGGAAGTAACATAAATGTCCAAGGTCCTTGGTCACAAACTGGTGACCTAGGAAGTCCTTGGCACCGGAATGCCCTACTCGTCATCCCCTATAACAATAATGTCATCAACGTAAACAAGAATGATTATAGTACCTCTCTGGGTCCTCTGCACAAACAAGGAGTGATCAATAGTCGATCTTACAAACCCCTATTGCTCTTTCAAGTCCGAGAGCTTCTTGAACCATGCTCTTGGACTCTTCTTAAGGCCATATATAGCCTTGTATAGCCTGTAAACCTTCTAATACTCTCCCTTAGTAGCGAACCCAGGTGGCTGCTGCATGTAGACCTCCTCCTGTAGATTACCATAAAGGAAGACATTCTTCACATCAAGTTGATAAAGGAGCCAATCTCATGACACATCAACAAAAAGCAGAATACGCATAGTAGGATGTCTGGCAACTGGAGAGAAAGTATCCTGATAGTCCACCCCATGTGTTTGGGTGAACTCACGTGCCACAAGTCTCGCCTTATAGCGATCCACGTTACCATCTGCATGGTGTTTCATAGTGAACACCCATTTGCATCCGCAACATATGCATCAACTGGAGTAGAAACAAGACTCCACGTACCACATGACTGTAGCACAACCATCTCCTCCTCCATAGCTAACCTCCACTGACTATTATGTAGAGGCTCCTGATATGTCTATGGTATCTCCACGGCTGATAGTGCCAAGGTAAATCCCCTGAAATCCTTTGACAACCTGCTCAATGAAACATGTTCTACAAGAGGATAAGTAGCACACTTGCGTCTCGGCTTTACGTAGAGCAATTGACACATCGAGATCATATGCCAATTCTGTAACATGAGAGTTCCCCTCTTGAGAGGGCACCTGCTCATCCTATATAGAATCCTGCTGCACAGACAACTCAATAGTGCCATAAGTAGAAATAATGTGCTCATTACATACCTGAGGCATGCTGGATGACATGCAAGACCTTTGAGTAGGGGGAATCAGGTTAAAAATATGTGGCAAAAATCGAGTCACATGAGCAAGTACAACGGTACGAGTAGGTGCAGGTGGTGGTGGTCGTGGTTGAGGAGGTGGTGGTAGAGCAAGAGTAGAGGGAGTTGGAGGAATGACAGTAGGAGGTGGAGGCATGTAGATCTCATCGTCAGAGTCAGATGGGGCTAGTATATAACCTGTAGGAGAAAAATACATATCAGACTCAAAGAAAGTAACGCCAACACTAACAAAGTACTTCCGCCTTAGCATATCAAAGCAATGGTACCCCTTCTGAGTACGAGAGTAGCCAACAAACACACAGTTGACATCTCTGTGAGAGAGCTTGTCACGACCTGAAGAGACATCATGGACAAAAGCAAAATATCCAAACACACGAGGTGTAAGGGAGAAACGATCCTTCTCGGGAAACACAATCGAGAAAGTAATCTTCTCTCCCAACATAGACGAGGGCATGTGGTTCACCAGATAGCATGTAGTAAGGACGACATCGCCCCAGTAAGAGTAAGGATCACGACTCTGTATCAATAAGGTTCTGGTCACATCAAGTAAGTAACGATGTTTGTGCTCGGCAACACCATTCTGTTGAGAAGTATATGTACATGAGTTCTGGTGAATAATGTCAAGAGATCTAAGAAAATCAGAAAGTTGCAAGGTGTAGAATTCTAAGGCCTTATCAATGCGCAGATATTTGACATTGACAGAAAAATACTCCTTACTTCATTAATAAAACATTTGATCACAGAACCAACCTCTGACTTATTCTTCAAAAGAAAGACCCAGGAAAGTCTAGAAAAATCATCAACAACAACAAGATAAAAATGGTGTCCCTGATGATCAGGAACATGACTTGGACCCCAGACATCTAAATAAAGGAGCTCAAGCAACTGGGAACTGCTCTGACTCTAATGGGATGGAAAGGAGGAACGATGATGCTTCCCAAGATGACACGCCTCACACTGAAAGGATGATCTCATGGAAATCTGAGGGAGAACATGACATAGCTTCTGCAAAGGAATGTGACCAAAACGCAGGTGCTGCCAATATGGAGAGACTGGTTCAGTAGGTATAGTGGAAATGTCAACATGAGGAGGTTGGACAAGTATGTAGAGTCCCCGCTGCTCACGGCCACATCCAATCACCCTGCCCATGAGTATGTCATGGAACACAAGAGAAGATGGATCAAAAATGGCATGACAATGCACATCCTTAGTAATTTGACTAATGGAAAGTAAATTCATCTTAAAGTCAGGATCATATAAAGCATTTCAAAGATGCATAGATGGTGTCAGACGCACCTCCCCCTGTCCTGTAATTGGTAAGTGGTCGCCATTGGCTATTGCAACCCATCTACTAGGTGGTATGGTTCCATAGGACCTCAGTTGTGTTTTGTCTCCACAAAGATGATGAGAATCACCGGAGTCCATGATCCACTCTGTCACATCTGCACCCTTACTACCAGTGAACACATAAGAGATACCTGAGGAGCTCAAAGAGGTTCTGGCCACGACTGTTGTATCTATAGTGGAGGTTCCCGCAGCAGGAGTCATAATCTCTCGAATGCGAGAGACGACATCATCTAGGTGAGGATCTGCCTGGGAAGCAAGAGTATCTGAAGGCTCAATCTGTTCATCCACGCATCCAGAAACATGACATCCATGCTTATAATAGCATGCATCCTCTGTATGTCTCGGTCGGCAACAAAAGGAGAAATAGCCACACGAACGTCCACCACCTCTGCTATGAGGAGTGCGTCCTCTAGACTGGGTCGTCACTCCTCATCCACGAGAAACAACCATAGTCACGAGGGCTGAGGAGTGGTCGCAGGAGGCATGATAATCCGACTGAGTTTGCTATAGGCCTCCTCCATGGGAGGTATGGTAGCTCCAGTGAGAAGCTGAGTACGTGCTGCATCATAGTCTGTATCAAGGCCGACCATTAAAACTTTAACCATTGTGGAGTTTCTATATGCCTTCTGCTGCTAAGGAGATGTCATAATAGACATATAGCTATGTAGCTTCTCAAACATGCCACGGAGTGAACTATAGTACACGTGCAGAGGACATCCATTTTGCTTGGCCTTGTAGATGTCAAACTGTAACTGAATAATCTTGGCCCCATTCTTCGCTTGAGCATAGGTGGAAGCTAACGTGTCCCACATCGCCTTGGCAATGGGTTGGTTCAGAATATCATTGGCTACCTTTGTGGTAACTGTCCTACATAGCCAAACACGAGCATACGCGTCATCTTGCTTCCAAGAAGCATTTGCCCTAGTCTTATCCGTTGGCTCTGGATCTATCAGGATATGCTCCTTGTTGTTGCACTACATGAGGGTGAGAAACTGCATTGACCACGACTCATAGTTGGTCCCATCCATCTGAGTGATGGGAGCCCTTCCCTTAAAGACTCTAATCACCCTTGTTCTCTGATATGATGGAAAAGTAGCCGAACAATGAAATTCAAAAGGGGAGTAGACTGATATGAACGAGTCTACACGATCATATGGAGGATTGGTTGTTGATGAACACTAAAAATGTCTCTTTAATAATCTAATATTGCAATATAGGAGGCAAAATATGCTTAGTCAAAAACCACACTCTTCGAATACATGGAAGTTATTTTACTTGGCAAGTAAACCAAGGTCGAACACAGAGACGTGAGCCTCCTAGTCTATTCATAAAAAAATACTGACTAAATAATGAGCGATTAAATTCTAAACTTAGGTCTTCATTTGCAGACACATTATGTACACAAAATGATGTAGCAACAAAATAACATGATGCATGCGATTTTTATTTGATTTTTTGCAAGTTAATATGAGGTGCATGGTGTTTAATATGCAATAGATGATCATGCAGAAACTACGGTACAAATATGCTCCAAAATAATCACATCAATGAGCACTAGAATATGGATCGATTTCAAAGTCGAATTGAGCAATAATGGTGATTAATGGTATTTAAATTAAAGAGAAGGAGATAATATGGATATCAGAAATTATCAAATTCAATTAAGTGTCAAATCATGAAATTAAGTATACCATTAGGCAGAGAATCAAACAAGCTTCAAGATGAAACTGAAATCGTTCGATTTGGAGTTAAAATGCTCAAGATATGATCAAAATAGTGTAAGGAAATAAATGCAGTAAAAACATGAGAAGTAAAATGATAAACATCACAAATAGGCCCCGGAGGGACTTATTTGAAATTTGCAAAAGTTAGAGGGGCCTTTTTATAATTTTTCCTGAAGCGCGGAGGCATTTTTTTGTTTTTTGGAACCTGACGGGGCTTCTATGCAATTTGTCCAGGCACGCACATGAGTCACGCACACCTGGACCTCGATGTAACTCTGGCGAAGGTCGGGATCGATGTTGCAATTTGCTCAGCCCATCATGTGCATGGTATGAGGGGAGGGGGCTTAGCTCGGGAGGTAGTCTAAACTTGGACCACGTGACTAAATCCGAATCTTAGGGTACTTGATTGGGTCGTCCGAGCCTCCTTGCCTTAGAGTGACGTCGTGGATGCTTTTGAGCCGTCCGATCATGAGGATCGAATGACAACTGTACGTGCCAGGTCCTCCGTATTCCTCCTCATGCATGGTAGAGAAGCCAGGGTTTCGACAACCCCCTCTTTGTTCCTCCGGCATCTATTCACGGTGTGGAAGATGTAGGCCCCTTCGTGATGAGTTGGCAAGGGTCCCGATGACTTCGTTGATCGGCAAGGCATCTCGAAACAACCGGGTGGTGGTTCATCATTAGAGGAGCTGATCGAGATCGAAGCTGGGGCGCGAGCTCCGACCACTGAAGTGATAAAGACATGCAAATGTTAGAACATAGCCTAAGTGGTGTGTGCGTATAGGGTGAGTGGAGTGGAGGACCAAAGGGGGCGAAGAACGTGAGGTCCCGGGTGGGTTCTTCATAGAAGAAGGGGGTGATCGGGGACATGCTCCGGAGGAAGGGAGGAGGTGAGCGAAGGAGTGTCACAAAGGTCGAGGATGCTATGCGGTTATGATGGTGTGGTCGAATCGGAGTGGAAGTGCGTGTATGTGCCAATTTTGTTCAGAAAAATCAAAAGAAAAAGCAGAAGATACATACCTGAAGATCGAAGGAAGGAGATGGCAGTTGATGTGGTTTGAGATGAGGCTCGAACTGGAGCCTCCGGTCATCGCTCAACCTGGGCGACCAGTCCAGGGAGCTCATTGGTGCCCAGGGCAACCAATACATGCATACGAAAGCCATGGTCAACACCGGGAGGAAGGTACTATTATCGATGTCGATTCTTTGACTCTCTGTCATAGAGTCGAGAGGACAGCTAGGAGCTTCTTCGTGAAATGGTGGACGAGGTCACAGGGGGGTGGAGGAGCGATATTTGTAGGTAGCAATGGTCGGTTACAGGTGATAGCGGGGTGTTTTGAAGCGGGCAAATGAAGGCGCTAGGGTTTAAGATCTGGTGTAATGAAGGCTGGGAGAGGATGGTGGATCATGGAGTTATGTGGTGGAGGCATTAAGATGAGGAGAGAGGGTCAGGGCGATGGCTAAAATAGGAAGGGGGTGGCGTGTTTCGGAGTGTAATGGACGGGGAGAGGACGAGCTTGAAAAAAGACGACAAGCAGGGGATTGTTGGATCTTGCGATCCAACGGTCCAGGTGCGAGCACAAGGGAGTGGCTAGTATCAGATCGATCAATCTGATCCTAGGCTTAGGATATGGGCGTGAGTTTGCGATGGAGATGAAGTGTGGGCATCATCCAATGGCTCTGAGAGGAGGGGTGACGTGTGAGATATCGAGCCACTTGATAAGGTCAGATCGGGCGGCTGAGAATTAGGCACTAAGGAGCGGTAGAGATGAGATTTGGGCAGCATATCCAAGGGATGAGGATCAACTGGATGTGGGCGGTTGAGATGGAGGCAGGATAAGGTGGATCAAATGGCCAAAGGAAGTGGCAGGAGGCTGAAGGGGGTACGGCCACGTGGCTGTCCAGAGAGCGCCACGTGGCTACACCAGAATATTTTAAAATAGAAAATAAAAGAAAATTTAAAAAGAAATAAAAGGGAGCCATATCAACAAAAAGTCAACATGAAGTTGTAGATCTCAGTGAGATATACAAGTTTCATGTTGACCAACAAGTCGAAAGAGGTCATTTGTACAAATAGATATTTTTGGAAGCACTTTTAATAGGTAAAAATATAGATTTTTAAGGGCTTGTTATTTTTTGTATTTTTAATTCTTCTTAAGGCCAAAATAAATATATGTAAATCTAATTCTTAGGGTTTTTTAATAAATAAGAAAATAAAGAAAATGTTAGTGATTAAATACAATAATTTAGGGTTAGTGTTAATTACAAGGGAGAGGATTATTGACAAAGATGCATAATTAATGAAGATTTCCAATAAAGTTCTTATTCTTCGACGATAAAAAGAGAAAATAGTGATGATTCCTCAGAGATTCATTACACCCCTATACTTAAGCCATGCTCGTTCTTGAGCATCTAAAGAATGAAGTAGTTGGATTAATTCCTAACAGTGCATATGAATTTTCAAGGCTCAATTCATCGAAAATCCTCAATTTAAGTGATCCTAAAATTTTGGACTCAATCATGCTTTAGTCAAAAGGAATCCAACTTCTCTATTTATCAAACTCTCTATTTGTACATATAATATAAGGACATGACATTTAATGTAATGCATTCATGAGAGTCAAGTCGAGATGTCACCCAAGGTTCCAGTCCAAGAGACTCTCCTCTAGACCTAATCCTCAACAGTAGGGAGTAAGTCGGTTCTTTCTTCAATCCACCACCGCATTAGTTTGTCAGACTTGAAGTGTAGATGGACAACCAGATGATGGAGGGCATATGATTGTGAATTTTCTTCTCTCCCTCACATTGGAACAAGGGCCCTCTCAAGTGCCTTATTATTCAACACATGTATATTTTTGGTTTGTTTATCAATGTGTTCGTCAAGAGAATTCGGAGTCGTCTGCACTTGTTTTCCTGCGAGTACACCAGGGTGTGTCTCTTTTGAGTATCTAAGATACCTTCGACACCCAGACTTGTATCATTATACAATGCAAAGCCCTTTTTGGGTGCTAGCCCGTCTTCTTGGTCCTAGTATCATTAGGTCCAAGTGGACATTTTGAAATGGTTGGGAGCACTCGCCTTTGGTGGAAGCTTTTTTGAATTTGTATTTGTAATGATAGAGCTTTCCTTTGTATGAGAGAACTTCTCTCCAAATTTATTTCATTATTTGGCTAGCTCCACTACTTTTACCAAAAGTTGGCGCACATTGATAAACAATTTATTTAGGTTTCATAACACCCTGACACATAGGTAGATATCAAACGATAACATGCGGACTTGTTCACATACTGGCTATGGTTTTGCTAACACTCAGGTTTTTTGAAGCCTTCATTAACTTTATCCCATCCTCGAGCATCATTAAATCGGGTCTAAACTCAAATCTCCAGTCCTAGTTACTCGAGTGATAACTCAACTCATCTCATCAATCATGTAGTTGTGTAAGTGATGTGAAGATCATATTATTAAAAGTAGAGATTAAGCGCGTAATATAGCACTCACATCTTTCAAACCAGGGAAGTGTGGATTATCAAGTCTAAAATCCCAATGACTAAGGCATGTTAACTCAGACTCTCAATATCTCAGAAATTAAGTGTCCTCAAATCCTTAAGCATCGAGTGATAGTGAATGTGTCAGGAATACACCAACTCTAGAGTTAGTGAAATTTTTATGACTTTTAGCTTTTGTAATTTTTATGATTTTTTTATCTCAAGAGAAATAATGACTGGACCAAGCTCATATGAATAGTTGCATCCATTTTCAGCCAATATGGGTGTAAGTACGGACCGTTAGACGGCTACTCGTATTACTTTAAGACAGTGCCACTCGCATTGTCTTTTAACCACCCGCTCTGCTAAGGGAGATCGTAGTTCCCTCGCTAAGAAATGGCTATTCATTTCTAAGCTTAGTTGTCAGAATCACTGCTCAAGAAAAGATTTTATTTTTTTTTCAGTTTTTTATGGAATTTTTAATAATGTTAATTGAATTTACAAAACAGTTAGTCCATCAATTTTTTATTTTTACAACAATTATACAAAAATCAGTTCACAAGAGTGGGGGGTGGGGGGAGGTGGATCTACAGAGATTGGGTGTGGGGGTAGGGGAGTAGATTTATGGAGATGGAATGATGTATGGGGGAGGGGGTGTAGGTCATCGAGCGATCTTTTTTTTACACAAGCGAGCCCTCAAACGAGGACCGCTAGAAATGTAATGGTTACACTTTTTTTACACTAGATACATGAACAAAATGATGATTCAAGTCATCAAATTCTCCTGAATGTCCTATGCGGCTCCTCGCAGCGGGAGCTCCCAACTCCACGCCTCCATGTAGATCATGTGTCCTCCATCTTCACGGATCCTGCAACAAAGGAAAATGTCAGGAAAAATATCAAGAAATTAAATCAGAAATGATGAAAAAACGGACACAATGTGAAGACTTAAGATTTTGAAAATGATCGGATCATAAATAATGCCATAAAATTCAATGAACAAATAGGATGAGATGTGTCCCCAACAATGACGCCATTTGATGAACGCTAAAAATGCCTCTCTAATGATATAATATTATAGTATAGGAGGCGAAATACGCGCAGTCAAAAACCACACTTTTCGAATATGTGGAAGTTATTTTAGTTGGCAACTATACCAAGGTCGAACACAAGGATACGAGCCTCCTAGTCTATTCATTGAAAATTACTATTAAATAACGAGCAATTAAATTCTAAACCTAGGTCTTCATATGCAAATACATTATGTACACAAAATGATGTAGAGACAAAATAACATGATCGATGAATCCAAGATTCATCACCTTTATTATTATATTTTAGCTTTATTCCTTAGTCAAATACATGTTTACCATTTTGGGGGGGGGGAAATTACCATTTTGCATGCATTTGTTAAATATGCATTTTTAACACTTTTATATTCTAATAAAAGAATAAAGAAGAAAAGAAAAAGAAAAGAAAAGAAAAAATAAAAATAAAGGATGTATTTATGAAATAAATGCAGACTGACCCAAGCCCCAAGAGAAGGACAAAACTTGACCTGATCGATGAGGAATAAAGTAGGGGAAGATAGGGTCTTCAATTAGAAAATTCAAAAAAATCATTTGTAAATATTTTTCCTTGTATATTTGTACAAAAATTACATTATTTTATTTGTACATAAATTGACCTCAAATTAAATATTTTTTCTAAAGAGATATTACAAATAAAAATATTTTGTTAATAATAAAAATAATTGCAAAGTAAAACCATGTATAGAATAAAAGTATCCACGCTGAGAAAAAGCCATAAAGTGACAAGTGAAAAATTTAGGCTCCATACGAAATCAAATCAAATCAAACTCACTTCCATTGTAGTCTAAATTAAATTATCTTTAAAAAGGCAGCGATTTTATTGAAAGATTTGGTTTTTTGGGGTGGTTTTTGCAATTTGATCATTTATTTATTTCATTTGTTTTTTTATTATTTATTTTTGTACGTATTATATTTTTAATAATTGTTAATATTATTCACAGTAATTTAAAGTAAACCTTTTTTTTAAAAAAAAATGTATATAAAATTATTTCCTTATTTGTCCTTTTTTTTAAAAAAAATTGTATATAAAATTATTTCCTTATTTGTACATGTGTATAATGTACTATATGTATATATTACATGTATATAACTAATTTCCTTAAATATCCAACACTTAAAAGCAATAAAATAATTAATATTAATTAATTAATATATGAAAGTGATGAAAATAATTCATTTAATTAATTAATTGTATATAAAAATATACCATATGTGTATAATTCAATAATTACTTTAATTAACCACAATAAAGTTGGCTCTTTATTTTTTGACAATTTATTACTATTATTATTTTAATTATGAAAATAATTTTTTATTTAATCTATTTAATTTATTTTACTAATTCCTTCACTAACTTCCTCCCTTAGTTTTCTCTTCATTCAAAATTTGAAATTCAAATGCATATTTTTCTATTTAATTGGCTCCTCCTCCCCCATTCACATTTGATCAATCTTTGGTGAGAGGACCTATTCTCCAAGAACCATCTTATTGTAGAAGGGTGCCTAGCCTAGAGCCGTCCGGTGACAGCGAGGTGATCTTCGTTGAGGCCATTACGGCGTTAATACAATCCCAATTGGTTAGATCCAATCCATTTTCTGTCTTTTAATTTAGTTAATTTTAGTTTTAATTTTGTAGTCATTTTTTCGTAATAAATGGTTAATCGTTCTAATTGCTTTATCATATCCGGTCTGATTCCGATCATCATCTCCAACTTCGATTTCCCTCCACTTATGTTCTATCTTACACAACCTATCACCTCCGACCACGCACGGTGGTCGGAGATCTTGAGCAAATTTTCCACATTTAGTAGCTCTTCCATTCCCCTTTTCTCTGTATTGTTTAGGGTCGAGGCATGGCACCTCGAGACACTGATATACTGCAGGACCTTGAAGAATCTGAGCCTCATCTGGAGGCAATTAGCAGCAAGACATCTGATCCACACGAAGAACCTCATCTGGAGATTAAACAATTATTAAAAGATATGGAGCACAGAACCGTCGAAGAACAAGCTTAAGCTTTGAGAACCTGCGTACTGAGAAGAACCTGGAAATTAGCTTGGATTGAGAAGCATTGAATACACAATCTGATCAAATCAAGCAATCTAACATTAGATCGAGTTTAAACTTCAAATCCCTACATTTGAGTCCTATAATATAAACTGTTAATTCCATTTTTTATGTAGATCACCGATCGGGGGTACTTGAGGGAATTGAAATCAATTTGAATCGATTCATCTGAGAATCGATCAAAATCTCATCGCAGCATTGCAGAACCACTATCGGAACAAAGAAAACATGCTTAGCATCATCTTCAATAGCCATCGCCCGATCTGATCAGACAGATCAGAGCCGCGTGTCACCACATCCTGCCATCAAGCTCCACTGGACGTCGCATACCCGCGCTCCCTCCACCACGGAGTGCCGCTGCCGCCTTCGATCTCGTCGCATAACCGTTCACCTCCATTGGAGAAGAACCCATTTCTGCTGGAGCTCGACCGCGTCTCGTCGCAGCCACACGTGCCCCCGCACGGAGGAGCACCTCCGCACAAATCCACGTGACCTCTCCCTTCACCAATCCCCGGTGAGTCTCGTAGTCCAACGTCGCTCCACTTCCTGGAAACACCCATCTTGCCCGCCATTGCTCGCTAATAGAGGGCATGTGTCACCCTCCTCCTCCTCAGCCACCGACACACTGTGAGAGCCCCGTGGGAGGAGCTCCACTCCGCCATCACTCCGACCGCGCATCCACTCCGTCACCGACCTCTGATCGTCGCCCTGCCCCTTTGGTTTGAGAGAGAAAGGAAGGGGCGGCAGCCTTGTTACTTTGAGAAGAAACGAACGAAGCCCCACTTGTAACCTATATTTTTTGGGTAAATTACAACAAAGACTTCAAGAGTTTTTGAATTTGCGCAAAGGCCTCCGCCAATTCCAAGCACGTGCAGCGCACGCTACCTCTGGGTAATTTGTATTTTCTTCTCGTAATATATTTCTTATTATCTTTAAGTCAAAAACTTTGAATATTCACAACTCATTTCTTCATTTCCAGACTTTCAATTGCTTGATCTTAATAAATATTTTGATTGCTTAATAAATTCTCCAAAAATCAGATTGAGATTTTGTCACTTGTCTGTTCATTGTATAAAATTTTCATTACTTTAGTATCATTTGCTATTATTAAAAAATAAAAAACATTGCATTTTTCTCTACTTGGAATTCAAAAATTCATTAAAAATCAAATATTAAGTCAAAAATTCCAAAAAAAATAGAATAGTTTGCTTTTTGTGTGTTTTATTTTCTATGCAAATTTCACGTAGTAATCATTTTTAAAACCCAAAATTTTGCAATATAATAAAAATATTAGAAAAATCATAGAAAATTGTAGAAAATTAAAAATGTGTGTTCTCAAGCCTGTGTGTAGATATTTGTCTATATTTTAGCATAAAAATCATTTCTAGGAGTTTTGGGTACTAAAATATTTTTAATTTGCAAATTACTCTAGGCTATGCATTGTTTACCTTTCTTGCCACCGTTTGATTTTTATAAAATCTTAAAAACATCAGAAAAACTTGGAAAAATTATTAAAAATATTTTAAAAATTATAAAACCAAAAATATTTTTTTGCAATTTTCTGAGCATTTCTGACTATTTAGAAAAATCCAAAATGAGTGGTGTGTGTGTTTTACCTCGCGTGCTTGCTTTATTTTATTCAAAAATTAAAAATAAAAAAACTATTAAAAATATTTTATCTTTGAAACTTGACTACTGAGTTCTTTAATCGTTCTCCTTGTGTTCGACCTTGGTGGCTATACCAGGTAAATAATAATAGCGAACCGCTTACATGCTGTGATTGCTTAATTGTTCTTCTCGAGTGGTTTATTTTCCTCGTTGAGTCTGACTGATTGATTAGGGTTGCAACAACCATGGTTTTATCTTGACACTTAACCCTAGTCGATCAGACGCTCATTAGAATGGCACCATTGTCGGGGAGCACGTCTTAGTAGTCATTTTTCATTATTGGTCTCTATTTGATATAACTATTTTCTGACACCTCTCTGTTTCACTTTTTGTGCGAGGAACCGCCCGGGGATGCTTCGACTTTCTGTTGGAGGAGACCGTACTTGAGGAGGAGCGGAGGAGAGAAGAAAATAGTTATACTTGATAGAGTAGTTTATTTCTGCATAACTCTTATTATTGTAATAGTTGTAGAGCTTTGGACTTTTGTTGGACACTTGAACTTCGGGGTCTGTTTCATCGAGTACCGGTGTACTCGATGGACCTCACCAGGATTTTTTTATTCGCCTTTATTCGATGCGGATTTTTTGTGCTTAAGCTCCTAGATTTAGGTTTTTATTTGATTGAGCAAGGTAGCATTAGGTCCAAAGCCCCTAATAGAATATCTGTTCCAGCCCCTAATAGAATATCTGTTCCTATAGAATTTGCATGGACCTAAGACAAATAAATATGTGATTCATGATAATAGTAGTTCCTGTTTACGACGGTTTTCGCATTGCATTCATATAGAGTAGTTTTATTTTATGTGCGGATCATATTGCATGTAGACTGCTGGAGCAAGGTACGCCTTTTATCTCGTGCATGCATTCATAGATTTCATCGCGCATCAGTTTTTCCATCTTTCTCCCCTATTTTATGGACTTAGGAATAAAAAGGAAATCAGAAAACTCATTAGTCATTTCATTGAAAAATATCCAAAAAGGAGAAAATCAAAAATAAAAAATCGGGACTGCTAATTGAACTTGACCATTAAAATGAAAACGTAATCGATACACTTCATTATTTTGGGAGAGAAACCCCCTCATTGTGTGTGCATTTATTTGTCCACATACACACTAAGGTTAGTGCCGCAATCTCATATGTCAACCTAATTGTTTGTACAATTATTTTTTGATCACCTAACTCTAAAAATTGATAAGATAATTGACTGGGTCTTCACGGTCTTCACATTGTGTTGATTAGGTGAACTGGGGGTTTGCATTGTGTTTGTATGTGCTTGGTGTGAGTCGGTTATGATCTTCATCCTTAGATCATTAACAGTCACCCTCTCTTTCCTCTCGTCATGATGGGCCATACTCCATTTCAGCCAGATCTTGTGGCTTCTTCTCTTCATTCCCATCATCTTTGATCACCTTCTAGGGAGGTCGGGACCCTGATTGACCTCTTGTCTCCTTCTCTTTCTGCCCCCTCCCCATTCCCTCTTTCTACCGGGCATGTTGTGCTTAATGCTCACAAAGATCAGACTAAGCAGATGCGAGACCTGTGCGATTTCTTTGCTGGGATGACTGTGCATTCCATAGGAGATCACATTGAGCAGTTGCGAGTTTTAGATGACTTCTATCCTGGGATGATGGTTGAGCAACCCTATTAGGAAGCGCAGTCGGCTTCTACATTGAGTCCCTTCATTTCTGGATTTAGTGTTCATTCATCTACTGCCGAAGTTTTCAGGAGAAGTGCACGGGGAGACCTATTCCATCTTTCTGAGTTTGAGGAGTTTTGTGTGACCCACACATATTCAGATGTCACTTCTGAGGAGCTGATATTGTAGACCTTCCCATTTTCACTTCAGGGTAGAGCCATGAGTTGGCACAAATGATTGGAAAGGAAATTTGCTACACGGGGAGGCTTACACTTAGTGTTCTTATAGAGATTTTACCCCCGATGTAGAGCAGATATGATGCGGTCTTTCATTACATATTTCTCAGTAGACCCCCAGGAGCCATTGCATGATTCGTGGCTGAGGTTTCTTGACCTCTTGAGGAGATTCCTGGATCATGGACTTTCGAAGACTAACCTTGTTCAGATCTATGAGGGGGATGACCACAGAGCATATTACACTGGTAGTTACCTCGTGTGGTGGTTCACACCACAATTTCAACATAGATTTACTTGAGACCATCTTTAGAGTACTCTCAGACATCCTATCTTCACGAGATGCTTTAGTCGGAGGGTGATGCAGTACCAGTTAGGTATGCTACACTTCATGAGGACTCAGCTACTACACACCAGCTAGAGGACATGGATTCTGCTGCAGTACGGATGATGGACGAGATGACTACCACCGAGGGTTTTCAGACCCAGAGATTGATTGAGTTCCCATTGGTCTTCCAGCCAGAGTTCGAGTTAGTCCCCTAGTTCAGTTCAGGAGTCTTGGATATCATATTTTCTAATATTCCAAGATAGGGAGGAGGAGCCCACGCTGCTTCAGTCGTTAGTCCAGCCATTTCATTTTCCATGCCCATCTCATTCAACTTCTACTCTTTAGAGGTACTTCTCTGATTTAGATGGATATCTTGATCCAGTCCAACAACCAGAGCAAGATGAGGGACGACATTTTGAGATGCCGGATATAGATGGTCCCATATTTGAGCCTTGTGTCCTCCAGTTTGATGATATTGATACATTCCATGAGGATCAGATGTTAGACAGCATTGCCGCAACACGAGGATCAGTTTCAGACACTTCTACAGCTTCCGTGCTGTTGACCAGTACCATTTCCTGTTTCTAGATTTTTTAGAGGTCGTTTTCAGCCGATGAGACCTTTTTGTGTGAGGAGTGGGAGCTTGACAGTGGCGTCTATTCCCAGTTAGATCTGATTCTTCTCTCTTCACTGATGATTTTGCATTACTCCCCGAGGGTTATATGCGGGAGGATGCCACGTACCCTAAGTACTCAGTTTCACTTTCGGGGAGTGTATCCGACCTGTCGGATCACGAGATCGAGTCTTCTGATGTTTCTGATCATGAGTCCGAGTTTTCTCACCTCGACGACCCTCACAAGATGAGCTGATCTTTGAGGTATTAGATGATTTTACTGATTTCTCTACATTACATGTATCGGGTATCAACCTTTTAAGGAAGTCTCCTGATCATGAACTTCCATACCTTTTTGAGACGGTGATTAACATGGAGGATTCCATGAGTGATCCTTCTTTCTCCACGTTTGACTTCTTCGGCTCTGCCCTTCTACTTCGTTCTTGAGCTGATGATTTCTTTTGTACTACCAGATAGGGATGAGCATCGGGCCGGGTCGGGCCGGGCCCAAGCTAGTCCGACCCAAGCCCGATTTCGATTTTCGGGTCAACGGGCCGGGCCTAAGCCCGTGAGATATCTGGGTTTGTGGCCCAAACCCGAGCCCGCCTGCAATTAAATGGGCCGGGCCGGGTTCGGCCCGACCCGTTATGGGTCCAAACCTTAGTGACTTGGCCTTGGGCTGCATCCTTGCAATCTGCCAAAATCTAGTGGCTTTAGACATAAGCTGCTGTGAACGGGTGATTGATTCATCTTTTTATGCATTGAGTCAGGCAAATTTTATTGAAGGTTTTAAAGGCAAGCAATTGCTCAAGAATCACAGTTTCTGCTTGAACTTATTTTTTTTCGAAATTGTTGTGGTTATTGTGAACTTGAACATTCTTGTGATGACACCTCAGTCACAGATATGTAAAGATCTGATCACCAGCGAAGATGGCATTTGGTTTTCGTAGAAGACTAGGTCTCTTCATATCAGCAAATTTCTGTGCTTTCCTTGATTGCTAATATTTTAATTTAACATGTGGTTCACACTTTACAGTGTTCGATGTTCGTTGATGAAATTGGGCTGATTTCGAATGGCAGTAAAGGTTCTGTTATTTTATACATGGTTAAAAGATGCGTAGTTCAGGTTTCTTGGTTTTAGTCCCAGGCTGGTAAGTTTTTAGGTATTAATACTTGACAAACTGGAGTTTGAGGCCAGATTAGATCGACTCCCATTCGTATTGACAAACTGGAGTTTGAGGCCAGATTAGTCCATTGATTTTTGGAAGGATTTGCTGCTGGGTTTTCATAGTTCACATAAGGGAACCGAGATATGTGACCATGGTTTGTCCCGTAGAAAGATGTATCGTGAAGATATGTCAACCATGTTATATAGCACTTGGAGATCATAACCGAGATAGGTGACGGTAGGGTCTAGGGAACTGACATGTAGACGAGTAACAGTGAATACTAACCCGATCCGCCGCACAAGCCGCACAAGCCGCACGCCGTAGAAGATGGTTGCCCACGCCGCCGCTTGCGGGGAGAGCCGGAGAGGGTCAGCCGCCAGGCGCCAGGGGGATTTGGGATTTTTCGAGTGGGGGATTCTGGGAATGGGAGGCCATTGGGTTTACGAAACCCTAAAATAGGCCGACCTCACCTCGGGTCGGGTCCCTAACTCAACAGATCGGGGGGGCTCGGGCCCTAAATGCGGGCCGGGCTCGGGTCGGGCATATATGCGGGCTCGGGGCGGGCCTATAGTCGGGCCGGCCCACGGGCCTCGGGCTCGGGCCCACCTTGCCCAAGCCCGGCCCGAAATTCTGATTGGGCCAAAAAAAGAGCCCAGGCCCGCCCAGCTATTACTCGGGCTCGGGTCTGGGCCGGGCTTGATCGGGCTGGGCATTGGGCTGGGCCGGGCCGGCCCTACCCAATGCTCATCCCTACTACCAGAGCCCGGTTTCATTTCCCCATATCTTTACCCGATAGCAGACACCCGCCGGATTGTTCACTTAGGTGTCGTAGTTTACACTGTTGACCTTGTTGTTATTCTCCTACGGAGACTACTACAACCGTACGACATTCATCTCACAGATGCCGTCCTGAACCTCGATACTGCATTATCCTAGCTTTGCGCCCAATTAGGGGAGTAAACTCTAGTGCTTGTCGAGAGGCACCTCAACATTCTCCACAGCTATATAGATCCATTTGTCCATATCATACATTCTTTCAGTCCGATACCCCGTCTTCATCTTATGATTATGCTGTACTTAGGGTGTACTTTATCCTAAGTATAGGTGGTACCGGACTTGTGATTATTTATTTGATTCTACTACCTCTATTTTGCTGCCTATACTTAGGGATATTTCACCCTAAGTAGAAGGGAGGTAGTATCTGTACATCCTATTCCTAGGTTTTCCCCTTGTGTACAATATTCTATGCTTAGGATTACTCGATCCTAAGTATAGGGGGATCACCGACTCCTATTGATTTTATTCTTTCATTCGTCGAGTTATGTCTTCCTTCATCGTTCTCTGATCACTCGGAGGACATCGTTTGAGCTAAGTATAGGGGGTGTCGTATATATTGTATATATACTTTATACATAACTCGTACTTTTAAAATTGTAATTATTTTTTGTATATTATTGGGATATGTATATAAATGCGTAAAAAACACAAGTGTATATAGACTTTGGTCACCTTCCATATTAAAAAAAACCAAAACCAAAATAAAAACAAAACCAAAAAAAAACAAAAAATCCTCTTACAAAAATGGTATAATCCACGTATATACTTGTATATATATTTTATTAACCATTTCCCTTAAAAACCTAAAAACTACAAAACCAAAACTCTATAAAAAATTACATAATTAAAATTTTAAAAAAATCTCTTTTTACATGTGCATCATTTTTCAAAAAATCTATAAAAAGTTCAAATAGAAAATTGTTTCACAAAAAGATTTCTACTTTCTTTTCTTTGCATTGTACATATTTTCTTGCATTTGCATGTACATTTTTCTGGATAATATTGACATTTAAACTAAGTCTGGAATAAAATTGAAGAATGGAGCTTAATTGGACCTTAATCCACTTAATTTTAGAGGAACTTTACGAGAAATGGAATTAAGGCTTTTCAGGTCCTAGCGACTTAATTCTTCGAGTCCATAAAACTATGTTCACATGTCATCTTGATTATTCTAAGTAGAATATTTAACAACACACACATGGTTCTTTTAGACCATGGCTTATCTTGGACAAGTACTCTACACGTAGCTCTTCATGGAGGAGGTAGTGAGGAGGCCGGATCTTTTGGCTTGGAGTAGCATACGAGGGTACTACATCCAGGAGGAACCTCTCATCCTCCTCTAGGGAGGGAAGTGTGTCTCAACCCGGTCTAGTCGCGAAGAGGTCTAAAGACAAGATGCTGTGGGGTTGCAATATTGCTTCAAAAGAGGGATGGTCTACTAGTTCAAGAGGAAAAACTCTTTATGTACATGTTGCACCTTGTATATATTTAAAAAAAGGAAAAAATACAGAATCTCCAAAAGTGGTCATGCCTGATTGAAAAGTAAAATACTGTCGGAGTGTATATACAAGTATAAAAAAAGAAAAAGAGAGAGAGAGAAAAGCTTCAAAATAAAATTTTGTAAGCTTGCAGCAGATGATTTGTCTACACTTGTCATGCATCCAAGGGTAGGTAGCTACACTTGTTACCAGCCATTATTTTCTCCATCTCCTCTTCTTGAGCTAGTTGTACTTGAACATAGAAGGGAATATCCCCGCTCCTCGAGGAAAGAGTTGCTAGACTGGGGGACTAGAGTTACCTTGTTGAGAGAGGTTGTTTTCTTTGCTACTTTTGATATGAGGAGCTATATTTCACTTACACCGTACAAGTAAGGATTCATAGTCATACGAATTTGTGTATGTAGACTTGTTCTGACCTGACTGTTGAGGAGACCTGAATAGGAGTCTTGTGGAACTTAGAGTCTGTTAAGTTTTAAATCCATTTCCCATTAAGGTTCCTCCATACTAATAATCCAAAGGTCTGACCGGGATCTATACTCTAATTTTATGAAGATAAGTTTAAAAGTCAAAATTGTTCTAAGTTCTGTCCTTTTTCTTTTCTTTTCATTTATTTTCCAAATAAGTGTTTGCTAAGGGACTAGCAAAGGTAAAGTATAGGGGAATGATGAATCCATGATCATCACCTTTATTCTTTTATTTTAGCTTTATTTTCTTAGTCAAATACCTGTGAATACCCACTAATTTCATGAAATTACCATTTTGCATGCATTTATTAAATATACATTTTAACACTTTTTATATTCAAATGAAAGAATAAAGAAGGAAAGAAAAAGAAAAGAAAATAAAAAATAAAAATAAAGAATGTATTTATGAAATAAATGCATACTAACCCGAACCCCGAGAGAGAGTCAAAACTTGACTTGATCAACCAGGAATAAAGTAGGGGGAGATAAGGTCTTCAATTAGAAAGTTAAAAAGAATCATTTGTAAATATTTTTCCTTGTATATTTGTACAAAAATTACACTATTTTATTTGTATAATTTGACCTCAAATTAAATATTTTTCTAAATTAAAATTGTAAGTAAAAATATTTTGTAAATAATAAAAATATTTGGAAAGTAAATCCATGTATAGAGTAAAAGTTATCCACGCTCAGAAAAAGCTGTAAAGTAACAAGTGAAAGATTAATTTCGGCTCCATACGAAATAAAATCAAATCAAACTCACTTCCATTGTACTCTAAATCAAATTATCTTTAAAATGGCCGTGATTTCATAATTTTTGGAGTTGTAGTTGAATTTCTGGGTGGTTTTTGCAATTTGACCATTTATTTATTGTATTTGTTTTTTTATTATTTATTTTTTGCACATATTATATTTTTAATAATGGTAAATATTATTCATAGGAATTTAAAGTAAATAAAATTTTTCTTTAAAAATTGTATATGAATTTTTTTCCTTATTTGTAGATGTGTATAATGTACTATATGTATATATTACATGTATATAGCTAATTTCCTTAAATAACCACCACTTAAAAAATAAAATAATTAACATTTATTGATTAAATAAATAAAGTGATGAAAATAATTCATTTAATTAATTAATTGTATATAAAAATATACCATATGTGTATAATTCAATAATTACCTTGCTAAACCATAATAACGCTGGCTCTTTAATTTTTAACAATTTAATATTGTTAATAATATTATTATTATTTTAATTATGAAAATTATTTTTATTTAATTTATTTAAGTTATTTTATTAATTCCACCACTAACTTCCTTCCTTATTTTTCTCTCCATTTCAAAATTTGAAATTCAAATACATAATTTTCTATTTAATTGGCTCCTTCTCCCCCATTCACATTTGATCAATCTTTGGTGAGGGGAGCCTATTCTCCAAGAGCCATCTTGTTGTAGAAAGGTGCCTAGCCTCCGAGTCGTCCGGTGATAACAAGACGATCTTTGTTGAGGCCATTATGGCGTTAATCCAATCCTAATTGGTTAGATCAATCTATTTTCTATCTTTTAATTTAGATAATTTTAGGTTTAATTATAGTTTTAATTTCATAGTCATTTTTTCGTTATAATAGTTAATCATTCTAATTGCTCTATCATATCCTATCTGATTTCGATCATCATCTCCAACTTCGATTTCCCTCCACTTCTATTCTATCTAACACAACCTGTCACCTACGACAACGTACGGTGGCCGAAGATCTTGAGCAAATCTTTCACTTTCAGTATCTCTTCCATTCCCCTTTTCTCTGTGCTATTTAGGATCGAGTCATGACACCTTAAGCCACTGATATACTTGCAGGACCTCGAAGAATCTGAGCCTCATTTGGAGGCAATTAGCAGCAAGAGATCTGATCCACACGAAGAACCTCATCTAGAGATTAAACCATTATTGAAAGATCTGGAGCATAGAATCATCGAAGAATAAACTTCAGCTTCGAGAACCTGCACACTGAGAAGAGCTTGGAAATTAGCTTGGATTGAGAAGCACCGAATACACAATCTGGTTAAATCTAGTAATATAACATGAGATCGAGTTTAAACTTCAAATCCATACATTTGAGTCCTATAATACAAAGTATTGATTTCTTTTTTATGCAGATCATAGATCGGGGGTACTAGAGGGAACTGAAATCAATTCGAATCGATTCATCTAAGAATCGATCAAAATCTCCTCGTAGCATTGCAAAACCACTGCATGAACAAAGAAAACACGCTTATCATCATCTTCAATAACCATCGCCCGATCTGATCAGACAGATCAGAGCCACGCATCACCACATCCTTCCATCAAGCTCTGCTCGACGCCGCATACCCGTGCCCCTCCACCGCGAAGTGTTGCCGCCACCTTCGATCTCGTCGCAGAACCGTTTACCTCCATTGGAGAAGAACCCATTTCCGTTGGAGCTCGACCGTGCTTCATCGCAACCATACATGCCCCCGTGCGAAGGAGCACCTCTGCGCAGATCCACGTGACCTCCCCCTTCACCAGTCCTCGGTGAGTCCCGCAGTCCAACACCGCTCCACCGCTTGGAAACTCCTGCCTTGCCCTCCCTTGGTCGCGAACAGAGTGTGTGTGTCGCCGTCCTCCTCCTCCTCCTCCTCAGCCACCGACACACTGTGAGAGCCCCGTGGGAGGAGCTCCACTCCACCATCACTCCTGCCGGGCATCCACTCCACCGCCGACCTTTGATCGCCACCCCACCCCTTTGGTTTGAGAGAGAAAAGAAGGGGCGGCGCCCCTGTTACTTTGAGAAGAAAAGAACGAATCCCCACCTATAACCTAATTTTTTTGGGTAAATTACAACAAAGCCCTCCAAAGTTTTTAAATTTGCGTAAAGGCCCCTATCAGTTCTAAGCTGTGCAACATACACTATCTCTAGGTAATTTGTGTTTTCTTCCTGCAATATATTTCTTGTTATCTTTAAGTCAAAACTTTGAATATTGGCAACCCAGTTTTTCATTTCCAGATTTCCAATTTCTTGATCTTAATAAATATTTTGATTGCTCAATAACTTCTCCAAAAATCAGATTGAGATTCTGTCACTTGCCTGTTCATTGTATAAAATTTTCATTATATTTTATTATCATTTGCTATTATTAAAAAATAAAAAACATTGCATTTTTCTTTGCCTGAAATTCAAAAATTCATTAAAAATCAAATATTATGTCTAAAATTCCCAAAAATTAGAATAGTTTGCTTTTTTATGTGTTTTATTTTCTACGTAAATTTTACACATTAATCAATTTTAAAACCCAAAAAATTTGCATAATATTAAAAATATTAGAAAAATCACATAAAATTGTAGAAAAATAAAAAATTTGTGTTCTCAAACCCTGTGTGTAGATTGTCTATATTTTAGCATAAAAATCATTCCCAGGGGTTTTGGGTATTAAAATATTTTTAAGTTGCAAATTACTCCAGGTTGTGCACTGTTTACCATTCTTGACATTGTTTGATTTTTGTAAAATCATAAAAACATTAGAAAAACTTAGAAAATTACCAAAAATATTTTAAAAATTGGGATTTTATCAGTTGTGCCCCTCTGAGATATCGCAATATCAGTTATGCCCCTATCTTTTTGGTAATATCAGTTGTGCCCCCGACTTCTTGCCAATATTTCACTTGTGCCCCTCAGAGGGGCATAACTGATATAAGATTTTTATCAGTTATGCCCCTCTGAGGGGCACAAGTGAAATATTGGCAAGAAGTCGGGGGCGCAACTGATATTACCAAAAAAATAGGGGCATAACTGATATTGCGATATCTCGGAGGGGCACAACTGATAAAAACCCTTAAAAATTATAAAGCCCCAAAATATTTTCTTTGCAATTTTCTGAGCATTTCTTACTGTTTAGAAAAAATCTAAAAGGAGTGGTGTGTGTTTTTTACCTAGCGTGTTTGCTTGATTTTATTCAAAAATTTAAAGTCGGATATTTTATCTCTGAAATTTGACTACCGAGTTCTTTAATCGTGCTCCTTGTGTTCGACCTTGGTGGCTATACCAAGTAAATAAAAATAGCGAACCATTTACATGTTGTGATTGCTTTATTTTTCTCGTTGAGTTCGACTGATTGGGGTCACAACGACCATGGTTTTATCTTGATACTTAACCCTAGTCGATCGGACGCTTACCAATGATGCATGCAATTTTTATTTGATTTTCTACAAGTTAATATGAGATGCATGGTATAGAATATGCGATAGATGATCTTGCAAAAAATACGATACAAATACGTCCTAAAATAATCACATTGATGAGCACTAGAATATGGATCGATTCCAGAGTCGAATTGAGTAATAAGGGTGATTAATGGCATTTAAATCAAAGAGCAGGAGACAATATGGATCTCAGAAATTATCAAATTTAATTAAGTGTCAAATCATGAAATTAATATTCCATTAGGTAGAGAATCAAACAAGCTTTAAAATGAAACTAAAATCATTCGATTTGGAGTTTAAATGCTTAAGATATGTTCAAAATAGTGCAAAGGGCATAAATGGAGTAAAAACATGAGAAATAAAATGATAAATACCACAAATAGGCCCTTGGAGGGACCCTATTTGCAATTTGCAAAAGTTAGTGGGGCCTTTTGCAATTTTCTTGAAATGCATGGGCATTTCTATGATTTGTGGAACCCGACAGGGCTTCCATGCTATTTGTCCAGGCATGCACATGAGGCGTCTGGACCTCGATGTAACTCTGGTGAAGGTCGGGGTCGGTGCTACAATTTGCTCAGCTCCTCACGTGCGGGGCACGAGGGGGGGGGGCTAGGCTCGGGCCACGTGACTAAATCTGGAGCTTCGGGTACTGGCTCTGGCCACCTGAGCCTCCTTGCCTTAGTGTGACGACATGGATGCTTATGAGCTGTCCGATCGTGAGGATCGAATGACAATTGTATGTGGTAGCTCCTCCATCTTCCTCCTCGCGTAGGGAAGAGAAGTCGGGTTTCTGACGACCCCGTCTTTGTTCCTCCGGTGTCTATTTGTGACATGAGGATGCAAGCCCCTTCGGATAAGTTAGCGAGGGTCCTGATGGCTTTAGTGATTAGCAAGGCTGCTCGAAACAACTGGGTGGTGGTTCATCATTGGAGGAATTGATCAAGATCGGAGCTGGGATTCGAGCTCCGGCCATTGAAGCGATAAAGACCTGCAAATGTGTCTTTCTTTGAATTAAGTACACACGTGCACGCATTCACTCCGATCGTCGACCATCTCCAAAGCTCCACCACTCTTCGATAATCCACGCACACGACTTCGACTCCCTCTCCCTTCTCCAGATCCCTGTTCACCTCCACTCCCCTTCTTCTTTGGCTCATCGGAGAAGAAGCCCTGATCCTCCACTCCCTTGTTCGTCTGGACCTTGCTCCATTCACTCCCTATATGCACACATTCCTCGGCTATGAGCTAATGTATGCAGGTCTTCAATGGTCAGAGTTAGCGCTTTCGCTTCGATCTCCTTCGCCGCCCCCGACGACGCGACCTCCCTTGCCTTCTCCACCATTGTAGTTGCCCCATAGTACCAGCTTACCCTCATCGATGTTCCCCTGAGCTTCCACAACATTCTGCAGTCGATCAACACATCAGTGGTGCTCAGGGGAGGTCGTCGGAGCCAAGGCTCCTTGCCGCTACCCATGGCAAAGGATGGACAAGCAAACCCCCTTGGATCTTGATCCAACAGTATCTGCAGAAGCGAAGCCTTTGTTGTTCGATCCTAAGATGGAGGAGGATCCGCAACTGTCAGATCCAACCACCCAAGCCTCCTAGCCTCAGGTATACCTGCTCCACTTCATCATGCCACATGCAGCTCCGTTATCCAAACCTGCACCCGAACCTTCCTCCGCCTCTAAGCCTTGCCCACGTGCGTGTAGAGCGCGTGTGGGTCGGGCTATTTGCATGCACCCCCTTCGAGCTTTCAAGTTTTGCAAATAGGTCTAGCCAGGCGTGTGCCTTACGTGTTGTGCTTGAGCAAATTACAGAAATACCCCATCGGGTACCTTAATTGCATAAATGCCCATGCGAATGACCTAATTGCATAATTATCCATTTTATTTTTCATATTTTCTTTACATTTATGTCCTTACACTCTTTATTGAATATCTTGTGCATATGAACTCCATTTCAGTCGATTTCAATTTCATTTTGCTCTCTTTTCATTCTCTATCTAATGTCATCATTTTATACCATGTTTTGACACTTAATTAAATATACCAAATTTTGAGATATATTGTGTCAATTTATCTTTATCTTTAATGCCATTAATTCATTTTGATGCATAATTTGTACATGAAATTGACCTATCATTTATTGCTCATGTATTTGATAATATTTAGGACATATTTATACATGCATTTTCTTATCATTTTGCAACGTTTTTACAGTGCTAAAATCCAAATAAAAATAACTTATTTCTCATTCATTGCATTGCTTGTTTATGCATGAATTTAATATGCATTTTTACCTGCATTTTGTCTACATTATTTTGTATTGCATGCAACATCTGCATACGAAGACCTTGATCTGAGAATTTATTCGTTTTTAATTAATCGATAATATTCGATAAATATATGAGGAGGTTTGTGTCCCTGTGTTCGACCTTGGTAGTCTCGCCAAGTAAAAATTCTCCACATACTCAAATGTGTGATTTTTGTTGGATTGAAATCTGTCTCCTATGCTACAATTATCAACTATTAAAGAGGCGGATTTTCAGTTCATCAAATGGCACCATTGCCGTGGATAGAGCTCACCCATATTTATTTATTTATTTATTGAATTTTATCGTATTATTTTGGGTTGATTATTTTTAAACTTTAGGTCTTCACATTTTGTTTGTTGTTCCATCATTTGCTGATAATTTTTCTCGATGATTCTCTGTTGATCTTCTTTTGTGGAAGGGCCTGTGAAGATGGAGGACGTTCGATCTACATGGAGGCGTGGAGTGGGAGCTCCCACTGCACAGAGCCATAGAGGAAACTCGGGAGACTTTGAGGCTTTTAATTATGCAATTCATTACATTTTCATGGTGTCTATAATTGTCCCTTCATTTCTAGCGATCCTCGTTTGAGGGCTCGCATGTGTAAATTAAAACTTGAACATTGCATGTGTTGTGTGAAGCATGCTTCACCCTAATCCAGGTGTGCTTCAATCGAGTGTTCGAACCTAGGGCTAGGCACATGGCTCTCCGAGCTCCCCTTTCAAATATCACTTGTGCTTGCTTCGTAGGTTAGGACACACATTATTCACGAGACACATGTACGCCACTTCACTTAGCCTTATTAATTGAATTCTTTCCCACTAATAGAAGCATGTTTAAGGTGTGATTTCTTCGACTTGCATGCATTTATTGTAAAAATTTTCAAATATAGTCATGTATGTGCATGGAGATTGTTGGAGACACTGTAAGTTATCTCTCAAGCATGCATCATGGTTTTTATGAATGCTTCGATTTTTCCCGATCCTTCTCCTAATTTATCACTTATGATATTAAAGGAAATTAGGAATGGCTGAATAGACAATGATTGCTTGATTTGTGCTCACATTAATACAATGGTAACCTCAAGCTAAAATTGGGCTTTGTAGTACAAGTCGACAAAAATAAATGGAATAAAAACCACTCTTGGATTATGGGAGAGTAACCCCCGACATTTTACACATGACATTTTTATTATTAAGAGGTGAGGACACATTCCTAGGATAGTGCCCAAAACCTATCTTTAAACCTTCATAATGGACTTCAGTTTTAGATGATCACCAATAAAATAGACAAGATAAATATGACCAACCCTTGTTGGTCTTCACGTATGAGAGGTGAATCAAGGGTATTGCTTAAATGATTGAGCCTTGAATGACTATTCTTCCCATTCCTCCCGCACCCTTAGATGATCCACCCCCCATCTCCGTACATCCAATCATCTCTATAATTCCATCCCCCTCTAACCCTAACTAATCATCGGTTCCCCATCCTTAATTCCACATCCATATACTTAGGCTACTCTTCAGCCTAAGTATGGGGGGAACCTTGTATAATCATTGATTATTCACCACGTGTCTCTCCATCCTCATTGCATATCTAATACTTAGGCTACTATCAGCCTAAGTATACGGGGAACCGAGCCATTCATTCTTCCCTATTCTTCTTCTTATAATTTAGGTCATTTTGACCTAAGTATGGGGGAGAATCCGAGTTAGTTCTGCTATACCACTTTGTATTTAACTTGAGCTATGGCTTCATATCACTTTGTGCTATGATGGCATAGCAAAAGTTAAGTATATGAGGGTATAATGTATATATTGCATATATATATACTTTAGCCATTGCTCGTATGTTGAAAATTTTGAAACTTTTTGGGGCTGATTTCATAAAATGTTTGTAAAATGCTTTGAAAAAAATTTCTAATTGTATGACACTGTTTTGAAAAATATTTAACAGTGGTTTGAAAATGATGATTTTACTTTTTGAAAAATCATTTGAAAAATATTTTGAAAATCTATATATTATGTGACATGGTTTGGAAAATCTTTTCAATTTTTTCTTTAAAAAAATGAGGGACTACTATTTTGTTTTGTATATTCCATTAAAAAATCTATTAAAAATGTGAAAAATCAAATCCTTTTCTTGAGAAGCGATTCTGACTACTGAGCTTAAAAATGAGTAGCTATTTCTCAGTGAGGGAACTACGGTCTCCCTTGGCAGAGTAGGTGGTTAGAAGACAATTCGAATGGCACCGTCTTGAAATAATATGTGTAGAAATCTAACAGTCCGTACTTACATCCATACTGCTTGGAAATGGATGCAACTATTCATATGAGCTTGGGCCAGCCATTATTCTCTTAAGATAAAAAATCCCACAAAATTACAAAATTCAAAAATCACAAAAATCACTAACTTTGGAGTTGTTGTATTCCTGATACATTCACTATCACTCAAGGCTTGAGGATTTGAGGTCACTTGGATTTTGAGATCTTGAGAGTCCGAGTTAACTGACCTTAGTCATCAGGGTTTAAGACTTAATAATTCACACTTCCCCGATTTGAAAGATTTGAGCGCTATATTGTACTCTTCATCTCTACCTTTTAAAGAATATGATCAACACATCACTGTCACAACTGCATGATTGATGAGATGAGTTGAGTTATCACTTGAGAGTCTTGGACTAGGGATTTGAGTTTTGACCCACTTTAATGATGCTCGAGGATGGGATAAAGTCAATGAAGGCTTCAAGAAACCTGACTGTCAGCAAATCCTAGCCAGTATGCGAACAATTTCACATGCTACCTTTTCATATTGACCTATGTGCTCAGGGTGTGATGAATAAATAATTGTTGATCAGTGTGTGCCAACTCTTGGTAGAAGCATTGGAACTAGCCAAAAAGAAAAGAAAAGAAAGAAATGTGAAAAAGAAAAGCTCTCACATTACAAAGTCAGTGTCAAAAGAACTTGAATCGAAGGCGAGCTCCCCCAACATTTTCAAAGTGTCCACTTGGACCAAAGTTACTTGGACTAAGAGTCAGGCTAGCACCCAAAAAGGACTCTACATCGTATAGTGACGCAAGTCTGGGTGTCGAAGGATCTTAAATACTCAAAATAGACATACCTCGGTGTACTCCTAGGAAAACAAGTGCAGACGTCTTCGAGATCTCTTGACGGACACATTGATCAATAAACCAAAAATATGCATGCATTGAGTAATAAGGCATTCGAGAGGATCCTTGTTCCAATGTGAGGGAGAGAAGAAAATACACAATCCTATGCTCTCCATTATCTGGCCTTCCATCTACACTTCCAAGTCTAACAAACTAATGAGACGATGGATTGAATGCAAGAAAAGACTTATTCCCTAATGTTGAGGATTAGGTCTAGAGGAAAGTCTCCTGGACTAGGACTTTGGTGACATCTCGACTCGAGTACACTAAATGTCATATATGTATATTATATGTACAAATAGAGAGTCTGATAATTAGAGAAGTTGGATTCCTTTTTACTAGATCATGGTTGAACCCGAAATTATAGGATCACTAAATTAAGGGTCTTTGATGAATTGAATCTTAAAAATTCACATGCACTGTCAGGAATTAATCCGACTCCTTCATTCTTTAGATGCTCGAGGACGAGCATAGTTTAAGTATAGGGGGATGATGAATCTATGATACATCATATTATTTATTATTTATCACCCTCCTAAACTAAATAAATCAATAAAATTCACATTTAAATCATTAATAATAACAATTGGTATGTTGTTTATAATTAACTCTAACTACTGTATAGTTAACCCAAATTGCTAAACCTAATTATTGTATATCTTACATTATCATTTTCTGTGTTTTATTTATTTATTTATTAAAAATCCCCCAAAAAAGTGGATAAATATTGTATTTATTCATTTTAAGCTTTAAAAGAAATTAAAAACACAAAAATCTCAAACCCACTAAAAAGTAGTGTTTTTATCTATAAAAAATGCTCCCAAAAATTTTTCTTTGTGCATTTGATATCTTTTAACTTTGTGTCCAACATGGAACTTGCAGATCTCTTCAAGATCTACAATTTCATATTTTGACTTTTTGTTAATTTTGCTTCCTTTTATTTGTTTTTGAATTTCTCATTGTTTCCAAATTTCTGAATAATTTGATTGTGCCACGTGTCGCTCTCTGGAGCCCCGCGTGACCCTTTCTATTCACACCACTCGGTCTCTTCCTTTGCCCTTGGATCCTCACCTCCCTCCTCAATATCCAACGCCCATCTCTGCCTCTCCATCAGCCATCTGATCTTCTTCCTCTGATCGGATCTGCACTGCCCCCTTCCCCATGAACCTCATCCGCTCGATCACACTTCATCCAGTGGACATGCTTCCTCCACGCCGCCTTTTATCCCCTAGACATTGGATGAAGACCTCCACTTCATCTCGTACATTCAACCTTCTTCAATCTCAACCCTTGATTAGACCAAAGGATTTGATCTAAACCACCGTACGCACCTTATCCTTAGCCTTTGGATCTGTTGATCCAATGGTTGGGGCTGCTTCTTCCACCTTCCGTTCACCCCTTTCCAAGCTCTTCACCTCACTGAGCCCGCTCCCCCTTCCTTTTCTAGCATCCAACTTAGCCACCCTCTCCGCTCCCTAATGACCTCCCTACGTAGCCATTCCTCCCATCTTGCTCTCACACCCTTCATTACTCCATATCCGACCTTCTAGCACTTTGCGGTGATCGTTACAAACACCTCCTCTACCACCTGAAACCGCCACTCCACCACCTTCAAATACCCCTGTTCCACCCCTGTAGACACTCGTACACCCTTCCAGTGCCTCAACCCTAGCCCCTCTTTGCCTCCATGTGACAAACAGAGGTCGAATCGAGTGACCATAATGGCGCCTCTGGCTAGGTGTTGACCCATGGTCAATTTGACCATGTAACATCAGCTCCACTACCGGAAGCATCGTGCTCCAGCCGAGCACGTTGTACGATGACCCCTATCACCTCCGATGCTCAACATAGGCCTCCACTCTGCCCAATCACTACCTCCGATCAGGTAGCTTCTTCGTCCTTATTCTCTTTGTCTTCTTTGAATTAATTACGCATACACACGCATCCCCTCTGATGCCGACCATCTCCGAAGCTCCAACACACTCCGATGATCCACACACACGACTTCGACACCCTCTCCTCTCTCCATATCCCTGTTCACCTCCACTCCCATTCTTCTTCGGCTCGCCAGAGAAGAAGCCCTGGTGATGAATCTGTGATTCATCACTCTTAAAGTTGAAAATAGAGTCTTGTCCACGAGTATTTAGCTGCATATTTCCCTTTATCTTGCATAATTAGCATTCATACATGCATCCATAATACATGCATTTTACCATCCATATTTGCATCAAATATGAAGCCTATTTCACTTGTAAAATATTCACCAATATTCACCTAATCACCTGTATTTTATCCCCCCCTTCTAAGTCAATAAAACTGACCCTATACTGTGTATATTATTACTTAATAATACAAGGAAGAGGGGTACGGTTTTTATCTTGTAAAGATACCCAATAAAAATCCCAAACCCAGTTGGAGACCCCAGACATTAGAATGCAAATATCTACCTCATACAACCTCCGATCTAGGTCCACTCACTCTCAGATGAATACACATTCAGAGACCTTCAAAATGAGACTAATTTCATTTAATCGGAGCTCGTATGCAAAACTTGGATTTTTGGGTTCCTTTATGTATTATATGTATATATATATATATTTGTACCCTTGTATTTTTGTACCTTATTTGACCTCATCTCTATTTTTGGTCAACATGAAACTGTAGATCTCATCGATATCTACAACTTTCATGTTTTTGAGTTTTTTCCAAATTCGACATCCTTCTCTCTCTAAATAACCATTTTATTTCAACCATTCAGAGCATGCCACGTGGCGCCCTCTGATTGCACCACACGACCCCTCCCATTGCGCACCACGTGCCTTCCATCTCCGCCATCCGATCCCATCCTCTCTCCCCTGATCTGGGCCATCCATCTTCTTAACTCTTGTCAGCCACCCGATCAAGCCCAGATCCAATCTGGGCCGTTCGTCGGTGCCTCTCCCTCAGGCCGCCACACGTCCCATATTCTCCACCATCCGATGGCCTCCCTTCTCTCCTCATCACCACCGTTCATCTCGCTTTGGATCCCTACCATTCGATCGAAGCTCAGGACTTCATCCTGACCGCACGCCAGCACCGCACCCTCCGCCCGCCACGTGGTGCGCCCTTGATCTCATCGCCTCTGATCTAATCTCAGCCGCCCCATCGCACCCTTCTCCTAACCGTTGGATCGCTCGATCGAATGGCCCAAACATCGTCTTCTACCTCCCACAAGGCCTGCTCCCACGTCGTCCACCTTGCGTGCGAGCTGCCCCCTTTCTATTTTGGGAACCACTCCTGCCACCCTCTCCGTCTCCTGTCACCTCCATCTTGTAGCCCACTCTACCCCTACCCTCGCTGACCTCCATGATCACCATAACTTGCTCCCACGTCGTCCCACGACCTCCACCAACATCGCCCTCCATCACCTGTCACCGCCATTTCCAACCTATAAATACTCCGCCTTCGGCCACCTTCAACCCTATCTGCCATTACGGAGAGATTCCCCTAGATCCTACCTTCCTTTTGGTGACAACAATTAGGCAAGAAGTCGAGCGACGACGGTTGTATCCCTCCGACGAGATCCACGACCAACCCTGCCGTGCCACAACTTCCCTCGTGAGCTGCACGAGCTCAGGACTACTACCGGCCTTCGATCGATGACCAGGAGCTCAGATCCGAGCTCCATTCCCCATGTAGCAACCTCAATCTCCCCTCCGATCTCCTCCTTCATTTTCTTTCATTTTCTTCTAATTTATTCACCTTCCACGATCATCTTCACCTTCGCCTGACCATCCTCCGAGCTCTGCCTCAGAGCTGGCATCTTCACGCACTTCTCCATTTGCTCAGACGACACACCACATCATATTCCGACCAAAGCTCAGCCACTTTGGCGGAGCAGCCCCACCAGACACCTTCACCGCACCACAGGCCTCCCGTCGCACTCCCGTTTACCCCACAAGCACTTCGCATGCCTTGGCTATCATGCTAACCCCCTGCAGGAATTCATCCTTTGATTGGCCGGACGCCTCGCCAGAGCATCCTCGAGCTTCATCGCCGTCGACTTCCAGACCGCCCCAGCCTCAACTGAGACCCGGATGTTCCGCCACGCCTCGACAAACCTTCCCAGCTGCTTAGGAGTCTCCAGCGCCCTTCACCGATGACAGGAGGAGGAGGCGGAGCAAGCAGCTCTTCGTCGGAGCACAGCCACCTCCGTCGCAGGAGGCGGCAGACCGTTTGAGCACGAATCCCAATAGCCGTTCGATCCCCTTGATTGGACGGTTCTGAGCTCACCACGTCGCCATCAACTCGCATCCATCGGATCAAGAGGATCCCACGCTTCTGAGAAAGCCACATCGTCGCTTCCTCGAGCTCCAGATGTCGTTGGATCGATCTTGATCGAACGACTCTCGATCGTCCACGTCTTCATCTCCAGCGAGCTTCAGAGACCGTTGGATCTATCTTGATCAAACGGGCCGCATCGCGCCACGTACTAGCCATCAGCAACCGTTGGATCTTCACTCGATCTAACAGTTCCAGGCGCGCCGCGTCACCTCCTCCGAGCCTCCTCCCCGATCATTAGGCTCAGAGCCCCCGAAGCTAGCCTGAGCCACATCCGAACCTGCAACACCCCCGAGCCTCCATCCGAGCCTCTGACGTCTCTCGAGCCTGGGGCCTCACGTATCTCCACATGCGGTCTGGGCATTTGCACTGAGGCCCCTGGAGGTTTTACAAATTACATTTCAGTCCCTACCAGGAGCACCACGTGAGGCGCACGTGTTTTGTGTGCATTTTGCACACATACCCCCTCATTTTAGGTAATTGCATATGAGCCCTTGTTGACATGTTTAATTTTTAGCAATTTTTTTTCTGTATTTGCAAATTGGTCCTTGTCTTTGCACACATATTTAGGACTCATTTGACATCATTTTTAAGTTCTAAAAATTGCATTGTGTAGCTTAACTTGTCCTCTTTTGTATGTGACACTTGTTCAATTTTTGTGACATCCATGGAATTTATTATTATTAATTTGGAGAAAATGTCCATATTTTGCCCATTTGATGCCTTTTAATTTGTAGTAAATTCTCTGTTGTTCCAAAAATCATCAAAAATTCACATTAGACTTAAGATAATTTAGTTTACATTGTGCCCAAAAATCTTTACATTTGTACGCATCTCGAGGCCTGAATAAATCCAATTGTGATTTCCTTAATTGATTTTTATAGGTCCAATTCACATAGAATTTTAAGTTTATCAATTTTTCTGGATTCATCATACTTAGATCTATCAAGGATAATTTTTATAACTAGAAATATTATGATTTAGTATTTATTAAAATTAATTTTGTAAAAATCACCTTGCATTCATAGTTTGGTTCACAGTAAATCCATAAAGTGTCAGAAAATTCCAAAAAAAATAGTATAGCTTAATTTCATTGCATCCCACATTTTGGCCAAGTTTCATAATTTTTGGGCTTAATTTGACTATATTTCTGATATAACTTGTAAACTGGCCTGAAAATTGCATTGTCTTTCGTTTTAATTGCATAAAAATTGTTGAAAAATACCAAAAAGAATCTTCTGAAAATCCGACCTCTGAAATTTGCTTAGAATTCACCTAAGGAGACAGCTACCTCCCTGAGTTCGACCTTGGGCTTGCCCAAGTAAAAATAAATTTGCTGCTTGTAATTAACTCGACAGTAATTAAAAGTGGTTTTTGATAAGTCCGTATTACCTGACTATAACGAATGACACGACATTAATTCTAATCATTAATTCGACTGAATTAACAAGGGTAGTACGTGGCTCTTCAAAATGGCGTCGTTGTCGGGGAGGCACGGCTTAGGTTAATTTCTAGTTAATTTTTGAGTGTTTATTTTTCCTTCCCCGGGTAGTCTGATTCCAGGTTTTCTTGTTAAAATTTTTCTGTCTTTTATTTTTGAGCATTTTTCGTGTCGTCCTTTATCTGACCTCAAATTGTTTTAGCGCGAGGAACACGAGGAGTCGAAGGCGCTTTGAGGAGCTTGCATTTTAAACTTTTTGAGTGATTGTGAGGACTTGTAAATTTTTATTTTTCATTATTTTTGCATTATTTCCAGCGGTTCTCGTTTGGGTTCTCACATGTGTAAAGATAGTGGAAACGTGTCCCCGTGTGCTGTGTGGATTGAATTTTTAGACTAGGCTTGAACTAGCAGCTCCTCGAGCCACTCTAGGATTTACCTGTGCTCGTAATTCTTTAATACCACACATTACACATAAAAGACGCACTTAGACCGTGGATCTAGTCAAATCAAACTTGTGCTTCACTCGCTAATAGAACTGCTTGTCTAGGAGCGGATTTTGTCGTCTGCATTTGCATATAGTGTAAAAAGCTTTCAATTTTGTTCTGCATCCTACATAAAAGCGAAGGGATCACTGTAAGTATTCTACACTCAGAATAAGTATCATTGATTTATCGTGCATCGGCTTTTTCTCGACTCTTTCTCTTGGTTCTTCACAACTTAAGTAAAAAGGAAATTGGGACTGAACGATAGGCGTGCTGTGTGGATTGGAGTTAATCAGTGATAACTTAACTTAAAAACGGGACTACTAAACATTATTGACCAAAAAAATCAATAAAATCAGGAATTCTGCTTGCGGGAGATTAACCCCCGACCTTGTTTTCAGGCTGAGTGAGGGTACTTGAGTGTGTGTGAACACCTTAAGGCAGAGCCCAAATCCCCGCCTTCCATATCACGTACCAACTGATCCTAGCAAATATCACGAGTTGAATTATTCAGGTTCACTGACTAGTACCAAGTAGCCTCCGCTTGTTCACAGGTAGATAGGGGCGAAATTGCGGTACTTCACGATAAGTTGCTAGTAACCCCCTGGGGTGAAGTTCCAAGCCTTATCAGCCGCCGCCTGCTTGCAGGTAGATAGGGGCAGGTCTTTGAATCCATCAACTTGGGATAGGAGCAAAGAAAGGAAGGATGCAGGTATCTTAGGCGACAGGTTAAACAGGGAAGACGCATCCGGCTTTGAGCCGACTTCCCTATAGGCCACGTAACCTTTGCTATTTGCTTGAAAATCACACTTAAAATCAACCAGACTAATCAGACTCGACTTCGGGTCCTTCACCGTGTTGAGTGTGAAAATACAGAGTTTGGATTTAATTGCTTGCTTCAGGTAGGAGTAAAATCCTATCTTCACTTAGAACTCCCGATTCTTCTTCTTGCCATCCAAGATGACTGACTGGGGGGAGATCGAATCCCGATTTGCCAATCTCTCTTTAAGCCCCCCACAAAGCTCATCTTCACCGGTCCAAACGCAACTTGGACCAACCAGAACTCATGATCCTCTTGAGTTCTAGATCCCTCAAACCCAGGGTGGTTACTCTCAAACCAACCCTTTTCTCTCCTCTGATCTTACCGAGGAAGACCATTGCCTCGGTAAGAATCCCTTCCTTGATATGTCCTCTAACCTAGACCATCTTCTTTACCCAGGACAAGAGGACAGAATGCCGAAGAAAAACCCTAAAGAGGAGGAGAACAGAGAGGACCCTATGATTCAAGTCTTAGCCCGGCTGGCTAGAGCCAAACAAATGCAGAATTAACAGCTAGACTGGGACAGGTGATTGAGGCTGAAGGAATACATCGACCGATGGTAGATGTCTATAATCCAACAGAAAAGGAGATACATAACTGGCTAGTACCCGAGGACCCCCTGAAGCATTCGAATTGAAGCCCCACTTTCTGAGCTTGCTGCTGAAGTTCAATGTAAACGCGAACGAAGAGCCATACACCTTCCTCAGAGATTTCGAGCTGGTTTGCAACAACCTTAGTCACCATAGGGTTGGGCAGGATTATATTAGGCTGAAAGCCACCCCGTTTGCCTTAGGAGATAAGGCAGATCATTGGTTGAAAAATCTCGTGGTGATATGTACAACATGGATGCAGTTCAAGGACCTTTTTCTGAAGAAGTTATACCCACTCAGTAGGACTAATCAAATGAGAACAAAGATCGCTAGTTTCTCCCAGGGACACAATGAACCATTCCATGAAGCCTCAGATAGGTTTAATGACCTCATTCAGAAATGCCCTTTCCATGTCATTTCAAAGGCGATCTTAGTCCATACCTTGTTCTGTGGCATGACCCCAGAGATGCAGGGGTTAGTCAGCGCCACCTGTGGAGAAGTTATCTGAATAAGAATACAAATGCTGTATAAAAATCTTGGAGCAGATGGCAAAAACAGGCAGGTCGCAGGCCACCAGGGCCTATCAGTTGTCTCCCTCAATCCTATCCAACGAGACAACTAGGAGGACTGTAGCGGATCTGACAGAGGACCTCATTCCCAACATGGGGATGATAGCTGACAAGTTAACCATGGTCGAGCAAATTCACAAGAGGGATCACTGACCTTCAGTCACTCTCGAGATTGTTGAAGCAAGTGGAGGAGCTTACTGAGAGGGTAGCCAAGATAAAGCTACCTGCCCCTTCTGCACCACCTGTACATGTACACCGAGTTCATCTTATACAGGAACAGGCACCGGGGCCTCAGAATAGCTGGGTAGAGGATCAGACTTACATCAGCAGGACCAACATGCATCCCCACAAATGGAGACCGTATACGAGGAGCCTCCACAGGTGTTCGAGATCAACGGGCTGTGGTACATCCATGACCCTGTCGGCAGACAGTCGGGGATAGGGAACGATCAGCCACACCGACCTTCCCTAACTTACCAGGAAAACGGCTCCGTCCCCGCACCGCGCTTTGTACAGTTCCAGCCCAAATGAGGGTACCAGCCTCATCAGCACCAACAACAGCAGCACACGTTCCACTCAGGCCAGTAGGGCCCTCCACCTTCCCAGCAGTACAGGCATGGCCAGCAGAGGCAGTATAAAAACTCGTCCTCAAGTCAGCATCAACCAGCCCAGACCACCAGTGAATTGGAGTCCCTCACATTGGCAATCTAGACCCTGACTGATAGGGCCCAACAGATCCAGAATGACTATCTGGATATGAGAAATGATCTGAATCGTGTTTCTCGTACCCAGGACCAACAGATGGTGCCAAAGACCCCAATTCCCGCTCAGGTTCAGGCCAACCCGGACAGCTTGAATCAAGGCCAGAACCGACCACGAGATCAGGTATACTATTCAGATAATTCTTTATCTGAACATGAGATCCTTTCGTACGATAATGTCAATCATATGTCTCTTAGGAGCGGAAGGACCGTGATCATACCTGATCGGGCACAGGCACTGGAGGAAGAAGCCGCCAAGCCTCTACGTGAGGAGAACTTGGAGGCAGAGGAGCAGCAACACCACCACCACCACCAGCAGCAGAAGAAGAGGACTTCTGAGTCCTCAAAGAAGCAAGGGAACCGCACCAACATGGAGTCCAGCGAAACTGATGAAAATCCCACACCTCCATCTGAGGAGGATGCTCCAGCAGTCGCGGAGAATGCATCACCGGCTTCGTAACAAAAGTTTTCTTTTCATCATAGTCAGAGTCCGAGTCAGTCTCAGAGTCCGAGTCCTGTATAAAACTCAATTCCAGTGTTGAATGAGAATCTTTCAATTTCAGAATCTGAGTTGGATTCAATAATCCCTTTCCCCCAAGCTCTTAAGGTGGAAAGAAGAAAACTAAAAAAAAATCAAAAAGATGACACTGAGATGGTAGAGTTCTGTAACAAATACATCAAGGTCACGATCCCCTTTGACAAGTATGTGGAAATGACACCTGCATTTCAGAAATACCTTAAGGTGAGATGTACACCTACTATGGTTAGCAGGAAGACCAAAATCCGTATTGAGAAATACGTCCTGTCAGTAGCCATGACTTGCACAATAAAGAATTCATTTCCAAGGAAACGGAGAGACATGGGTGCACATTATGTGGTGATTCATGTTGATGACACTGCGTTTGCACGACTCTCCTTGACAACGGATCCTCAAACAACTTAATGCCTACATCCCTCTATGAGCGGCTTAGTCTCGGACGTCTTAGGAAATCTAGAGCCCTCCTTCAGTTCGCTGATAAATCAACGAAGAGGTCCCAAGGAGAATTGAGGAACGTTGTCATCAAAGTCGAGGGTCAGAAATACATGGTGGACTTTACCATCCTTGATATGGAGGCCCCTCGTAATTGGAGAGATTCCCAGATCATATTAGGAAGGCCCTTCCTCAGAAAGTGGGGGCCTTGTTTGATTATAAGATTGGGAAAATCTAGTTCCAACTCCAGGCGGAGATGAGGAACTTGAGATGAAGCAGACCAGATGACAGAGATCGTATTTAGAATCCAGCACCGAGTACTCTTCATCCGAAGCAGACTGCATTCACGTAGACACTGTTGGGCCATGGAGACAGAACCCAGCCAGCACCGATGAGTCCCTCCCCTCCGGAGAAGATCTTGTACAGGAGTAAGTCTGTGAGGCCTTTAGAAATGAGTACAGCTCAGAATATGCATCCCTCTACATCTTCGATGACTTAGAGGTCCAGCTAGGCATGTCAATCCTTCCCTCTTTAGGACAATCAGAAGATGAGGATGATGAGTCGGACGTGGCTTTTGCCGATTGCATGAAGACCTTTGACGATCCGACTAGAGCCGAATGAATGGGTGGCAACAATTTCAAGGACAAATCCAGCCACTACCAGCACTGAACCAGATTCGATTGAGCCATACTTCCTTGATGATCACACATTACCTGAGCTCAAACCCTTACCCACAATACTCAAGTATCCCTTCCTTGTGGGACAAGAGAAGAAGTATCCGGTCATCATCAGCTCGCCATTGACCGAGGAGCAGGAATCTCGTTTGCTAGAGATCCTGGAGAAAAACTACAAGGCAATAGGCTGGAGCATCTCCAATCTCCACGGGATAAATCTCGCTCTATGTTCGCACCATATCTACTTGGAGAATGAAGTTGAACCCTCTCGTGGATTCTAATGTTGATTGAATCCAAATTTACGAGAGGTAGTGAAGAAGGAGATAGAGAAATGGTGCAATGCGGGTTTCATTTATCCCATCTCCGACTCCAAATGGGTGGCCCCGATCCATGTTGTCCCGAAAAAGTCGGGAATTCAGACGACCACCAACGAAGACGGAGAGGAGATCGTGATCTGAGTACCCACGTCATGGCGCATTTGTGTGGATTATAGACGTCTGAATGCTGCGACAAAGAAGGATCATTTCCCCCTACCGTTCATTGATCAGATCTTAGAAAGATTAGCGGGGAAAGAATTCTTCTGCTTCTTGGATGGGTTCTCGGGCTACAATCAAGTAGCCATAGCTCTGGAGGACTAGGAAAAGACCACTTTCACATGCCCCTTTGGTACCTATACTTTCAGGCGCATACCCTTTGGGTTATGCAATGCTCCCGGTACTTTTCAAAGGTGGATGCTTGTTGTATTCACCAAAATGGTCTGCTAATTCCTGGAAGTCTTCATGGATGACTTCTCGGTCCACGACGATTCCTTCGATTCCTGTCTTAGGAATCTGGACTGAGTCCTCAAAAGATATTGTGAGGTCAATCTAGTGCTCTTCTGGGAGAAAAGTCACTTCATGATGACGGAGGGCATTGTATTGGGGCATGTCATCTCTAAGAGAGGAATAGAGGTTGACTCTATCAAGGTGGATGTGATCAGATGACTCCAGCCACCAACCAACATTAAACAGTTACGGTCGTTCCTCGAACATGTCGGATTTTATCGGAGATTTATCAAGGATTTTTCTAAGATTGCCTGGCCGCTAACTGAGCTTTTAGGCAAGGACATGGAGTTTATTGTTTATTACAAATGTCTCGAGGCCTTTAAGCTATTACAAGGAATGATCATGGACGACCCGATCCTACAAGCCCAAGACTGGTCTCTGCCTTTTGAGATCATGACGACGCATCAGACCTTGCTGTTGGGGTTGTATTAGGACAAAGGAGGGATGGCATCCCGTTTGTAATACACTACGCAAGAAAAGTGCTTGATACCGCTCAACGTAACTATACAATTACGGAAAAGGAGATGCTTGCGGTAGTGTTTGCCTTGGATAAATTCAGATTTCATTTAATTGGATCCAAGGTAATTGTGTTCACTGACCACACAACACTACGATACTTAATGGAGAAGAAGGATGCGAAGGCGTGTCTTCTTATGTGGATTCTGCTTATCTAGGAGTTTGACTTGGACATTCGTGATAAACCTGGAAAGAAGAACGTAGTAGCTGATCATCTCTCCCATCTCGAAGATCTTAATGCTTCCGAGGACTCACCAATTCGAGACTCCTTCCCTGACAAGTCGATTTTTGTTGTCGACTCACTCCCATGGTATGCCAACATCGTGAACTATCTTGTCTCCAAGAAAGTTCCCGAAGATTGGCCTAAGAGCCACATTGACCGACCGAAGTCGGATTCTAGACGTTACCATTGGGAGGATCCGATCCTTTTCTTTAAAGGACCGAATTGTGTATGGAGACGGTGTATTCCTCAGGAGGAATACCATAGTGTCCTTTCTTTATGCCACAGTTTGGAGGCAGGAGGACACCATTCCGGGAAGAGGACCGCATGGAAGGTACTTCAGTGTGGCTTTTACTGGCCGACTCTGTTTCACGATGCCATCACCTCTGCGAAGTCGTGCCCAATATGCCAGTGAATGGGAGGAACTGTTGGTTCCAAGGATGAGATGCCGATGCAGCCTGTCATCATTTGTGATGTCTTTGATGCCTAGGGCATCGACTTCATGGGCCCATTCCCTGTTAGCCACGGATTTGAATACATCCTTCTTGCGGTAGATTATTTGTCCAGATGGGTGGAGGCTATCCCAACCTGAGCCGTAGACAACAGGACTGTTGGAGTATGTGTTATGTGCGCCCATTGAGTTGTAGCAGGGTAAATGGATCCTGGAGGAGATCCATTTACCCCATCCAGTGTTTAGTCCCACATCGTCCAGTGGTGGGACTTGGAGGCACTAGAGAGGCTATATAAGGAGCCCCAGACCTCCTGTACTCATTGAGAAAGTTGAATGCATAGCATGCCCCTTTGAGGGCTTCTCCCGTGGTTTCATCCCGCTCCTCACGGAGTAGGGTTCCACGTAAAAAAATCCCGCTTGTTCTTCTTTGTTTATCTTTTCCATGTTACGCTTCCGCTTCCGATTTTCTAACATGGTATCAGAGCGGGTTCGATTCGTGAGGATTTGTTTTTGAAATTTTTGTTCGTTATTTTATCCGAGATTCAGTTCTTATTGAGGTTGATTATGAAATTCAAGTTCGGAGGATTTGTTCTCTAGAGTTTCTCATTGAAACCCTAATCCTTCCAAGATCAGATATGCGATGCAGCATTCAATTTTTTTTCTGCTTTGTGATCAAAGTTCTAGGGTTTCAATGAACCCCCTGACGGGGTCTGATGGATCCTCTCTTGATCCGCACGCAATTCCTTCAGACGAAGGTCCCAGGCGGCAGAAGCCCGCACCATCCATACCACCATGGATTCAGCCCAGATCCCAGGCAGCTTCTGGGGCAAGCCCGCCTCCAAGTCCTATTCTCCAGGTTCTTCGTTCTCTCATCCCCAACGGCAACAGTGCCACGCTGGCGTTGGCAGTTCCCCACGGCGATGCTCGGCGGCACTCTCCTTCTTCCAGACCCATCGCGCAGGTGCAGCGGCGCACCTCGCATAGCCGGAGCCCCGGCCCAGAAGAGGGCAGCGAGCCCTCTTAGAACCTCCAAGCGGCGCTCCCCGACCCCGCGCTGGTGGTTCTCCCTCTCCAAGACTATCCAAGACTCTCCAAGGACCACGGGCAAGCATCCGAAGGCCGCATCACGCGCATCCCCAACGTCGGTTCCCAACGCGCGCGCGCGAGGCAACGCATCCCCATCCCAGGCTTCAAGGCGGCGACACAGCTCCTAGGTGGATCCTCCCTCTCTCCAGTCCTCCGCTGGGCACAAGGCAGGCGGCGCAAGGCAGGCGGTGCCCTTCTCTCCAGTCCTGGCGGCACGCGTGCGAGTCCTCTCCAGGAGCCCTATCAACCAGGTGGCAGGAAAGCCCTCCAGCGGCGGGCTCGATGCACGACAGGCGAACCTCATCCGACCTCCTAGTGCTGGCGGTGACAAGAACACCAGGAAGAGGCGACGTGGATGGGTTCCAAATGGGAACCCTAAGGAAGGATAACGGCCCGCATTTAAAAAAATGAAAAGAAATAAGGCCTGCTGAGTAAAAAAAATTGGGAGAGAGGGGGGTTGAGTCCACGGTTGGGCCCAAGTGGCCAACGTTTTTTTTCTTCCTTTGGGCCCATTGTTGGGCAAACTTTTGTTCAAAAAAATTATGAAAAAAAGATACGTACAAAAAAAATCATACATAAAGAAAAAAAAGGGGGAAGAAGAAGAAGAAAGCCGCAATATTTCAAGGAAAAATGGCGGCATTTGTTTGGACCCTAGTTGGGTCAAGTTGAAAAACAAATGAAGAGGCATGCAAAAAGAAAAGCCGTGCGGGAAAATTTAAAAAAAAATCATCAAAAGCCGTAAAAAAAATGAAGCGGCTTATGTTTAAAAAAAATAATGGTTATTTAAAAAAATTTGACAAAAAAAGCCGCAAGTATGTTTTATTTTCCCCTTTTATCTTGTCTTCTCCCAACTTTGTCGATGTTCATTTTCCGACAAGTATGGGAGAAAGGGGGAGTATATGTAGAGTCATAGGTATGTTCTATTGTTCCAGATTTCAGATTCAGATGCCAGTCTCCAGACCAACCAGTTGATCAGACTCTACATATGATCAATTGTTCAGACTCGACAAATTGGTCAGAGTCCAAGTTCGAGGCACTCCAAGATGAGAGGCCCATTTTCGAGATCTCCAGAGAGAGACTCCAATTTCAGACACGCACATGGATGAGGTCATTTTTCAGATGAGCATATGTTGCCATCATCAGTTCGAGGTCCCCATCATTCTTGTTGTTGTTCGGCCAGAGTTTTCATGTGAGCCATAGGGACTCCAGAGCAGAGGACCATTCCTTGTGCCATTGAGGGCAAGGGTTTTCATGTGGTATCATAGGTACACCAGAGCAGTGCACCATTCTCTGAGCCAGATGGGAGAGACACAGTTCTCCGACGAGGAGACTTCAGGCGCAAGTTCAGACTCGATGGTCAGATTCTGAGTCTTCAGTTGACTCACACTCCAGCCCGTTCGTCCTCCTCACCTGCACGGCATGAGAAGCAACGTCCTCGACTGCAGCAATGTGCGCGTTGGGTTGATATTGTCCGTAGTGTCTTGTAGCGTTGAGTTGAGTTTCTGTCTGTTTGTCCAAGCTGAGCATTGCATGCTCCAGCTTGAGGGGGAGTATTGGAGTATGTGTTATGTGCGCCCATTGAGTTGTAGCAGGGTAAATGGATCCTGGAGGAGATCCATTTACCCCATCCAGTGTTTAGTCCCACATCGTCCAGTGGTGGGACTTGGAGGCTCTGGAGAGGCTATATAAGGAGCCCCAGACGTCCTGTACTCATTGAGAAAGTTGAATGCATAGCATGCCCCTTTGAGGGCTTCTCCCGTGGTTTCATCCTGCTCCTCACGGAGTAGGGTTCCACGTAAAAAAATCCCGCTTGTTCTTCTTTGTTTATCTTTTCCATGTTATGCTTCCGCTTCCGATTTTCTAAAAAGGACTGTCTGTAAATTCATTAGAGATCATATCATCTCTAGGTTAGGGATCCCTAAAATATTGATATCAGATGGGGGTAGCCACTTTGTAAACCGAGAGGTGAAGAAGCTCTTGAAGGATTATGAGATCGAACACCGTGTCGCTAGTCCTTACCACCCACAGACTAATGGTATGGCTGAGGTGTCAAATAGGGAGGTAAAAACTATATTGCAGAAGCTTGTCCGCCCAGACAGGAAGGACTGGTCCCAGATCTTGGATCAAGTCCTGTGGGCTTATAGGACAGCTTACAAGATACCGTTAGGAACCTCCCCATTCTAGGTGGTATTCAGAAAGCTGTGCCATTTGCCCGCAGAATTAGTGCATAAATCAGAATGTGCAATCATGAAGATCATCTGGAACACACACATAGGGCAGAAACAACGAGAAATGGATCTGAATGAGCTCGTGGAAGTCAGAAACCGAGCATACGACAAAAGTTTGGTGTACAAGGACAAAGTCAAGCGTTGACACGATATATATCAGACGAAAGACCTTTGTTCCTGGACAGAAGGTATGGTTGTTTAATGCAAGGCTGAAGGTCTTTCAAGGCAAGTTGAAATCCAAGTGGACAGGCCCATTCATTGTCCGTGCGGTGCATGATAGTGGATGTGTTGAGATCTCAGATCTCACAGATGATGCACCGACATTCCTAGTAAATGGATAACTGTTGAAGCACTTCGTCGAACCCAATGAACAGTTAGCCCATGTTGAGGAGATTGTATTCATGCGCGAGACTGATTCAACAGATACACATCAAGCCACGCATGAGACCTTGCAACAGTGATCTCACCATCAGCAGCATCTGGAAAGATTCAGACCGTGACCATTGTATATATCCATCATTCCTGTACATCCTACCCCTCCCTCCCGTGACCCTAATCACTCACCCAAGCTTCATAAATGTTCATCTACGACTATACTTAGGATGGCCAGATCCTAAGTATGGGGGGGGGGAGAGTCACATGAGTCTATTCACTGTACATCCTCCAGATCACATCGGTCCTCATACCACTCCAATCCTATACTTAGGCTGACCTGAGCCTAAGTATAGGGGGGACCGATGCCCGCTTTGTTTATATATTTATCCACTTCCCCTCTTGACCTCGTCTGCACCCGTTTATGATCTTTTGCTACACTTAGGCTTCCAAGAGCCTAAGTATAGGGGGCAAGACGACTTCTATACATTTTTGCTCCTTTGGCTCTCTTACGCTTAGCACGAGCTATGTCTTCTTCCTCGCTTTTTTGTGCTATGAGGACATAGCACACGCTAAGTATAGGGAGGCGTGTATATATTACGTATATACTTTACCCATAGCTCATACTTTCACGTATTATTTTATATATTACGTAATAATTACGGGATGGGTAAAATTGGAGAATTTTTTTTGTCAGTTACACTCGTATAACACTTGTATAATATTTATAATACTATTAAAACACTTGTACCATAGGAGGTATACCAGAGTTCTGAAAAAAATGGAAAAATCAAAATAAAAGGCTTCTTATTTACTCTTGCACATCATCTCTGCATCTGAAAAGAAAAAAAAGAGTCTTGCATTTCATTCATCTACATAACATCTCATCTGCATATCTTGCATATGCAGGGTGAAAAACTAGTGGGTTCTGAACCAAGTTATGAGTAGATATTGAGGAAGGACTTGATTTGACCTTAATCCACCTAATTTCAGAGGAACCTTATAGGAGCTAGAGTTAAGATTTTTCAGGTCAAGTGACTTAATTCTTTGAGTCCGTAAGTCTATGTTTACATGTCATCTTAATCAGTCTAAGTAGAATATCTCATGCACACGCATGATTCTTATAGACAGTGACCTAACTTGGACAAGCACTATGCACGTATCTCTTCATTGATGAGGTGGTGAGGAGGTAGAATCCTTTAGCTTGTAGTAGCAAACGGTTGGAAGCATCCGTCATCATCTAGGGAGGGTAGTGCATCTCAACCTAGTCTGGTGGTGTTGACATCTAAGGACGGGATGCTGTGAGTTGCAATAATGCTTCAGAAGAGGGATAGTCTACTGGCTCAAGAGGAAAAACTCTTGATGTACATGCTGCCCTGTATATTGTCAAGAAAAAAATGCAAAAAATCCAAAAAATCAGACAGGTCCAAGTGAAAATAAAATACCAGTCAGAGTATGTATACTAGCAAAGAAGTATGCAGCTGGATGACTTGGCTACACTGGTCAGGCATCCCGGGATAGGTAGTTACACTGGCTACCATCCATTCTTTTCTCTACCCCCTCCTCTTGAGCTGGTCGTACTTGAACTTAGAAGGGAATACCCCGTTCCTCGAGGAAAGAGTTACTGGATCGGGTAATTAGAGTTACCTTGTTAGAGGAGGCTGGTTCTGAGCCATTTCTGATGTGGAGAGCTATATCTCACTTACACAGTACAAGTAAGAATCATAGTCATCAGAAATTTGCGTTTGAGGATTTGTTTTGACCTGACTATTGAGGAGTCTTGAATAGAAGACTTGTGGAACTTGAAGTCTGTTAGGTCTTAAGTTCAGGTCCCAATGAGGTTTCGCCACACAATTAATCCAAAGGTCGAGTCAAGCTCCATTTCAACTTTTTTTCATGACCTTGGTATGGAATCCAAAATCGTTTCACTCTTGCATTTCATGTTAGTTGCTCGAGGACGAGCAAGGTTTAAGTATAGGGGGTTGATGAATCTGCGATTCATCACTCTTAAAGTTGAAAATAAAGTCTTGTCCCCGAGTATTTAGCTGCATATTTCCCTTTATCTTGCATAATTAGCATTCATACATGCATCCATAATACATGCATTTTAGCATCCATATTTGCATCAAATATGAAGCCTATTTCACTTGTAAAATATTCACCAATATTCACCTAATCACATGTATTTTATCCCCCCTTCTAAGTCAATAAAACTGACCCTATACTGTGTATATTACTAGTTAATAATACAAGGAAGAGGGGTACGGTCTTTATCTTGTAAAAATACCCAATAAAAATCCCAAACCCAATTGGAGACCCCAGACCTTAGAATGCAAATATCTACCTCATACAGCCTCCGATCTAGGTCCACTCACTCTCAGTTGAATATACATTCAGAGACCTTCAAAACGAGACCAATTTCATTTAAATCGGAGCTCGTATGCAAAACTTGGGTTTTTGGGCCCCTTTGTGTATTATATGTATATATATTTATACCCTTGTATTTTTGTACCTTATTTGACCTCATCTCTATTTTTGGTCAACATGAAACTTGTAGACTCATTGAGATCTACAACTTTCTTGTTTTGAGTTTTTCCAAACTCGGCCTGCTCTCTCTAAATAACTATTTTCTTTCAGCCATTCAGAGCAGGCCACTGATGAATTTCCATTTCATCACCTTTATTCTATCATTTTAGCCTTAAAAACTCCAGCAAATGCATGTAAATGGCATCAATTTATCCATAATAGCATTCATTATTTATTGCACTTATTGTACATAAAATAAGGTTTTTAATGCCAAAAGTATAGAATAAAGATAAGAAAAGAAAAAGGAATAAAATATTGCAAATGTTTTATGATCCGAACCCTGAGACCAAGGCCAGAATGGAATTGGTCGACAAGGAATAAAGTAGGGGGAGATAAGGGCCAATAATGCAATAAATACCTCATTTATTTACTCGTTCATTTATGCATTGTGACACCCATTTTGTATATAATTATTTATTAATCAAATAAAGAAACTTTGTACATGAAAGTTGTAGATAATAACGTAAATAAAAATACAAAATTGAGTTTGTACAAAAATAATATACAGTGTACATTTTACACACAGAATAAAAAGCCAGAATCTCAACTTCACATACTCATATCTTGCAAATAAAAACTCAAAATCAACTAAAATCACTTTAATTGTATATAGCTTCTCAAGAACTATTTAATAAAATTGGTTTCATAATTTTTGGAGTTCATCTGTGAAAGTTAGGTTTTTGGCCCTCATTGTACAGTCTACCCGATTAAAATATTCAATTTATTCATTATTCATTATTTTTACAAACTTATATTTTTAGAATTTTGTAAATAATATATATAATACATGTACATATTGAAATTAAAATAAAACCAAAAATAATTCATAAAATAAAATAAGTCTATGGAATACATAGACCAAGAATACCTATATTGCCTATGTACAGAAATAAAAAGGAAATTCATTCTTTAATAATTTTATTCTTTCATATTTTTATAATATTGTAAATATTACATATAATTTATTAAAAATACAAATCCAAAATAAAAACAAATAAAATTCATTAAATAAATAAAATGTATATAAAATATATAGGTAAAATACCTATAAGTATACCTACATATTACATATACCTATTTATTTAAATATGTAAATAAACTCATAAAAAATAAATAAAAATATATTTACACTCAAAAAAATAAGTTCTAAATTTATAAAATAAGAAAATAAAATAATAAAATAAGAATATACAAAATAAAAATAAATACATGTAAATACCCTTATAAATACATTATTAAAATAAACCTATAACAAAATACATAAAAAATTAAATAAAATTTATAAATAAATACTACATTAAATAATAAACATTTTTTATTTTATAATCAAAAAATAATAAAATCATTTACTATATTAAAATTATCATTTCAAATAAATCCCCCTGTTTTGTCCTGTAGCGTCCTACGTGGACCAATCAGGGGCGGCGGACCGTTGACCTCTGGTCAACTCTCCCATCCGCATCTCAGACCCGCCAAATTTGGCGAATCCCCGATTTTCTGGCATTTTTCGCGGACGTCTCATCCACCGATTGCACTCGATTCCTTCACAAGATATGTCCGCCATTCATTGTACAATCACGCCAACTCATTAGATCACTTGTAAATACACTAGATCAATCCATAATCACCGGTCAATAAGGGTGCCCAGAGATGTTTATAAATAAGTACCTCCTCTTCCTTGGTCGAATTTGGCCAACTTTACTTCCCCAAATGCCTTGAATCTGGTCCTGGACGAGCCCTTGTGACAGGAGGCGCTCCCTAGCACCGTGAATCGGCTGAAGGAGGAAGAGATTTTGTCGCGGTGGAGCTCCGGCGTTCGTCCTGCCCCTGGAGGCCCCCAGGTATAAGAGTTGTTTCTTTACGTTATTTAGGTAGATTTTCATTGCAGCCTTTCATTCCCGCACTTTATTTCGCATTTAGAGCAGTAGCATAGTCTAGTTTAGACAAATCGAAGTTCGCCGGAGCTCCGTGATAATCTCGGAAATCGATGCGGTTGTATCGACTCACAAGGCGAGTCGACAGTCGGTGTTTGACCACACAAAATCTGAAATTAATCAACAATTAACCCACACTAAAGATCAATAAATTAGAAATAATGTGGAGTTAAAATTTATTTTTAACTTTGCACAAATGGTGTAAAGGGCAAGTATGCAGAGAGTTCGAACACAGGGAGCAAGCAGGGTAGTTCAAAATTAATGTGCACAAGTAAATGTGTGTGTCAAGTGTCTACACTAAGCAAGCAATCAAAGAAATTTTTTGTGGGTTTTTATTTTTTAATTTTTTTTATTTTCATTTAATTTTTAATTTTGTATTTTGATTTTTAATTTTCTGATTTTTATAATTTATATTTTATATATTTTTTCTTTTTGAATATTGGAAATTAAAAACAATGTAATGAAAGGCAAGATAAAATATTTATAAAAATGTGCAAAAATAACCAAAAATTCAGAAATAAAATGTTTTTGATATTTTTAGGATTTTTTACTGTTTTTGTGATTTTTGGGTATTTTTCAAGTGTTTTTGGTATTTTTAAAAACTGAAATAAAGCAAAACAGTGGAAAATGTGCTGGCTGTGAGTAAAATGGAAATTAAAATTAGCAAACAGCAACCAAAATTTTTCACACTATTTTTCAAATAAAGAGAACAAAATAAAGAACAAACAAGAACTGATTTTCTATTTTTCTGAGTTTTCCTTGATTTTATATATTTTTTGAAGTTTTTGAGTGTTTTTAAATTTTTTAGTGTTTTTCTTTTGAGATTTTTAATGATTTTTGGACTGACACTAAAATAAGTTAAAATGGACTCTGGGGATTTTTTTTGGGATTTCTAGAGGTGATTTAATATTTTTTTGGTATTTTCTAAGCTAGACAGTTCATAAAAAGCAAGTTTTTGATTTTTAATAAATATAAAAATAAAAAAATCAAAAACTAAATTGATAGCGTGGAAGCACAAGTGTCCAGGAGCTTAACCCTAATTTTGTGGAATTTTTAGAGTTAAAATGATGATTTAAATAATTAGAACAAGCATCCAAACAATTAACAGGCCTGGCAGGGGTATATTTGCAATTTCTCAAACATCCAGGGGCTCATATGCAATTTTCCACAAAGTTTTTTAACTAAACATTCAATTTCTAGGGTTAAACAACAATTACAAAACCCGGAGGGGCCTCAGTACAAAATCCCCAAGCCTAACACGTGCGCAACACGCGCCTGGCAGGGGCCTAAGTGCAATATTTAAAACTGTCAGGGGGGTCGATGCAAAATATCCCAAAGTTTTACACTGTAATACAAATTCTTGGGACTAAACTGAAATAACTAAACCCAGGGGGGTCCTTGCAAAAAAAACCCACCACCTCACGTGTACAGGTCACGTGAGGTGACGTGGCGGAGGACCTAAATGTAAATATGGAAAGCTTGGGGTCTTTGTGCAAATGTTACAAAAATATTACACTACAGACAAAAGTATCATGACTAAAAGATAAATACAAAATGCGCGAGGGTTTAGTGTGCAAATTACCCTCGGCGCGCGATCCAACGTCGATGAAGGAGCCACTTAGACACGTGGCGCGTTGAGGACGACCGATGACGCTTCGACGATGGTCGGCTGAGATTAGATCGCTCGAAGTCGATCTGATGGTTGAGGCGTGACGCGATCCAACGGCGGAGATCAGAACTGGGGCAGCGGCTCGATCGAACGGTGGAGGAGGTGGAGGAACAGGGAAGAACGCCGGCGGGGCGATCTTCCCCGAGCTCGTTCTCGAGTCTCCGGTGGTGGATGAGCTCCAAAATCGAGCTGCGGACTCCTGGGAGGTCGAGGAAGATGCTGGGTGCTCAAGGATGTCGGAGGTGCTTCGGAGTGCTGGCGCGAAGGCGGCGGAGCTCGGAGCTCCAGGTAGCTCCGACGAACCTCGCAAAATGGCCCCCAATGGCTTTGACTGCGCGTTGACCTGCAAAAAGGGGTGAAAGGGTCCAGGGCAAACTGCCTGGACCCTGCGGAGGCGAAATAGAGGTCGGAGGTGGGCTGTGGACGGTGAAGAGATGTCGGTCGGAGGTGCGCTCCGGCGAGATGGGATGATCGAGCGATTAAGGCGATGGAACTCGGATTTTTTTGGGGGTTTTTGATCCTTAAGCTAAGGGGAATAAAATGACGCAAAGAAATGCAAGGGAGATGGTCCTCGTTGGCCGGAGCCAGAGGAAGAAGGTACCTCGACCGCCGGACTTGCGGGAGGTGTTGGAGGCTCCTCCGACTTCAAATGCCTTGGCTGAAGGGCTTGCGATGGAGCTGTCACCTCCAGGAAGCTCAAGAGCACGAAGGTGGCGCAGAAGGGTGGACCGAAGGGACTCAAAAAATCCAAGGAAGGTCGGGCTCCATTCTTATGTGGTTTGACTGCTAGTGACAGGCGCTCAAAGACCAAGGTGCAGCGAGCGCTCCAGTGACCCAATCCTCAAGACGATCATTGGGTGAGCAAGAGGGATGTTCGAGGAGAAAAAGTGGTCAAGGCATCGACACGAAATAATGCAAGGGGAAACCTCGAAAAATCCGCAAACATGGGGTCAAACGAGGTTCTGACGGAGGCACATGGGGAAACGGCCAGTTGACCTGGGTCAACTGGGATCGTCTCCTGATTGGTCCACGTGGACCAATCAGGAAAAATCCCTGATAAATAATTTAATAAATCAATTAAAAATAGAAAAAGGCCGAATTAATTAATGATTATAAAATAAAAAATATTCGTTATTTTATGTAGTATTTTATTATGATTTTTAATTAATTTTATGAGGTATATTTTTATAAGTTTGCTTTTTACCCTATATAGGTATAATACCTATGTATTTAAGTATTTAATTTTTATTTTGTGTATTTTAATTTTATTATTTTTGTTTATTATTTTATAAAATTATAGGATGCTTTTATGTACACAAATATATTTTTATTTTATTTTTCTGATTTATTTTGTGTATTAAATAAAATATAAGAGTGCTTTGTATAGGTATATGTATAGGTAGTATACCTATGTATTCTTTATACAAGTATTTTTATTTTGTATTTTCTTTGCATTTTTATTCTAATTTTAATGAACATATATATTATAAGTAATATTTACATAATTATAAAAATATAAAAATACAAAAATATTGAATAAATAATAAATTGAATATTTTAATCAGTACATTTATACAATGAGGGTCCAAAACTCAACTTTCAAACCGTAGCTCCGCCAAATGCGAAACCACCACCTTTGGATAGATTATTTTATTTTATATACAATTAAAGGTGAGTATTACTGCATTTGGAGTTGTCAGTTGTGAGATACGGGTCTGGGAAGTTGGGATTCTGGATTCTTATTCAGACCATAACTTTTCGTCTGTACATTCTTTTTCTGTGAAATCAATTTTGTATTTTTCTTTATGAAATTATCTACAACTTTTATGTACAAAATTTCTTTATTTGGTGTATAGAAAGTGGAACCAAAAATAGGTCCCAAAATGAATAAAGAATGAATAAAATGTATAGGTATTTTATCTGTATTTCTGACCTTATCTCCCCCTACTTTATTCCTTGTCGACCTATTCATCAAGATGCCTAGGTCTCGGGGTTTCGGGTCATAAAATATTTACAATATTTTATTCTTTTTCTTTTCTTTATTTATTCTATAATTTTGGCTTTAATTATAGCATTTTATACACTATTTGAATGCACATGCATGGATGCTAATATGATGATTTTAATGCTATTTACAGGCATTTGCAAGGGTTTTTGATGCCAAAATGATAGAATAAAGATGATGAAGTGTGGATTCATCACCCCCCTATACTTTACCTTTGCTAGTCCCTAGCAAACACTTATGCAATAAGTGCAAAAAGGAAAGAAAGAAAAGAAAAAAAAGAAATGTGGATTTTATTTGATTATCAAACTTGTCTTCGCAAAATCAAAGTTTGGAGCTTAAGTAGGACCTTTGGAATTTTAGTGCGGGCGGAACCTTAGTGAGAACCGTGTTTGAAATCCAACAGTTCCTGAGAATCCCAAAACTCTGTCCAAGTCTCTTCAATAGCCAGGTCAGAAATACTTCAACTCATACGCAAACTCTTACGACTATGAATCTGACTCGTACAGTGTAAGTGATGGTGGCTCTCCCCAACTAGAATAGCAAAGAAACTGACTTCTCCAGTACGACAACCCAATGATTCCCCAATCCAACGACTCCATCCTCGAGGAGCGGGGTATTCCCTTCTAAGTTCAAGTGGCAACCAGCTCAAGAGGAGGGGGTGAAGAGAAGAATGGACGGTAGCTAGTGTAGCTACCTATCCCGGGATGCAAGACCAGTGTAGTCAAGTCATCCTGCTGCAGGCTCACATGATATGACTTTGGAACTCAAGCTTGCTTATTTTCTATACAACATCCTTGCAGGCTTTTTATTTTTGTACATGCCTGAACTTTTTTTTTGAAATACTATTCACAGCAGCATTTACATAAGGAGTTTTTCCTCTTGAGCCAGTAGACTATCCCTCTTTTGAAGCTTTATCGCAACCCACAGCCTCCTGTCTTTAGACTTCCTAATCACTGGACGGGTTGGGGTGCACTTCCCTTCCTAGAGGAGGACAAATGTTTCCACTTGTGTGCGTCTCATACCGGCAAATCCAATCCCCTCACCACTCCAACTGAGTTGAGCCATGTGAAAGGTGCAGGTGTCCAAGTTAGGTCATTATGAACAAGAGTCGTGCGTGTGCTCCGAAATACTCTACTTAGGCAGTCAAGAATCCATTGAACCAAGTCCCGTGATCCTCAAAGAATTAAGTCAACTAGACCTGAAGTACCTCAAACTGAGTTCCTATAAGGTTCCTGTTATTAGGTAGATTTTAAGGTCCAATCAAGCTCCAATCTCCGGATTTTACTTAGACTTGTTCAACTATCAAACTCAATCCGAAAAATGCCAATGCTACGCAATGCAATGTAGAAAATATTTTTGTGATGCAATTTTCAAAGATTTTGAACTTTTTATGGATTTTTTAAAAGATGATGCATGCATATGCAGATGCAATTTTTTGTATTTTTCAAAAAGGTTTTTCAAATGTTTTTTTTGGATTTTAGTTTTGCAAATGTTTTTGGGATTTTTGAAAACAAAAAGGTTTTGGCTTAAAACAAGGTGAAAACTATGTACACGGGAGTGCTTCTTTATACTTACAAGAAGTGGTTTTTAAGAATTTACAAGGTAAGTGATCAATTTTATACATATATATAGTGGATTTTGGTGTGATGCATGTATTCCTCAAACTTATTTGACATAAGCTTTTCACACAATTTTTGAAAACTATAGTCCAAAATAATTTTTACAAACATTTTTGCAAACATGTACACACATTTGAAAATCATTTTGCAAAGGTTTTCAAAACAGTATATATAGGTTTTTCAAAAATTTTTGCAACCATTTTTCAAACCATTTACAAATCATTTTTCAAACATTTTATTTCACACAAAGAAAAGAAATTTTACAAAACACACAATTTCACACAGGTTGAAAACATGTAACAAAATATTTCAAAATAGTTTTCAATAGATGTTCACAAAGATTTTCCAACTATTTTTCAAACATTTTGCAAAAAACATTTTCACCTGATTTATTAATCAGTATATACAAAAAAAGAATTTGAGGAATGATAACATCTTTTTATTAAGAATTTTAATGAATTTTAAAGAATTATTAGCCATATTATTAAGAAAATACGAAAGTACGAGTTATGGCTTAAGTATATACGTAGTATATACGACCCCCCTATACTTAGCTTGAGCTATGTCCTCATAGATCAGAGAGAAAAGAGAAGACATAACACGTACTGAGTATAGGAAAATCTAAAGAATAAATGAATGAATCAACAAATGAGAAGTTGACCGTCCCCCCTATACTTAGGATCAAATAATCCTAAGTATAGCAGACTGTACACAATGCAGGGAGGGTCAAGGGTGGGAATGAACAGATCATACTCAGATTGTCTCCCCCTATACTTAGGGTAAAATATCCCTAAGTATAGACAAGAAGAGGAGACAATGGAGAGGGTCGAAATGAAAATGACAGAACTCGGGGTGCACGCCCCCCTATACTTAGGACAAAGTACGTCCTAAGTATGGAAAACTGTCTACAAGGGCGGCACCTTTTTGATAGATAAAGAAGATAGAAATGGAAAAGAAGAAAAGAAGAAAAGAAGAAAATAAATCAACAGATGAAATTGTGATATGAACAGATGGATCTGTATAGCGGAAGATGGAATTGATCACCGTGTATGAGATGCAGATGATGAGAGTCAAAGGACACATCTCATACCAGAAGAATGGGGGCAACGTCAATGGTCGGCGGATCATGATCAAGATATAGTTTCAAGCGTTGACCATTGACGCGGAAGGTAGAGGAAGATGACGGTTCGGATATGTCGATGCTGCCATTGTCATGTACCTTCCTGACCACATACGGACCTTTCAACTTGCTCTGCAACTTCCCTGGGAATAATTTCAGCCTGGAATCAAACAACCATACTCTCTGATCTGGCTCAAACTGTTTATGGCTGATATGCGAATCGTGCCATGTTTTCACTTTCTCCTTGTACTGTAGGGTGTTCAAAAAGGCTGCGTCTCTAAGTTCTTCCAGGGTTGTCAATTCAGCTCTTCTCTGGTCTCCTATACTCTCGGGATCTAACAACAACTCAGTGACTGCCCAAAAAGATTTGTGTTTGATCTCCACTGGCAAATGGCACGGCTTGCCATAGACGAGACGAAAGGGAGATGTCCCCAATGGATTTTTGAAAGAAGTCTGATAAGCCCACAAGACCGAGTCCAAAAGCTGTGACCAATCCTTTCGATCTGGGCGGACAACTTTCTGCAAGATAGTCTTTATCTCCCGATTCGATACTTCGGCAAGACCATTAGTCTGAGGGTGATAAGGAGTGGCAACCCGATGGTCAATGCCGAACTCGTCTGCAAGGGCCCTAGCCTTGTCATTGATGAAGTGAGACCCCCCGTCTAAAATCAAGACTCTAGGTACCCCGAACCGTGAAATGATATTTTTCCTCAAAAATTTGCGAACGGTTTTAGCATCTGCGGCTCGGGCGGGGATGGCCTCAACCCATCGGCTGACATAATCCACAACGAGCAGGATATGCTCGAATCCCTGACTCTTAGGAAATGGGCCCATGAAATCAATCCCCCATGCATCAAAAACTTCACAAAAGTGAATGGGTTGCATGGGCATCATTTCTCTCTGTCCGCAGGTTCCCATTTTCTGACAGTCAGTACATCTCTTCACGAACTCATCAGAATCCTTGAAGAGAGTAGGCCACCATAGGCCGGATTGAAGCACCTTTTGTGCTGTCCTTTTTCCAGAATGATGTCCTCCTGCCTCAAGCTTGTGGCAGTATGTGAGGACGCTATGATGCTCTTCTTGAGGAATGCACCTCCTCCAGATACTATCCCCTCCTTCATGATAAAGGATGGCTCCCAATGGTAAAACTTGGCCTTCGCCAGGAAGGTCTCGAGTTTCTGTCTGGGCCAACCTTGTGGAACCGTCTTGGCAACAAGATAATTCACAATGTCAGCGTACCACGGGAGCGAGGTGATAGCCAAGATCGCCTCATCTGGAAATGTCTCTGTGATAGGTGCGCTGGGCTCAGATTCCTCAAGATTCTCCAATCTGGAGAGATGATCCGCCACCACATTCTTGACTCCAGGCTTGTCCTTAATCTCAATATCAAATTCCTGGAGTAGAAGGATCCATCTGGTGAGACGTGCTTTGGCATCCTTCTTAGCCATTAAGTACCGGATGGCGGTATGATCAGTGTAGATGGTTACTCTAGATCCAAGAATGTAAGATCGATACTTATCAAGAGCAAAAACTACGGCCAGCATCTCTTTCTCAGTCACAGTGTAATTCCGCTGCGCGTCATCCAAAGTCCGGCTGGCGTAGTGAATGGCAAACGGTAAACCATCCCTCCTCTGTCCAAGCACAGCCCCAACGGCAAAGTCTGAAGCATCCGTCATGATCTCGAATGGGAGAGACCAATCGGGTGGCTGAAGGACAGGAGCTGAAACAACATATTTTTTAGAGTTTCAAAAGATTCAAGACACTTATCATTGACAATAAACTCAGTGTCTTTTGTCAGCAAGTCAGTGAGCGGTCGGGCAATTCGACTGAAGTCCTGAATGAACCGTCGGTAGAAACCGACGTGCCCCAGAAAAGACCGTAATTGACGAAAGTTGGACGACGGTTTGAGTTTTCTGATGATATCTACCTTAGCCGGATCGACCTCCATGCCCCTGTTGGAGACGATATGACCAAGGACCGTCCCTTGAGTCATCATGAAATGACTCTTCTCCCAGGATAAGACAAGATTGACCTCAATGCAGCGCTTGAGCACACGGTCTAGGCAGTCAAGACAAGCGTCGAACCCGTCGCCATAGACCGAGAAGTCATCCATGAAGACCTCTAAACAGTCACCCACCATGTCCGAGAAGATGGATAACATGCACCTTTGGAATGTCGCCGGAGCGTTACATAGACCAAAGGGCATCCGTCTGAAAGCATAAGTCCCAAACGGACAGGTGAATGTCGTTTTCTCCTGGTCTTCGGGCGCAATGGCCACTTGATTGTATCCAGAGTACCCGTCAAGGAAACAATAATGACTCTTCCCGGCTAACCGCTCGATAATCTGATCAATGAATGGTAGCAGGAAGTGATCCTTCTTGGTGGCCTCATTCAATCGTCTGTAGTCCACACAGACCCTCCAAGAAGTTGGTACTCTGGTAGCGATCTCCTCTCCAGACTCGTTGACAACTGTAGTGATACCCGTCTTCTTGGGTACCACATGTAGCGGACTTACCCATTTGAAGTCAGAGATGGGATAGATGAAATCGGCGCTCCACCACCTTGAAATTTCTTTCATGACTACGTCTCGAAGATTCGGGTTCAGCCGTCGTTGGAACTCACGCGACGGCTTAGCGTTATCCTCAAGATAAATGTGGTGGGAGCAAAGATTTGGGCTCAGCCCTTGGAGATCAGCTATACTCCAACCGATTGCCTTGCGGTTTCTTTCAAGAACCTCCATCAGACGAGATTCTTGTTCTCCAGTCAAATCTGCTGAGATAATGACTGGGTACATTTCTGGCTCACCCGCAAGGAATCTATATGTCATCGACTGCGGCAGAGGTTTCCGTTCTGGACAACTGGGAGGTGGCAGATCTGGCTTTTGATATGTCTGTGTAAATGCTACCAGGTCTGCATGGGAGAACTCTCGCTCTGCATGAATTTCTGACGAAGGGCGGCCTGCTGAATCATCTATAAACTGCACTGGCTCGCACTCTGTCATGGTTGTTGGCTCAGAAGGAATCAGACAAGGTAAATAATCATCAAAGTCATCCCAGTCAATGTCTGAATCCGAGGGATCAGAAGAAGATGAGCATGATTGAAATTCATCAGCACCACTCATCACAACACTGTCAGCTTCATGTGTATCCTCATCCAGGAATGTGCTCTCCCGGCTCTCGACTGCCATGTGCTTGAGATATAGTGAATCTGTAGGCAAGGCGAGGGTCGGTGCTACGGGATCTTTCCAGTTGGATTCATCATCAGTCATCTCAAAATCACAAACCTGGTGGATGTCTAGCTCTTCCTCTGTCATCTGCTCGGCTTCGCTGGATTGCTCTGAGCACGCCAACTCTCTGGCTCTGGTTTCCTCGATCGTCTCTATTTTTATGGTTTCGCCCTCTACGCGAAAACATACCTTCCCACTATCATGGTCGGTCACCGCCTTGGCTGTGGCCAAGAATGGACGTCCGAGAATGATGGGGGCATCAGTTACCGACTCAGGGATCTCCATGTCCAACACAACGAAGTCCACGGGGAATTTCAGGCCCTGAATGGTAACGACCACGTCTTTCAATAACCCCTTCGGCCTCTTAGTCGACCTATCAGCAAACTGAAGGACCGTCTTGCTCCTAAGAAGAGGACCAAACTCGAATCGGTCGAGTAAGGCTGCCGGAAGAAGGTTAATTGAAGAGCCGTTGTCTAATAGAGTACGATCAAACTGCTGCTCCTAAATCTCGCATCTGGCATAGGGAGCTCCTGCATCTGGTCGCTTAGCTGGCAGCTTGTTCTGGATGGTGCAGCAAGTGGACTGAGTGAGCACATGGATTTGATCTCTGTGATTCCTCCTCTTCCTGCGGACGGTAGTCTTCTCTTTCAGGTTCTTCTTGAAGAGGGGGATGTGCTCAAGTGCTTTTTGTAGAGTCAGCTGAATGTGAAATCTATCAATCATTTGGTTGCCGAACTCTACCTGTTGGTTCTTTTTTGGATTTTCTTTTTTATTCCCCTTCGCTCGGCGGAGTGCCTCAGGGAAGGGGATGGTAGGGGCCTCCTCAGATGGAGGACTAGGAATCGGTCCCTGTGCCTGTGAAGAAGGAGAATCCATACAATAATCATCATTCACCACATATGGATCCGCAGTTTGAACAGAAACCTTTCCTTTATTCATATTTTTGTTTTTCTTTTTGTTCCCACAGTCCTTGGGTACAAAATGCGGTAACATCACAGATGGTGGCTCAACAAAAGTAGATGTGGTGGCCTTAGCACCACCACTAGCACCGGTCTTCGCGGCATCAGCACCACGCTCTGGTTCATCATCCAAAATGGTGGCATCAGCACCACCGTCTGCAACTGGTATCACGACGGCATCAGCACCGTCGTCCTGGACTCCATCATGGGTGGCATCAGCACCACCGTCTTCAACATTGTCATTAGCGGCATTAGCACCGCTATTCTGCTCCTCTGGCGCTACGGATCCTGCATCTGGTTGTCACTCAGAAGAGGCGCCAGCGGCTGGCATCCTACCGCTCCTAGTAGTCACAAAATCAGCTTCATTCAAAGAATAAGACATATCATTCAAATCATCACTAGGAGAAGTATCCTCTGTAAACTCTACCTGCTCAGACTTCCTTTTCAGATTGTTCGGGTTAGGTTCAATCTGAGCGGGTATGGCGGCCTTGCCTTTTATGATGTCCCTCATCTCCTGCCGGAATTCATCCATTTCTTGCCTGAAAGATGCTCGCTGTTCAGATAGCAAGCATGCAAGATCATCAAGAGCTGGGTTCTCAAAAGTGGGACCCTGAGAACCGGATGGTTGTCCCTGCTGGAAATGGGGTTGCTGCTGCTGCTGCTGGTGTTGCTGATACGGATAGTTCTGGTTAGGCTGGGCATAAGATTGCTGAGGCTGCTGTCGCTGCCTCCACGACTGTCCCTGATAGGCGGGACGAGGACCACTCTGATATTGTTGTTGATGGGCATACTGGGGCTGCTGGTGTTGCTGCTGTGGCTGGTTGTTTTGCTGTCCTTGGGCAGGGTTCTGATGCTGGGATGAGGATCCACCATTGCCCCAACGGAATCCAGGGTGATCCCGACGGATCCCGGGCTGAGGGTATCGGTCGTACCAAATCCCATTGACTTCCATCAATGGTTCCTGCTCGAAGGAGGGTGGAGGAAGAACGGCCAGTGGCTGCTCCGGCTGATAGACCACCATCTGTGTGTCCGAAGATGGCGGCTGCGATGGATAGTACTGTAGCAAGGGAACCGGTTCTGCCTGGATATGATTCACCTGACGGTACGAGGTAGAGGGCTGGTTGGCATTGCTACTGCTCGGATCAGCATGTGATCTGGGAGGCTGTTGTGACTGAGTTTGTGCCTCCTGGACGCACAAGATCTGCGTCTTCAGATCACTCATGGTCTTGGCAATCTGGTCTATCTGGGACATGCCTTGCATCTGTTTCTTCTCGAGGATCTCGAGGCAGTCCAGCTTCTCACTGATGATGCCCATGTCGGCTGCGGCTGATTCAGCTTGGGCTGCGGCAGCTGACACTGTGTTGGGACCGGCATCGATGCGGGCGATCCTCTGAAATGATCTCGCTCCTTACGGGGGCTTCTGCTGTGTGTAGACTCGGGCTTGGGCCATTACTGTGGAGTTTTCTGCCATGCCCTCGTAGATGGCCCAGACGTCGTCTTCTCCCTTGGAGAAATAAGACCCACCGCAAGAGGCGTTCACAAGCCCCTGCAGCTCCGGTGTCAGCCCACAGAAGAAACTCTGCACGAGATTGGGCTTGGAGATGTCATGATGTGGACACCGGTCGATGAGCTCTCTGAATCGATCCCAGGCTTCATGGAACTGTTCATTTGGGATTATGACGAAGTTACTGATCATGGCTCGAGCTGCGTTGGTCCGGCCGAGAGGGTAGTACTTCTTCAGGTACGCGGTCCGGAGATCTTCCCATGTGTCGACGAATCGCCCAAGGTGTTTGAGCCAATATGCGGCTCTGTCAACCAAAGAGAATGGAAAGGCGATCATCTTTATGGTGTCCTCGGTCATCAACCGATCATGGATGGTGCTGCATATCATCTCGAATTCCTGGAGGTGGAGGTGCGTCTCTTCGGTCGGCAACCCATGGAACTTGGGTAGAAGCTGGATAGTGTGGGGTCGAAGCTCGAAATCTCCGTAAATTGGCGGGAGTCTGATCCAACGGTGAGTAAGGGATGCAGCTGGGTTGTGCAACTCCCTCATGATGGTCTGTGGCGGTCGCTCAGCGTCTGGATCGCCTCCTCCTGCATCTGTCCTCCTCCTCCTCCTCCACCGCCACCACCCCCAGGTCGGTTCTCTCTCATCTGTGCTATCTCTCTCATCATATCACCCATGAAGGTACCCTGGTCACGGATCTGTCTCTGCATGGTCTCCAGGGACGCTAACAAGGAGTTGTTGATGGCCACCTGATCAATTATGAATGGAGGGTGATCATGGTCATCTGGGTGCTCGCCTCTGTCTCCCATCACTGGATTTTCTGAAAAAGCAAAAGAGGCCATCTCAAGTGCTATCGAATGAGCTGAACTCTGTGATGCACTGAATTCTGAAACAATTGGACTGAGGGAAGGAGAATGGTAAGGGTGGTCGAGGGGGAACAGGGTGGATGTGAACTCAGGCTCGGAGAGCGGACTCTCCGAGGTATTCCTAGATGAATGAGGAGGAGTGCTGGATAGCGGTGCCGACAAGGTCGGCCTAAGAGATCTCCGTCCCATCATCTTGATTATTTGGGAAGATCAGGGAAAATGCAAGAGAAGAAGAAAGGAATGAGATGCAACAAAATCGCGCACAATTGTGCTGTGTTTTGATCTTGACCTAAACAAATCTAGCAATCAAACACAAAGCTGGGGTAAGTTCACCAACTCAACACGTGAAGACGTAAAGGTTCGGCTTTTTATCTTGTCAATTTTAGCTTGTCTTCAGGAATTTATATTGTCACGAGTCCTTAGAGCGCTACGCCTAAAGGAGAGAGAGTACTGCCGGGAAAGTGTCCCCGTACTTGTCCTCCTCCTGTGTAACCTGTAACTTGCGCTTTTTGAGGTCCTTGTAACCCTTCCTGGATCCCTACTCAGCCAAAGAAATAGAGGGAGGAAGCCGATAGGCGAAACCGATACTTCGGACCTCGCTCGCAACGGAATCACCCGTGAGCGTACAAGGTCCTACTCGGACGCAGCCGGTGAGACAGACACACCCGTGAAGGCGTGGCCTAAGCTCGGTACTTCGGACAAGGTCGGCGCTCACACAATAGTGAGTCACCAATGGCGACCAAGTTCTACTCGACTACGTACGATAGTAGCACCAATACTTCGGAAATCCAGGCAATACACAAGGCAGCCACAAGTTGGGTTTTTGGCTCTAATCCTTACGAAGCGCTCACCTCACTTGGAAGGAGACCTTCCCATGCAACCTGAATACAAGTGAGGGTGTTACTCTCCCCAAGCAATGAATCCAATTACCGATTTTATTTTTGGTCAAGTTTTCTTAGCAGTCCCTTTTTTAATTTTTTTGGTGTTATCGCTTCTTTTGAGTGAATTCAAACAAGCGTCTAACGGTTTTTGTATTTTCTTTATCCTACTTTGTTCCAAAAACAGAGGGAGAATAGAGTCGGAAAAGCCGTGCAAGTCGACACCAAGGTGGAAATCTCACCTTTGTGCCTAAATGATGCATGCAAAGTAAGAAGACTTACAACGAATCCCAGCTCTCTCCATGCGGGATGCAAAGCAGAATTTGTAAACCTAATCTATATGGCGATATGCAAAAACGGAAATCGTCCTAGAATAGGCAACTGCTAGCATGAAGAACCTCAAGCTAATCTCTAATCCTCAATCCGAATGTCCGGTCTAGGCTCACCCCTCCTCTGCTCAACACAATTGAGTTTGGAGAAAGCGCCTGTTCGGGAATGAGCTCGCGGCGTGTGGATTGAAAACTAATGATCAACTATTTAATTAGTCTAAGTCCAACAATGAACTATAGGAGCATTGATGAATCTGTGGTTCATCACTTCAAAAGTCAAAAATAGAGCCTTATTCCCGAGAAAATAGAGGCATATTTCCTTTTATATTGCATAAATAGCACTCATGCATGCAGTCATAAATCATACATTTTAGCAGCTCATTTGCATTTAAATAAGAAGCCAAAATCCCTTGTAAAATACCTAATCCCTAAAATAACCTCTTCTCTATAATATATACTCCTTAGTTGATAATATAGGGAAGAATGCCAAAAATCCCCCTTGTAAATTAGTCAATAAAGCCCTAGGCCCCTTGTACACTAAAATACACATAAAGGCCTCATACAAACTCCGAATTGGGTTTACTTACTCTTAGAATACTACATATTAAAAGACCTTCAAAATGAGACTAATTTCATTGAATTTGGAGCTCGTATGAGAAAGTTGGGTTTTTGGGCCACTTTGTATACTACATATGCATATCTATGTATCCTTGTATTTATATATCATATTTGACCTCATCTCCGTCTTTGGTCAACATGAAACTTGTAGATCTCATCGAGATCTACAACTTTCATGTTTCGAGTTTTTCCAAATTCGGCTCCCTTTTCTCTCTACACGTGTCTCTTCTTCCAGCCACTCACAGCAGGCCACGTGGCGCCCTCTGGTTGCGCCACGCGGCCCGCTTCCCCTCGCCTCATCCGCCTGCGTCCTCAGCCGTTGGATCTCGCTTCAGATCCAACGGCCCAGCTCTGCCCACGCGCGCCTAATTCCATAGCCGTCAGATCTTCCCCGTGCTCCATCTTAACCGCACGTCAACGCCTCGCGCAGAGCGCGCCACGTGGCTCCACCACAGCCCATCATCTCCGAGCCCCAGATCGAATCCTACACGTCCCCTTCCGCTTTGATCACCACTGTTGGATCACAAGATCCAACGGTGGAGACCTCGTCTCCTACCTCCGGGCGCCCCTCTCTCCCACGTCCCTTGCCTTGCGGGAGGGGCGCCCCCTTCCTATTCTTGGATGCACGTCAGCCATCCTCTCCGACCGCCAACACTCCCACGACGTCACCCACTCGTCCCTCATCCTCGCCGTCTACCTCACGCTCCACCACCCCCACCAGAGTCGCCCCACGTCGACCACCAACCTCGCCTCGTCACCAGCCAACCCACCACCTTCAACTTATAAATACGCCACCTCCGGCCGACTTCACCCCCATCCGCCACTCCAGAGAGTATCCCCGAGCTCTGATCCTTCAGTTGGTGACAGCAATTAGGTGATTCATCGAGCGACGAAGGGATTCAACTCCGGCGAGATCCACGGCCGCCACCGCCGTGCTGCAACCTCCATCCGCGAGCTACGTGAGCTCAGGCCATCTACCGACCTTCGAGCGACGACCTGGAGCTCAAACCTGAGCTCCATTCCCCAGGTAGATTCACTTATTTCCTCTCCGATCATTTCTTATTTTTTTTCTTCGTTTTCTCCGACTTTATTCGCCGTCATCGATCATTCTATCGCTTCCAATCCATCTCGACGAGCTTCGCGTCGAAGCTCCCATCTTCGCGGCCACATCCGCACCGCCCAACGACGCACTCCACCAACCATCGACCTCCAGCTCCGCCACTTGGCCGGAGCACCATCGCCTACCATCTCCTTCACGCCCTAGGCCTCGCTGACCACCTCCATCTCTCCACAAACACCCGCACGAGCTCCGGCTCTCTAGTTCACACTTGCAGGACCCATCTTCTCACTGAACGGAAGGTCGCCGGAGCCATCTTCGAGCTTCATCGCCGTCGTCATCAGGCCGCCTTCCGACGCTCCTGAGACCACCATCATCTCCGCCTCCACGCCGCGTAGCTTCCGGGCTATCTCTGACAAGCCGGAGAGCGTCAGCGACACGAGGAAGGACGGGCGGAGCTACAGCCCCGTCGCCGGAGCCCCGCCTTCTCCTCCGCAGGCGGCGGAGGATCGTCGGAGCGGACGAGCAGCTGCCGTTCGATCGCATCGATCGAACGGCCCTCACATCGCCACGTCGCTCGCCACCGGACTCGCCTTCGACCGTCGGATCATCATCGATCCAAAGACCAGAGGACACGCCACGCGTCAGCACCGACAACCCTCGGATCCATCTTGATCTGAGGGCCTTCAGAACGCCACGTAGCCTTGGCCCGACCCTCCTCTCCGAGCCTAGGTTCGGGTCGCACGAACCAATCTCCGGACCTCCAAAGCGCCCGAACCTCGATCCGAGCCGCCGCAGTCATCCGAGCTTAGGCCCCCCACGTGAGGAGCACGTGCGGCCTGGGTAAATTGCACAGAGGCCCCTGGAGCTTTTTATATTTGCAAAAAGGTCCCTGTGAAGCAGATCCCACGTGAGGAGCACGTGCCCTGTGGAGATTTTGCACAAGAGTCCCCCACATTATAGGTAATTGCATTTTAGTCCCTGTCTGCATATTTGCTTATTGTAATTTTAATTTCCTGTATTGCATTTACACCCCTGTGTTTGCACGCATCCCTATATTGCATTTTACATCATTTTGAAAATTTAAAAATTGCATTTTGTTGGGAATTTTGTCCTCTGTCTATTGGTCCACGTGTCATATTTTTGTAAGTTCAGTTGAATTATTAATGAATTAATTGGTGAATTTTTGACATATTTTTCCCAGTGACACCTTTTGATGTATAGTTAATTCTCGGTGCCTTCAAAAATCATCAAAAATTCACAGTAGCTTAAGGACACTATTCTTAGCATACCATAAAAATTTCATATCATTTGCACGCATATCGAGGCCTAAATAAATTGTTAAGTGATTTTCTTAAATTAATTTTAATTAATTCATTTCACAGTGAAATTAAGTTCTGTTAATTTTCCTAGGTCCCTTATCATTAGAGCCACGTAGGATAATTTTAGTTCTTGAAAAAATTGTGGTTTGATATTTATTAAAAATTAAATACTGAAAATCACTCTGTCTGTTTATTTAATTCACAGTAAATTTATTTAGTGTCGAAAAATTCCAAAAAAATTAGTGTAGGTCATTTTCATCCTCATTAATCAACTGGTCAATTTTCATAATTTTTGGACTTCATTTGGTATTATAATTAAATTGAACGTTAAATTGGCCTGCATTGTCTGCATAAGTCTGCACAGAAATTGAAAAAGACAAAAAAATTTACCTCCCGAAAATCTTACACTTGAATAATTGCTTCAATTTATCTAAGGAGACAGATGCCTCCCTGAGATCGACCTTGGACTCCACCAAGTAAAAAAAATTTGCCGCTTAAAATTAACTTCACATTAATCGATAAGTGGTTTTTGATTAACCCCTCGTATCCGACTGCAACGAATCGTCAACATTAATTTGGACATTAATTTGACCGAATTAACACAGGGTGCGGGACGGTTGTAAAAATGGCGCCGTTGCCGGGGAGGCACGGCTTAGGTTAATTTTTTGTAAATTTTTGAGTGTTTGATTTTCATTCCCCGGGTAGTCTGACCCCCGGTTTTCTTGTAATTATTTTCTCTCCTTTATTTTTGCATTATTTTATTTTTGTGTAACTCTCTGACCTCCAATTATTTTTTGTGCGAGGACCGCGAGGAGTCGGCGACGCTTTGAGGACTTAGCATTTAAATTTTTGAGTGAAAGAGAGGCTTTGTAATTACATTTTATTTTATTTCTTTTTCTTTCACATCATTTCCAACGGTTCTCGTCTGGGATCTCGCGCGTGTAAAGATAGTGGAACTGTGTCCCGTGTGCTGTGTGGGTGAATTGTAACTTAGCTTGCACTAGCGGCTCCTCGAGCCATTCTAGGAATTGTTTGTGCTCGTAATCAATAGGACCACACAATACACTTAAAAGACGCACCTAGACCGCAGTACTTAGTAGAAATTAAACTGTTCTTCACGATAATAGAACTGCCTGTCTAGGAGCGGCTTTTCATCGCTTGCATTTGCATGTAGAGTAAAAAGATTTCAATCCTGTATTGCATCCTACATAAAAAAAGCGAAGGGATCACTGTAAGTATTCTCTACTCAGCATCCGCATCATCGATTTTTTGTGCATCGGCTTTTCTCGATTTCCCCCTCTGATTTTCTCACTTAAATTAAACATGAAATTGGGACTGTCCGATAGGCGTGCTTTGTGGTGGACTAATTAAAGTGATAACTTAACTTTAAAAATCGGGACTGCTAACAGTATTGACCAAAAAAAGAATAAAATCTGAAAATTGTTTGCGGGAGATTAATCTTCGACCTTGTATTCAGGCTGAGTGAGGGTACTTGAATGTGTGTGAACACATTAAGGTAGAGCCCAAATCCCCGTCTTCCATATCACGTTCTAACTGATCCTAGCAAATATCACAGGCCGAATAATTTAAGATTCTTTGACTAGTACCAAGTAGCCTCCGCCTGTCTCAGGTAGATAGGGGCGAAATTGCGGTACTTTGCGACAAGCTGCCAGTAACCCCCCGGGGTGAAGTTCCGGCCTTGTCAGCCTCCGCCTGCTTGCAGGTAGATAGGAGCGTGGTCACTGAATCCATCGGCTTGGGATAGGAGCGAAGAAAGGAAGGAGCGGCGGTATCTTAGGCGACAGGATAAACAGGGAAGACGCATCCGGCTCTGAGCCGACTTCCCTTTAGACCGCGTAATCCTTGCTATTTTTCTTGAATATCACACTTAAAAACTACAAGATTAATTGGACTCGACTTCGAGTCCTTCACTGTGTTGAGTGTGAACCCAGGGTCTTGGATTGTTCTTTTTGCTTGCTTCAGGTAGGAGTAAAATCCTATCTTCTTCTTGCTTCATCAAGATGAGTGACTGGGGAGATCTCGACGCGTTATTCACTGATCTCTCTATGAGTCCCCCAAGTAACCCATCTTTATCGGTCCGAGCGCACCTTGGACCACCCAGGACTCATGACCCTCTTGAGTCCTGGTTCCCTCATGCTCAGGGTGGTTACTCTCAAACCAACCCTTTTATCTCCTCCAAGATTACCGAGGAAGACCTTCACCTCGGTAATCCCTTCCTTGATTCGCCCTCTAACACCGATCTTATTTTCCAATCCCCAGAACTAGAGGGCGAAATGCCGCCAAGGATGCCGCCAGATGAGGACCAGATGCGACAAATTCTTAGACGCCTCGCCGAAGCCGAACAGAAAAATTCAGATCTCACGGCGCGGATGGGACAGATCATAGTAGCTGAAGGGATCGACCGACCAATGGTCGACACCTACAACCCGGCGGAGAACGAGATCCAAAACTGGTTAGCACCTGCAGTTCCCGACCAGGCATTTGAGCTGAAGCCCCACTTCCTCAGTCTGCTTCCGAAGTTTAACGGAAACCTCAGTGAAGAACCATACACCTTCCTCCGTGACTTCGAACTAGTGTGCAACAATCTTAGCCATCCCAATGTTGGTCAAGATTATATCCGGCTGAAGGCCACCCCGTTTGCCTTAGGAGATAAGGCTGCTCATTGGTTGAAAAACTTAGGGGTGGTATGTACGACCTGGATGCAGTTCAAGGACCTTTTCTTGAAGAAGTTCTACCCTCTCAGTAGGACTAATCAGATGAGAACGAAGATCGCCAGCTTCGCTCAAGGACCCAGTGAACCTTTCCATGAGGCTTGGGACAGGTTCAACGATCTAGTACAGAAATGCCCATGCCACGGCATTTCGAAGGCGATCTTAGTCCAGACCTTGTTCTGTGGTCTAACCCCAGAGATGCAGGGGTTAGTCAGCGCCGCCTGTGGAGGAAGCTATCTGAACAAGAACGAGCACGTTGTATGGAAGATCCTAGAACAGATGGCAGAAACCGGCAGGTCACAGGCCACAAGGGCCTATCAGTTGTCTCCCTCAATCTTATCCAATGAGACAACTAGAAGGACTGTTGCAGATCTGACTGAGGACCTCATCCCCAGCATGGGGATGATTGCAGACAAGCTTACCATGGTCGAGCAAATCCACAAGAGAGTCGCGGAGATGGAGTCTCTTTCGAGCCTTCCGAAGAAAGTGGAGGAACTCTCTGAAAAGGTAGCTAAGATCAAGCTACCTACCCCTTCTGCACCACCTGTACCTGTACACCGAGTCCATCTTGTACAGGAACATGCACCGGGGCCTCAGAGCAGCTGGGATCAGACTTACACCCAGCAGAACCATCATGCACCCCCACAAGTGGAAACGGAGTACGAGGAGCCTTCGCCAGTATACGAAATCAACGGGCTTTGGTATAGCCGTGACCCGCTAGTCCGGCAAATCGAGATGGGGAAGGATCAGGCACACCGCCCATCCCCAGTCTACCAAGAGACCAGGCCCGTCACTGTCCTGCGCTTCCAGTCCAGGCCAGAACAGGGGTACCAGCCGCAGCAGCGCACCTGCCAGCAGGGGCCAGCACCGACCCATCAGCAGCAGTATCGGCACGGCCAGCAGGGCCAATACAGGACCACATTTGCACCGCAGCCAGCCCAGCCCACCGAATTGGAGTCCCTCACCTTGGCGATCCAGACCCTGTCTGATAGGGTCCAACAGATGCAGAATGACTACCTGGACATGAGGACCGACATCAATCGGGGCTCTCGTGCCCAGGACCAACAAATGGCGCCAAGGACCCCAATTCCCGCGAAGGTTCAGGCCAACCCGAACAGCATACACCAGGGCCAGAACCGACCTCGAGATCAGGTATATTATTCAGATAATTACTTATCTGAACATGAGATCCTTTCATACGATAATGTTAATCATATGTCCCTCAGGAGCGGAAGGACCGTGACCATACCTGATCGTGCACGGGCGCAGAAGGAAGGAGCCTCCGAGACTCTACCTGAGGAGAACTCGGAGGAAGAAGAGGAGGAGCATCACCACCACCATCGCCAGCGGAAGAAGAGGACATCTGAGTCCTCGAAGCATAAGTCCCGCAGTCACATAGAGTCAGACGGCACCGATGAAGAGCCCGCACATCCATCTGAGGAGGATCGTCCAGAAGAAGCGGAAGAAGCGTCACCGGTTTCGCCTCAGCATTTTCCTTTTAGTCAGAGTCCAAGTCCGAGTCTGTATCAGAGTCAGAGTCAGAGTCATGTTAAGAACTCAGTTCCAGCAGTTAATGAGAATATTTCAGTTCCAGAACCTGAGTTGGAGTCAATAATCCCTTTCCCCCGAGCTCTCATGGGTGGAAAGAAGAAAATCAAAAAAATCCAAAAAGATGACCCTGAGATGGCTGAATTTTGCAATAAACACATCAAGATCACAATCCCTTTTGACAAGTTCGTGGAAATGACCCCTGCATTTCAAAAATACCTTAAGGTGAGATGCAAACCTACTAGGGTTAGCAGGAAGACCAAAAGCCATGTTGAGAAACACGTTTTATCAGTAGCCACGACTTGTGCAATAAAGAACTCGTTTCCTCGGAAATGAAGAGACATGGGTACACATTATGTAGTGAGTCATGTTGATGACATCGCGTTTGCACGCACTCTCCTGGACAATGGTTCCTCGATCAACATGATGCCCACAGCCCTCTATGAGCGGCTTAATCTCGGACCTCTTAGGAAATCTAGAGCTATTCTGTAGTTTGCTGACAAATCTACTAAGAGGTCCCAAGGAGAGTTAAGGAACATTGTGATCAAAGTCGAGGGACAAGAATACATGGTGGATTTCACTGTCCTAGATATGGAAACCCCTCGTAATTAGAGAGATTCCCAGATCATTTTAGGTAGGCCCTTCCTCAGAACAGCGGGGGCCTTATTTGATTATAAGAATGGGAAGATTCTGTTCCAAACTCCAGGCGGAGATGAGGAACTTGAAATGAAGCAGACAAGATGGCAGAGATCGGACTTCGAATCCAGCACCGAGTACTCTTCTACCGGAACAGACTGTGAGCATGAAGACATAGTTGGGCCATGGAGACAGAACCCAGCCAGCATCGATCTGTCCATCTCCTTTGAAGATGATCCAGTGCATGAGTCAGTCTGCGAGATCCTCAGGAACGAGTACAGCTCTGAGCCTGCATCGCCCTACATCTTCGATGACATAGAGGCCCAGTTGGGCCAGTCAGTCCTTACATCCTTAGGACAATCGAAAGATGAGGATGACGAGTCGGACGAGGCGTTTGCCGATTGTATGGAAACCTTTGACGATCCGACTCCAGAGCCGCGCTTGGTGGCAGCTATCACAGAAGACGATCCAGCCACTTGCAACACTGAACCAGAGCAGATTGAGCCAGACTTCTTAGACGATCACACTATTCCTGAGCTCAAACCTCTACCCACAACCCTGAAATATGCCTTCCTTGCGGTCCAAGACAAGAAATTTCCGGTCATTATCAGTTCGCAATTGACCGAGGAGCAGGAATCTCGCTTGCTAGAGATCTTGGAGAAGAACCGCAAGGCAATAGGCTGGAGCATTTCCGATCTCCACGGGATAAATCCCGCTCTGTGTTCGCACCATATTTACTTGGAGAACGAAGCCAAACCCTCTCGTGAATTCCAACGCCGGTTGAATCCAAATTTACGAGAGGTTGTGAAAAAAGAGATAGAAAAATGGTGCGACGTGGGTTTCATTTACCCAATCTCCGACTCTAAGTGGGTGGCCCCAATCCATGTTGTCCCGAAAAAGTCGGGAATTCAGACGACCACCAACGAGGATGGAGAGGAGATCGTGACGAGAGTACCCACGTCGTGGCGCGTCTGTGTGGATTACAGACGCTTGAATGCCGCGACGAAGAAGGATCATTTCCCCCTACCGTTCATTGATCAGATCCTAGAAAGAATTCTTCTGCTTCCTTGATGGGTTCTCGGGCTACAATCAAGTAGCCATAGCTCCGGAGGACCAGGAAAAGACCACGTTTACATGCCCCTTTGGTACCTATGCTTTAAGGCGCATGCCTTTTGGGCTATGCAATGCTCTAGGTACTTTTCAAAGGTGCATGATTGCTGTATTCGCCAAAATGGTCGGCGAATTCCTGGAAGTCTTCATGGATGACTTCTCGGTCCACGACGATTCTTTTGATTCCTATCTTAGGAATCTGGACCGAGTCCTCAAAAGATGTTGTGAGGTTAATCTGGTGCTCTCTTGGGAGAAAAGTCACTTCATGGTGACGGAGGGCATAGTGTTGGGGCATGTCATCTCCAAGAGAGGAATGGTGGTTGACCCTGCCAAGGTGGACGTGATCAGACGACTCCAGCCACCAACCAACGTAAGACAGTTGCGGTCATTCCTCGGGCATGTCGGATTCTATCAGAGATTTATTAAGGATTTTTCTAAAATTGCCCGACCGCTAACTGAGCTTTTAGGCAAGGACATGGAGTTTATTGTAGATCACAAATGTCTAGAGGCCTTTAAGCTTTTACAAGGAATGATCATGGACGCACCCATCCTACAAGCCCCAGATTGGTCTCTACCTTTTGAGATCATGACGGACGCCTCAGATTATGTTGTTGGGGCTGTATTGGGACAAAGAAGAGATGGCGTCCCGTTTGCAATTCACTACGCAAGCAAAGTGCTTGATTCTGCTCAGCGTAACTATACAGTTACAGAAAAGGAAATGCTTGCGGTAGTGTTTGCCTTGGACAAATTCAGATCTCACTTAATCGGATCCAAGGTAACTGTGCTCACAGACCACACGGCACTACGATATTTGATGGAGAAGAAGGACGCGAAGGCGCGTCTTCTTCGTTGGATTTCACTTATCCAGGAGTTTGATTTGGACATCCGTGATAAACCTGGAAAGAAGAACGTAGTGGCCGATCATCTTTCTCGTCTCGAAGATCTTAATACTTCCGAGATTTCCCCGATTCGAGACTCCTTCCCTGACGAGTCGATTTTTGTTATCGACTCACTCCCATGGTACGCCAATATCGTGAACTATCCTGTCTCCAAGAAAGTTCCCGAGGATTGGCCCAAGAGCCAAATCGACCGACTAAAGTCGGACGCTAGACACTACCATTGGGAGGATCCGATCCTTTTCTTTGAAGGACCGGATTGTGTCTGGAGACGTTGTATTCCTCAGGAGGAATACCAGAGTGTCCTTTCTTTATGCCATAGCTTAGAGGCAGGAGGACACCACTCCGGGAAGAGGACCGCATGGAAGGTACTTCAGTGTGGCTTTTACTGGCCGACTCTGTTTCGCGATGCCACCGCCTTCGCGAAGTCGTGCCCAGTTTGCCAGAGAATGGGAGGAACCGTTGGTTCCAAGGATGAGATGCCAATGCAGCCGGTCATCATTTGTGATGTCTTTGATGCCTGGGGCATCGATTTCATGGGCCTGTTCCCTGTCAGCCACGGGTTCGAATATATCCTCCTTGCGGTAGATTATCTGTCCAGATGGGTGGAGGCTATCCCGACCCGAGCCGCAGACAGCAGGACTGTCTGTAAATTCATCAGAGAGAACATAATCTCTAGGTTCGGGATCCCCAAGATGATGATATCAGACGGGGGTAGCCACTTTGTGAATCGGGAGGTGAAGAAACTCCTGAAGGACTATGGCATCGAACACCGTGTCGCGAGTCCTTACCACCCACAAACCAATGGTATGGCTGAGGTGTCGAATAGGGAGGTGAAAACCATATTGCAAAAGCTTGTCCGCCCGGACAGGAAGGACTGGTCTCAGATCTTGGATCAAGTCCTCTGGGTGTATAGGACGGCTTACAAGACACCGTTAGGCACCTCCCCATTCCGAATGGTATTCGGAAAGCCGTGCCATTTGCCCGCAGAGTTAGTGCACAAATCAGAATGGGCAATAAAGAAGGTCAACTGGAACACACACCTGGGTCGGAAACAGAGAGACATGGATCTGAATGAGCTTGTGGAAGTCAGAAACCGAGCATACGACAACAGTTTGGTGTACAAGGACAAGGTGAAGCGTTGGCATGATAGATATATCAGACGAAAGACCTTTGTTCCTAGACAGAAGGTATGGTTGTTCAATGCTAGGCTGAAGATTTTCCAAGGCAAGTTAAAGTCTAAGTAGACGGGACCATTTGTCATTCGTACGGTGCATGATAGTGGATGTGTTGAGATCTCAGATCTCGCAGATGACGCACCGACATTCCTAGTGAATGGGCAGCTGTTGAAGCACTTCGTCGAATCCAATGAACAGTTAGTCCATATGGAGGAGATTGTATTCATGCGCGAGACAGATACAGCGGATTCACATCGAGCCGCGCAAGAGACCTTGCAGCAATGAACTCCAGCCATCAGCAGCATCTTGAAAGATTCAGACCGACTCATCTGTGTATACCTTCAGTCTTTTACATCCTATCCTTTACCCCTGCGATTCTAGTAACCCATCCCCACAATCATCTAACCATTATCTTGGACTATACTTAGGATGACCAAATCCTAAGTATAGGGGGGAGGGGTCACCCGAGTCGGTTCACTGTACATTCTCCAGATCACATTGGTCCTCATACTCATTTCCTACCGATACTTAGGCTGACCTGAGCCTAAGTATAGGGGGGACCGATGCCTGCATCGTATACTCATCCATTTCTCATCTTTCCCTCGTCCGCCCCATTTCTGATCTTCTTCTACACTTAGGCTGCCAGAGCCTAAGTATAAGGGGGCGAGACGACTTCTATACTTTTTGTTCCTTTTGGCTCTCCTACGCTTAGCACGAGCTATGTCTTTTTCCTCGCTCTTCGTGCTCTGAGGACATAGCACACACTAAGTATAGGGGGGCGTGTATATATTACATATATACTTTACCCATAGCGCGTACTTTCGCGTATTTTCGCGTATTTTTGTATATATTTTACAATAATTACGGGTGGGTAAAAATTCGAAAAAAAATGAAAATGAAAAATAAAAATGAATAAAGGCTTCTTATTTACTCGTGCATATCATCTCTGCATCCAAGAAAAAGAAAAAGAGTCTTGCATTTTCATAGCATGACATCTCATCTCATCTGCAAACTATGCATATGCAAAGTGAAAAGCTAGTGGGTTCTGGACCAAGTTATGAGTAGATATTGAGGATGGACTTAATTTGACCTTAATCCACCTAATTTCAGAGGAACCTTATAGGAACTGGAGTTAAGATTTCTCAGGTCAAGTGACTTAATTCTTTGAGTCCGCATGTCTATGTTCACATGTCATCTTGATTAGTCTAAGTAGAATATCTCGTGCACATGCATGATTCTTATAGACAGTGACCTAACTTGGACAAGCACAATGCACGTAGCTCTTTATTGATGAGGTGGTGAGGAGGTAGAATCCTTTAGCTTGGAGTAGCACACGGGTGGAAACATCCGTCCTCCTCTAGGGAGGGTAGTGCATCTCAACCTAGTCTGGTGGTGTTGACATCTAAGGACAGGATGTTATGGGTTGCAATAATGCTTCAAAAGAGGGATAGTCTACTGACTCAAGAGGAAAAAATCCTGATGTACATGCTGTTTTTTGTTGAAAAAAAAATGCAAAAACTCCAAAAAAATCAGACAGGTCCAAGAGAAAATAAAATACCTGTCGGAGCCTGTATACTAGTAAAGAAATGCAGCTGGATGACTTGGCTACACTGGTCAGGCATCCCGGGATAGGTAGCTACACTGGCTACCGTCCATTCTCTTCTCTACCCCCTCCTCTTGAGTTGGTCGCACTTGAACTTAGAAGGGAATACCCCGCTCCTCGAGGAAAGAGTTACTGGACCGGGTTATTGAGTTACCTTGTTAGAGGAGGCTGGTTCCGAGCCATTTCTGATGTGGAGAGTTACAAATCACTTACACAGTACAAGTAAGAATCATAGTCATCAGAAAATTGCGTTTGAGGATTTGTTCTGACCTGACTATTGAGGCGTCTTGAATAGAAGACTTGTGGAACTTGAAGTCTGTTAGGTCTTAAGTGCAGGTCCAAATAAGATTCCGCCACACAATTAATCCAAAGGTCGAGTCAGGCTCCATTTTTCAACTTTTGTTCATGACCTTGGTTTGGAACCCAAAATCATTTCACTCTTGCATTTCATTTAGTGCTCGGGGACGAGCAAGGTTTAAGTATAGGGGGTTGATGAATCTGTGATTCATCACTTCAAAAGTCAAAAATAGAGCCTTGTTCCCGAGAAAATAGAGGCATATTTCCTTTTATATTGCATAAATAGCACTCATGCATGCAGTCATAAATCATACATTTTAGCAGCTAATTTGCATTTAAATAAGAAGCCAAAATCCCTTGTAAAATACCTAATCCTTAAAATAACCTCTTCTCTATAATATATACTCCTTAGTTGATAATATAGGGAAGAATGCCAAAAATCCCCCTTGTAAATTAGTCAATAAAGCCCTAGGCCCCTTGTACACTAAAATACACATAAAGGCCTCATACAAACTCCGAATTGGGTCTACTTACTCTTAGAATACTACATATTAAAAGACCTTCAAAATGAGACTAATTTCATTGAATTTGGAGCTCGTATGAGAAAGTTGGGTTTTTGGGCCACTTTGTATACTACATATGTATATCTATGTATACTTGTATTTATATATCATATTTGACCTCATCTCCGTCTTTGGTCAACATGAAACTTGTAGATCTCATCGAGATCTACAACTTTTATGTTTTGAGTTTTTCCAAATTCGGCTCCCTCTTCTCTCTACATGTGTCTCTTCTTCCAGCCACTCACAGCAGGCCACGTGGCGCCCTCTGGTTGCGCCACGCGGCCCGCTTCCCCTCGCCTCATCCGCCTGCGTCCTCAGCCGTTGGATCTCGCTTCAGATCCAACGGCCCAGCTCTGCCCACGCGTGCCTAATTCCATAGCCGTCAGATCTTCCTCGTGCTCCATCTTAACCGCACGTCAACGCCTCGCGCAGAGCGCGCCACGTGGCTCCACCACAGCCCATCATCTCCGAGCCCCGGATCGAATCCTACACGTCCCCTTCCGCTTTGATCACCACCGTTGGATCACAAGATCCAACGGTGGAGACCTCGTCTCCTACCTCTGGGCGCCCCTCTCTCCCACGTCCCTTGCCTTGCGGGAGGGGCGCCCCCTTCCTATTCTTGGATGCACGTCAGCCATCCTCTCCGACCGCCAACACTCCCACGACGTCACCCACTCGTCCCTCATCCTCGCCATCTACCTCACGCTCCACCACCCCCACCAGAGTCGCCCCACGTCGACCACCAACCTCGCCTCGTCACCAGCCAACCCACCACCTTCAACTTATAAATACGCCACCTCCGGCCGACTTCACCCCCATCCGCCACTCCAGAGAGTATCCCCGAGCTCTGATCCTTCAGTTGGTGAATGCAATTAGGTGATTCATCGAGCAACGAAGGGATTCAACTCCGGCGAGATCCACGGCCGCCACCGCCGTGCTGCAGCCTCCATCCGCGAGCTGCGTGAGCTCAGGCCATCTACCGACCTTCGAGCGACGACCTGGAGCTCAAACCTGAGCTCCATTCCCCAGGTAGATTCCTCTATTTCCTATCCGATCATTTCTTATTTTTTTTCTTCGTTTTCTCCGACTTTATTCGCCGTCATCGATCATTCTATCGCTTCCAATCCATCTCGACGAGCTTCGTGTCGAAGCTCCCATCTTCGTGGCCACATCCGCACCGCCCGACGACGCACTCCACCAACCATCGACCTCCAGCTCCGCCACTTGGCCGGAGCACCATCGCCTACCATCTCCTTCACGCCCTAGGCCTCGCTGACCACCTCCATCTCTCCACAAACACCCGCACGAGCTCCGGCTCTCTATTTCACACTTGCAGGACCCATCTTCTCAATAAACGGAAGGTCGCCGGAGCCATCTTCGAGCTTCATCGCCGTCGTCATCAGGCCGCCTTCCGACGCTCCTGAGACCACCATCGTCTCCGCCTCCACGCCGCGTAGCTTCCGGGCTATCTCCGACAAGCCGGAGAACGTCAGCGGCACGAGGAAGGACGGGCGGAGCTACAGCCCCGTCGCCGGAGCCCCGCCTTCTCCTCCGCAGGCGGCGGAGGATCGTCGGAGCGGACGAGCAGCTGTCGTTCGATCGCATCGATCGAACGGCCCTCACATCGCCACGTCGCTCGCCACCGGACTCACCTTCGACCGTCGGATCATCATCGATCCAAAGACCAGAGGACACACCACGCGTCAGCACCGACAACCCTCGGATCCATCTTGATCCGAGGGCCTTCAGAACGCCACGTAGCCTCGGCCCGACCCTCCTCTCCGAGCCTAGGTTCGGGTCGCACGAACCAATCTCCGGACCTCCAAAGCGCCCGAACCTCGATCCGAGCCATCGCAGCCATCCGAGCCTAGGCCGCCCACGTGAGGAGCACGTGCGGCCTGGGTAAATTGCACAGAGGCCCCTGGAGCTTTTTATATTTGCAAAAAGGTCCCTGTGAAGCAGATCCCACGTGAGGAGCACGTGCCCTGTGGAGATTTTGCACAAGAGTCCCCCACATTATAGGTAATTGCATTTTAGTCCCTGTCTGCATATTTGCTTATTGTAATTTTAATTTCCTGTATTGCATTTACACCCTTGTGTTTGCACGCATCCCTAGATTGCATTTTACATCATTTTGAAAATTTAAAAATTGCATTTAGTTGGGAATTTTGTCCTCTGTCTATTGGTCCACGTGTCATATTTTTGTAAGTTCAGTTGAATTATTAATGAATTAATTGGTGAATTTTTGACATATTTTGCCCAGTGACACCTTTTGATGTATAGTTAATTCTCTGTGCCTTCAAAAATCATCAAAAATTCACAATAGCTTAAGGATACTATTCTTAGCATACCATAAAAATTTCATATCATTTGCACGCATATCGGGGCCTAAATAAATTGTTAAGTGATTTTCTTAAATTAATTTTAATTAATTCATTTTACAGTGAAATTAAGTTCTGTTAATTTTCCTAGGTCCCTTATCATTAGAGCCACCTTGGATAATTTTAGTTCTTGAAAAAATTGTGGTTTGATATTTATTAAAAATTAAATATTGAAAATCACTCTGTCTGTCTATTTAATTCACAGTAAATTTATTTAGAGTCGAAAAATTCCAAAAAAAATAGTGTAGGTCATTTTCATCCTCATTAATCAACTGGTCAATTTTCATAATTTTTGTACTTCATTTGATATCATAATTAAATTGAACGTTAAATTGGCCTGCATTGTCTGCATAAGTCTGCACAGAAATTGAAAAAGACAAAAAAAAAATTACCTCCTGAAAATCTTACACTTGAATAATTGCTTCAATTTATCTAAGGAGACAGATGCCTCCCTGAGATCGACCTTGGACTCCACCAAGTAAAAAAATTTGCCGCTTAAAATTAACTTCACATTAATCGATAAGTGGTTTTTGATTAACCCCTCGTATCCGACTGCAACGAATCATCAACATTAATTTGGACATTAATTTGACCGAATTAACACAGGGTGCGGGACGGTTGTAAAGCATGCAAAGATAATTAGTGTGTTTGGACCTATTCTAATCGAATCAAGCAGGACCTACAATCTAAGGGCTCAATCCACAAAAGAAAGGAAAAAGGAAAACAAAACCGGAAAATGACAAGCGAGAAAACGCGATAAAAACCGCGGTGAGCCCCTGGGTGAACAAACACCCGGAAATTCGGCCCGTTAGTGTCCAAGTGTCCAAGAGTCCAATGTACCTGTATTATTACAAATTAATAGGTCACTCTCTCACAAAAATAAAAAGCAACTAAACTAATCGCTCTCTCTCAATCCTCTTGCTATCTCCTGCCGGCCTGGCTAAAGAAAGGCCGGCTCCGCTTCCCAAGGATGCTTCGGGTCACCTAAGCGATCCGCCTCGCTCCGCGGTCCCTCACAAGAAGACAAGAAAGGGTGGTCAGATAGCTCAAGCAATATATATATATATATATATCAAAAATGTAAGAGAGATGAAATGAAGCTATGGTAAACACTAAACACAAGTAAACAAAAATGAGCTACTCGCAGTTGCTCCCCGGCAACGACGCCATTTGATAATCTCGGAAATCGATGCGGTTGTATCGACTCACAAGGCGAGTCGACAGTCGGTGTTTGACCACACAAAATCTGAAATTAATCAACAATTAACCCACACTAAAGATCAATAAATTAGAAATAATGTGGAGTTAAAATTTATTTTTAACTCTGCACAAATGGTGTAAAGGGCAAGTATGCAGAGAGTTCGAACACAGGGAGCAAGCAGGGTAGTTCAAAATTAATGTGCACAAGTGAATGTGTGTGTCAAGTGTCTACACTAAGCAAGCAATCAAAGGAATTTTTTGTGGGTTTTTAATTTTTAATTTTTTTTATTTTAATTTAATTTTTAATTTTGTATTTTGATTTTTAATTTTCTGATTTTTATAATTTATATTTTATATATTTTTTCTTTTTGAATATTGGAAATTAAAAACAATGTAATGAAAGGCAAGATAAAATATTTATAAAAATGTGCAAAAATAACCAAAAATTCAGAAATAAAATGTTTTTGATATTTTTAGGATTTTTTACTATTTTTGTGATTTTTGGGTATTTTTCAAGTGTTTTTGGTATTTTTAAAAACTGAAATAAAGCAAAACAGTGGAAAATGTGCTGGCTGTGAGTAAAATGGAAATTAAACGTAGCAAACAGCAACCAGAATTTTTCACACTATTTATCAAATAAAGATAACAAAATAAAGAACAAACAAGAACTGATTTTGTATTTTTTTGAGTTTTCCTTGATTTTATATATTTTTTTGAAGGTTTTTGTGTTTTAAAATTTTTTAGTGTTTTTCTTTTGAGATTTTTAATGATTTTTGGACTGACACTAAAATAAGTTAAAATGGACTCTGGGGATTTTTTTGGGATTTCTAGAGGTGATTTAATATTTTTTTTGGTATTTTCTAAGCTAGACAGTGCATAAAAAGCAACTTTTTGGTTTTTAATAAATATAAAAATAAAACAAAATCAAAAACTAAATTGATAGCGTGGAAGCACAAGTGTCCAGGAGCTTAACCCTAATTTTGTGGAATTTTTAGAGTTAAAATGATGATTTAAATAATTAGAACAAGCATCCAAACAATTAACAGGCCTGACAGGGGTATATTTGCAATTTCTCAAACATCCAGGGGCTCATATGCAATTTTCCACAAAGTTTTTAAACTAAACATTCAATTTCTAGGGTTAAACAGCAATTACAAAACCCGGAGGGGCCTCAGTACAAAATCCCCAAGCCTAACACGTGCGCAACACGCGCCTGACAGGGGCCTAAGTGCAATATTTAAAACTGTCAGGGGGGTCGATGCAAAATATCCCAAAGTTTTACACTGTAATACAAATTCTTGGGACTAAACTGAAATAACTAAACCCTAGTGGGGGTCCTTGCAAAAAAAACCCACCACCTCACGTGTACAGGTCATGTGAGGTGACGTGGCGGAGGACCTAAATGTAAATATGGAAAGCTTGGGGTCTTTGTGCAAATGTTACAAAAATATTACACTACAGACAAAAGTTTCAGGACTAAAAGATAAATACAAAATGTGCGAGGGTTTAGTGTGCAAATTACCCTCGGCGCGCAATCCAACGGCGATGAAGGAGCCACTTAGACACGTGGCGCATTGAGGACGACCGATGACGCTTCGACGATGGTCGGCTGAGATTAGATCGCTCGAAGTCGATCTGACGATTGAGGCGTGACGCGATCCAATGGCGGAGATCAGAACTGGGGCAGCGGCTCGATCGAACGGTGGAGGAGCGAGGTGGAGGAACAGGGAAGAACGCCGGCGGGGCGATCTTCCCCGAGCTCGTTCTCGAGTCTCCGGCGGTGGATGAGCTCCAAAATCGAGCTGCAGACTCCTGGGAGGTCGAGGAAGATGCTGGGTGGCTCAAGGACGTCGGAGGCGCTTCGGAGTGCTGGCGCGAAGGCGGCGGAGCTCGGAGTTCCAGGTAGCTCCGACGAACCTCGCAAAACGGCCCCAGTGGCTTTGACTGCGCGTTGACCTGCAAAAAGGGGTGAAAGGGTCCAGGGCAAACTGCCTGGACCCCGCGGAGGCGAAATAGAGGTCGGAGGTGGGCTGTGGACGGCGAAGAGATGTCGGCCAGAGGTGCGCTCCGGCGAGATGGGATGATCGAGCGATTAAGGCGACTCGGATTTTTTTGGGGTTTTTTGATCCTTAAGCTAAGGGGAATAAAATGACGCAAAGAAATGCAAGGGAGATGGTCCTCGATGGCCGGAGCCAGAGGAAGAAGGTACCTCGACCGCCGGACTTGTGGGAGGTGTTGGAGGCTCCTCCGACTTCAAACGCCTTGGCAGAAGGGCTTGCGATGGAGCTGTCACCTCCAGGAAGCTCAAGAGCACGAAGGTGGCGCAGAAGGGTGGACCGAAGGGACTCAAAAAATCCAAGGAAGGTCGGGCTCCATTCTTATGTGGTTTGACTGCTGGTGACAGGCGCTCAAAGACCAAGGTGCAACGAGCGCTACAGTGACCCAATCCTCAAGACGATCATTGGGCGAGCAAGAGGGATGTTCGAGGAGAAAAAGTGGCCAAGGCATCGACACGAAATAATGCAAGGGGAAACCTCGAAAAATCCGCAAACACGGGGTCAAACGAGGTTCTGACGGAGGCACATGGGGAAGTACGGCCAGTTGGCCTGGGTCAACTGGGACCGTCTCCTGATTGGTCCACGTGGACCAATCAGGAAAAATCCCTGATAAATAATTTAATAAATCAATTAAAAATAGAAAAAGGCCGAATTAATTAATGATTATAAAATAAAAAATATTCGTTATTTTATGTAGTATTTTATTATGATTTTTAATTAATTTTATGAGGTATATTTTTATAAGTTTGCTTTTTACCCTATATAGGTATAATACCTATGTATTTAAGTATTTAATTTTTATTTTGTGTATTTTAATTTTATTATTTTTGTTTATTATTTTATAAAATTATAGGATGCTTTTATGTACACAAATATATTTTTATTTTATTTTTCTGATTTATTTTGTGTATTAAATAAAATATAAGAGTGCTTTGTATAGGTATATGTATAGGTAGTATACCTATGTATTCTTTATACAAGTATTTTTATTTTGTATTTTCTTTGCATTTTTATTCTAATTTTAATGCACATATATATTATAAGTAATATTTACATAATTGTAAAAATATAAAAATACAAAAATAATGAATAAATAATAAATTGAATATTTTAATCAGTACATTTATACAATGAGGGTCCAAAACTCAACTTTCAAACCGTAGCTCCGCCAACTGCGAAACCACCACCTTTGGATAGATTATTTTATTCTATATACAACTAAAGGTGAGTATGTTGCATTTGGAGTTGTCAGTTGTGAGATATGGAGATATGGGTCTGGGAAGTTGGGATTCTGGATTCTTATTCAGACCATAACTTTTCGTCTGTACATTCTTTTTCTGTGAAATCAATTTTGTATTTTTCTTTATGAAATTATCTACAACTTTTATGTACAAAATTTCTTTATTTGGTGTATAGAAAGTGGAACCAAAAATAGGTCCCAAAATGAATAAAGAATGAATAAAATGTATCGGTATTTTATCTGTATTTCTGACCTTATCTCCCCCTACTTTATTCCTTGTCGACCTATTCATCAAGATGCCTAGGTCTCGGGGTTTCAGGTCATAAAATATTTACAATATTTTATTCTTTTTCTTTTCTTTATTTATTCTATAATTTTGGCTTTAATTACAGCATTTTATACACTATTTGAATGCACATGCATGGATGCTAATATGATGATTTTAATGCTATTTACAGGCATTTGCTAGGGTTTTTGATGCCAAAATGATAGAATAAAGATGATGAAGTGTGGATTCATCACTCCGCTCCGGCGACTTCTCCATAGTTCCCTCGACTGTTTCCGACCATCATTTCACCCCCATTTCATCCCCGCTCGCGTTCTCCACATCCCGATCATCGTTGTTCAACCGGAGACCCTCTGTCTTCGCAAATCGGGGCTCCACCTCCGCTGTTCGTCGGAGCTCCCCCGCCTCACCTCACCTTGCATCTCAGCTTCAAAACCCAGGGTCGAGGAGAAAGCCCTCAAGCCCCTTGTTCTTCCTGTGCAGGTATCACATAGAAACGAGCCCTCTAGGACTCGTTCCGACCCAGGAGGAGGTTCCTGGAGGTCCGAACCTTCTCCGACCTCACCTGAACACCTCAGACCTCCAGGAGCCAAGTGAAGACCGTCGTTCGACGCAGGGACCTTCCAGCAATGTGAGGAGCATCTCGGATGCGACGGAGAAGCCCGTAGGAGCCCGTGATTCAAGATCGAAGCTCGCTTCGCGCGAGCTTCTTCCCTGTTCTTCCAGGCGGCTCCATAGCCGTCCGATCATGATGAAGTCCCCAGTTTAAAGCACAAATGTCAGATGGAGCGATGCCCGACCGTTAGATCAGCTCAGCTGATCTAATCTCAAGCATCCATCAGCGAACCGGTATCGATCGCGGAGAAGACGACGCGTGTCAAGTGGATCGAATCCAACCGTCCGCCCGCGCGCCTTTTGGGGGTAAATTTCACATATAACCCCAGCCTTTTTTGTATTTTATATTTAATGATGTAAATTGAATATTTAATGTAAATAAAATTGCAAATTTTGTAATAGGATCTCTGTACTTTCTGGAATTACAAATAGGTTCTTCCGTGCCTCACGTGCAGTCCCACGTGAGGCGCGTGATTTTTGCAATGTAACCCTGGCGCCTTTCTGTAATTGTAAAATAGTTCTAAAAATTTAAACAAATGTTTATTTATGTTGGTATTTTTGCACAGTGCCCCCTGCAAGTTATTTCTATTGCATTTATGCCCCTACCAGGCTGTTTAATTTTTATGTCTTTTATGTATTTATTAAAAATACCTATGTAGCTCCTACAAAAAATAGGTTAGATGCTTCGTATAGTCTACTTTCACGCCCACATTTTATTTTGCATTTTTTACATTTAACCTAATTATTAAAAATGAAAAAAGTGTCATTTTTGTACTGCTTAATTTATAAAATACCAAAAAAATATAAAATGTTATTGAAAAATTCCAAAAAATTATATGTGGTATATATATATATTGAGTCCAGAAAATGAAAACCCTAAAAATAAGAAAAAGAATAATAAAAAAATCAGAAAGCTCCAAAATCCAACAAAAAATATAAAAAACCTAGAAAAATATCAAAAATATATTTTTCTCTTTTATAATTATCTATATATTATTATTAATGATTTAAAATTAATTTGGGTATTTTTTGGACTTATTTCATATTTGTAAAACCCAAATTAGTTTCGACCTATTTAATTAGTCCATAATAGGGACATTTTTGGAATTAAAATACATAAAAATTAGCAAAATTCCAGAAAAATAACAATATATATATATTATATCCAATATATATATTGAGTATTTATAAATATATATATATCCATATATTATATTTCTCTCTCTTCTTATATGTATATATATCTTTATATATATATTATATAATTAAAAAAATAAAAAATATAAAACCCCAAAAACCCGCAAAAATAGGATTCATTCAAGGATGATCTAGATGTACATGAACACCATAGGCTACCCAATTTTTATTGCTCTCTGTGGTTCGACCTCTACATGCTTATACACTATGCATTTTATGGTAGAGTTAATAAATGTTAATTCAGAGTTTTGGGATTTATTTGGCTTATTCTTTGATGTGGGTTAATTACTGAGCAACTAGTGTTTTGTGAGCGGTCGCCTCAGCGATAATATCGTCCCCGCCTTGTGTGCGGGGCGTATTTTGACCCTCGCAAAATGCTCGTTATCAGATGGCGCCGTTGCCGGGGAGCAATGAGTGTAGCCTATAACATTTTGTCATTTTTGTTTAAAAATTCTTTTAATTATCATTCATTTTATGAATATCTATTTCTTTGCAATTATTCAACCACACATGATTCATTTATTTATTGTGATCAATTACTTCATGCTTTAAAGATTGAGCTTATACTAATTCTATCTCTTTGTGACTTTGTTGCGAGGGCCCGCCACGCGAGGATGACTTCTTAGGAAGCCAATGCAGTCGAGCTTGGAGGAGGTTGGTATTCACTTCCTGACCAGCTAGAGAGAGCACCAATGATGCAAGGGGATGAAAATTAGATAGACCTTGAGCAATTAGGACCATTTTTGTAATTTATTGTGAGAGAGAGAGAAATTTTGGCATGTAATATAACTTGGACTCTACTCTTCACAATGAGGTCCAGTGCCCGGGTGTCTGTTCACCTGAGGGCCTCGTCGCGGCTTTCTCGTGTTTTTCCCGCTTTATTTTCTTTATTTCCCGTTGTTTTGAGTTTTCCGCCTTTATTTTATTTTGTTTTGAGTGTATGGAGCCCCTAGACATAGGCTTGATTGATCGAGTAGACTAGGTCCAAACACCCTAATAATATTGCATGCACCTATAGTACGATTTTGGACTTAGATCAAACTCTAAACAGTCGCCTCACCATTTTCAAGCCTATGCATCGCGAGCTCACCCTGCCAAGCACTGCTCCTGAACTCGATGTGTCGAGAGGAGGAGGGGTGCGCCTAGACCGGACTCTTGGATTGAAGATCGGTGACCGACTTGTGGTTCTTCACGCTAATAGCAGCTAATGTTTAGGACGATTTGTCGCTTGCATACTGCCATGTAGATAGGTTTAAAAATTATGTTTTGCATATCGGATGGAGAGAGATGGGATGCACTGTAAGCCTTCTAACTCAGCATGCATCATTCGGTTCAATGGTGAGATTTCCATCATGGAACTAATTTACACGGCTTTTCGCTATCTCCCTCGGATTTTGAGCACCTAGGACTTAAATGAAAATCTACAAAAATGTTAGGTGCTCATATGAAAACAGACTCAAAAAAAAGTGAAAACCTAAAAACTAAAACAAGGGGACTGCTAAATAAACTTTGTCCTTAATTAAAATCTGTATGGACTATCATTGTACTGGGTTCATAAAGCCCTCATTGTTTTCAGGTACCTTCGGAGGGGGACCAAAACCCTACTCTCATGAGCGAGGCACGTCCCATAAGGAATAGAGCCAAAAACCCAGTCTGCAACTGCCTTGTGTATCGCCCGGATTTCCGAAGTAATGGCGCTTCTATTGTACGTGACCGAGTAGGGCCTTGTCAGCGATGGTGTTCCTGCCTTGTGTGGAACATCGACATGGTCTGAAGTACTGAGCATAGGCCACACCTTCACGGGGGTGTCTGTCTCATCGGTTTGCATCCGAGTAGGTTCTTGTACGCTCACGGGTGATTCCATTGCGAGCGAGAACCGAAGTATTGGTTTCGGCTATCGGCTTCCTCTCTCTCTCTCTCTATTTCTTTGGCTGAGTAGGGATCCATGAAGGGTTACAAGGACCTCAAAAAGTACAAACTACCGGATACAAAGGAGGATGACAAGTACGTGAATCTTTTCTGGCAGTACTCTCTCTCCTATAGGGTTAGCGTGCTAAGGACTTGTTAAAAGATTTGCTTGAAATAACACCTCAGCCGTTGGATCACGTTGAGTGGTCTAATTCCTTACATGAATAGCGAACCGGTAGCAGCCGCGGGATGGACGCCGCATGGATACATGAACTAATCATCACCATTCGCCCGCACCCTTACTCCAGACCCCTATCATCCTTAGCCGACCATTCTTACGTACATCAGGCGTTGTGGTTGACTACGGGTCCGGCAAGATCACTTTCAGCTCAAACGACAAGCAGATCACTATAGATATGATCAGAGAGCTGCACGCCAAATCTGATGAGAGCCATGCCGTATCAGAAGAAGACTGTGACTTTATTGCTGAAATCAGAGACTCATTGTTGTCATTGAATGATTCATGGACCCAAGAAATCCCCACTCTTGAGGAGGACTTGGAAAGCACAGTTGACCTATGCTCCGATGATTCTTGGGAGACTGATTCTCCGATGTTGGAACAATTATGTGACTTCAAGAATTCACTCTAGACCGAACACAATGAGCCTAGTGCAGAACCGTTCGACACCTCACCAGGATCTCAAAAGAATACTGAGGATGGTAGCTCCATCAAAGAAGTACATCCTACCACCAGTATAGTGTCTGAAGTGACCAACAAGTTGGACAGGTCAAAACCAGAACTCAAGCCACTTCCTGCAGGCCTGAAGTATGCTTTCCTTGCGGGTGAAGAACACATGTATCCGGTCATCATCAGCAGCAGGCTGAACCCGGATCAGGAATCTCGCCTCCTCGAGGTTCTAGAAAAGAACCGCAAGGCACTTGGTTGGTGCGTATCGGATCTCCGAGGGATAAATCCAGCTTTGTGTTCACACCACATCTATCTGGAAGAAGATGCCAAGCCGTCCCGTGAGGTCCAAAGAAGGCTGAATCCAAACCTCCGGGACTTCGTCATGAAAGAAATAACGAAATGGTGCGACGCAGGCTTCATCTATCCCATCTCCGATTCAAAATGGGTAAGCCCACTGCTTGTAGTTCCAAAGAAATCCGGGCTTACCGTGGTTACCAATGACAAAGGAGAGGAAATATCCACTCAGGTACCAACATCCTGGTGTGTGTGTTGACTATCGCCGTCTTAATGCAGCAACTAGGAAGGACCACTTCCCCTTGCCATTCATTGATCAAGTTCTGGAAAGACTAGCAGGCAAGGAGTTCTTCTGCTTTTTGGATGGGTATTCCGGGTACAACCAAGTGACAATCGCCCCTGAAGATCAAGAAAAGACTACCTTCACTTGCCCGTTCGGCACCTATGCCTTCAAGAGAATGCCCTTTGGATTATGTAATGCACCTGCAACTTTCCAAAGATGCATGATAGCAATTTTCGCCGAGATGGTAGGCAGTTTTCTCGAGGTGTTCATGGACGACTTTTCTGTCTATTGTGATAGTTTTGATATTTGTCTTGAGCACCTGGACAGAGTGCTTCAGAAATGTCGTGAAGTCAATCTAGTGCTTTCATGGAAAAAGAGCCACTTCATGGTCACCGAAGGCATTGTGCTGGGTCATGTCGTTTCCAAACGAAGCATGGAAGTCGACCCAGCAAAGGTGGATGTTATTTCCAAATTAGAGCCACCTCAGTCAGTAAAGAATGTAAGGTCATTCATGGGGCATGTGGGATTTTACAGACGATTCATCAAGGACTTCAGCCACATCGCCCGACCTTTGACAGAACTTTTATATAAGGAAACTGAGTTCAATGTAGATCAGCAGGTTCTCCTTGCTTTCAATCAGCTGAAGGAGCTTATCACTCAGGCTCCAGTCCTACAACCATCGGACTGGTCTCTTCCCTTTGAGATCATGACCGATGCGTCAGACTTTGCAGTCGGGGCTGTTCTTGGACATAGGAAAGAGAGAGCGCCCTATGCCATTCACTACGCTAGCAGAACATTAGATGAGGCACAAAGAAATTACACCGTGACAGAGAAAGAGTTGCTGGCTGTGGTTTCGCCCTCGAGAAGTTCAGATCCTATTTGCTTGGATCGAAAGTCACCATTTTTACAGACCACTCTGCTATCCACTACGTGCAGCAGAAGAAGGATGCCAAGCCGAGACTGATTCGATGGATCCTTCTCCTCCAGGAATTTGATTTGGAAATCAAGGACAAGCATGGAGTTCAGAATGTGGTAGCAGGACATTGACGAGCCACAAAATCGGCCCGTTAATAATGCTAAATTAGCACTTGGAAATGTCGGTGCAGTCGGGCCGATTCTGGTCGTCAAAGAGATCACCTCATTTAAAGATATGCAATGATAAATCAAAATAAGGTGATCGTGATTTATTTTACTTGGCAAGAAACCAAGGTCGAACTCAAGGACACGAGCCTCTCTCGTATTGATCGAATTTAAGTTTGTTTAACTAAGCGTAGAATTAAAGCATATAGGTCAAATCATGCATGTAGACAATAACAAGACAATGCATTACAATAAACATGCATTTTTTATCAATTTTTATAATGCAAATAAATGAACATGCAAAGCGAATGTTATGCCCAAAAATAATAATCACTTGAGCCATAGAAAAAAAAATGCAAGTTAAACTGAGTTAACATTAAGAAGCATTCTACCCTCATTAAGCAAGTGGGCATGATAAATGAAGAAATCAAGACACTTAGATAATAAAATAATACATCACGGTTCATAATGTCAAATCTGAAATTTAACCATGCCATAATGAAGAGGACGAGAAGAGCTTCAAAATGAAACCGAAATCAACTCGATTGGAGCTATGTAGCTCAAGATACGCACGAAAGAAAGCAGGGGCATAAATGCAATAAAAACAAACAAAGATAACTACAAATAGGTCCCTGATAGGGACTAAAGTGTAAATATAAAAATTACGATGCCTTCCCTGTAAAATATCCACACGCACAGGGGTATTTTTGCAATTATTAAAACCCGCGAGGGCATAATTGCAGATTAACCCAGTGCACGCGGAAAGCAGGTGCTCCAGGGACCTATCTGCAAATTGGAGAAGCAGGCGGGGTGTCTCTGCAAATTGCCCAGAAGGCACGCGCCATGCACGCGCCTTCCAGGCTCGGACGTCGGTTCGGGCTCGGCAGAGGTTCGGATGGAGCTTCGGCTAAGGCTCGGACGGTCCTAGGCTCGGTGCAGGCTCGTGGAGGCTCGGAGCAACCGAACCTGGAGGCACGGAGACGGAGGTTCGGGAGTGCTCTGGTGACGACGCGTGGCTAGCTCGAGGCCTTTGGATCAGGCGAATCCAACGGCATCTGGAGGAGAACGGTGCGTCGGCATGGCTGCATCGTGGCCGTTGGATGAACTCCGGGGCGGAGCATCCAACGGCTGCTGCTCCTCCTCCTTCATCTGTGGCAGGCGGCGACTAACGAGCTCCGGCGAAGAAGCTCCTCCTCCGTCGCTCTCTCTCGACCACAGTAGACCTCCCCCGAGCTCAAAGACAGATCGTCGGAGAAGCAGGTGACTCGGGGAAGGTCCAGAAGCTTCTAGTGTCGCTCGTCGATGCTTGGCTGATGACGGCTAGCTCGATGAAATCGGCTCCGGCCGAGCTCTGATCATTGAGTGAAGCAAGACCTGCAAGGTTAGTAGCGCATAGCCGAAGCGAGAGAAAAGCGTGCGTGCGTGCATGGAGTGAGATGGGAGCTCTTAGGGGATGGAGAACGTGGATAGCTCAGAGCTCCTCCGCCGCGAGGGCGGAGGAGGTGAGTCGGAGGCGATCTAAGGTTTGGGGAAGAGAGAAGGTGAGCGGGAGGTTGCGCGAAAAAGGGGGAACGGAGGCGAAGCTACTGGAGTGGTCATCGGTGCGAGGGGGTGGCCGGAGAGGCCTGATTAATTAAAAGAAAATAAAGAAAAAATCAAGAGAGGAAGCAGAAGACTTACAGGAGGTTTGGGTGGAGGAGAAGCCTGTGCGCGAGCTCGTGGTCGAGCTCTGGTCTTCGCTGAACCTCCGCAGCAACTGGAGGCAGCTCAAGCGGTCGCGGAGCGCCGCAGCTCCGCCGTCGAAGGCGGAGGGTCTCACCGGGGGAAAAGGGTCGTTCTCGCTCGATCCCCTCGCCCCTCTCTGTCACAGAGAGGCGGAGGAGGGCTGGGCCCCTCCCCGCGTAAAGATGGACGGTTTGAAATGGAGGGGGAGGCGAGGTTTTTAATGGGGGAGCCGGCGGTGAACGTGGCGTTGGTCGTGGGTTTCGAGGGCGACATGGTTTGACTGGAAGGTGGTCATGGGTACTGGAGGGATGCGCGGAAGAGAAGGAGGAATGGGGAAGACCGTGGGGTAGTTGGCGCGTGGAGGTGATGGCTGGTGAGGGCGAGGAAATGGGAAGGGGGTGAGGTGTGCGTTCACTGGATCGTGGGAGAGAGAGAGGGTCTCGGAGGTAGACGATGACCTCCGACCGTTGGATCTGGAGATCCAACGGTGGAGATCTAAACGCGAAAGAGCGGTCGAGATTAAGTCAGGGGGCGGAGCGATCGATGGCTGATAGGATGCCACGTGTTGGATTGAGGGTGAAGCGCCATCGGGCGGTTTGGATGAGATGTGAGGGTTGATCGAGCGGCTGAAAATGGATAGCAGGTTGAGCGGCTCAGATCAAGTTCGGGGTGAAGTGATCAAAGGGCTGCAGAACAACCACGTGTCGTGCCAAGGGGGCGGCGCGAACGGATGGCTCAGATGGACCCCAGGGTTAGATCGGATGGTTGATGGGTGTCATAGGGAGGAGCGGTTGAGATCGCACCTTCAGATGGTGATCAGATGGTGAAGGACGAGCCACGTGGCGTGAGCAGAAGAAGGCAGAAACGTATGGTGAGGATGGAGTGCGGGGGAGATCTGAGGGCTTAGGAGATTATGGAGGCGTGGAAAGAAGCTGGCTGTTGGATCAAAAGGGCGGATCCAACGGCTAGCCATGGAGGCGGATGATGCAAAGGAACCAGGGCCACGTGGCGCACCCAGAACGGGCCACGTGGCCCAATCAGATTTATTCGAGAGATTTTTCATTTTTGAGGGCCAAGATGGCCGAATTTGAGAAAACTCAAAACATGAAAGTTGTAGATCTTGACGAGATCTACAAGTTTCATGTTGACCAAAACTGGAAAAGAGATCAAACAAGGATCCGAAATATTTTTGAAGGTATTTTTAAGTCTAAAAACACCACGAATTTTTGTTTTGTCATTTTTTTGTGGTTTTTAATTTATTAAGGACTCTGTTAATTATAGAACATTAACAGGGATTTATTGACAAACTTTTAAGCAAGGGGGTTAATTATGGGAAATAAAGATGATGAAACTGAGGTTCATCACCCCCCTATACTTAAACTATGCTCATCCTCGAGCATCAAAAAGAATGACTAAGTTGGATTAACCCCCTTGTGCATGTGAATACAGGATCCAATCTGATCAAGTCGACTCGGCTTCAGAGATCCAAAATTTTAGAGTTCAACCCAGCCTTAATCAAGAGGCTTCCAATTCCTCTATTTTTCTAGACTCTCTCTGATGTACATATAAACTAAAGGATATGAAGTTTAGTGTTGACTGCAATTCTGAGAGTAGAGTCAATTCGTCACCCAAAATCTTGGTCCGAGAAAATCTCCCAAGGACCTAATCCTCAGCACTAGGGAATAAATCAAATCTTGCATTCAGTCCACCGTCTCTTTAGTTGTCAGACTTAGAAAATGTAGATGGCAGGCCAGAAATGGAGGGCATGGGATTGTGTCAATTCTTCTCTCCCTCTCATTGGAACAAGGATTCTCTCTAGTGCCTTTTTACGCAACACATTTTTTTGGTGTTGATCAGTGCGTCCGTCAAGAGAAGTTGGAGCCGTCTGCACTTGTTTTCCTGGGAGTACACCGGGGTGTGTCTCTTTTGAGCACCTATTGTACCTTCGACACCCAGACTTGTAGCATTTACGATGCAGGGCCCTTTTTTGGTGCAAGCCCGACTCCTGGTCCTAATAGCGGTGGTCCAAGTGGACACTTTGAAAAGTTTGGGAGCGCTCGCCTTTGGTGGAAGCTCTTTGATATTTGACTTTGGTGGAATGTGAGCTTTTCTTTGAATTTCATTGACTTGTATAATTGGTGGCTAGCTCCACTGCTTTTACCAAGAGTTGGCGCACACTGATCAACATTTTTTTTATTTATTTTTCACACCCAGGCATTTAGGTCAATGTCAAGAGAATAGTATAAGAACCAAGTTCTCATACTGGCTAATATTGCTGACACTCAGGTTTCATGAAGCCTCCAAAGATTTTATCCCATCCTCGAGCATCATTAGATCAAATCCAAACTCGACTTCCTCATCCCAATCCCTTAGGTGAAAAATCAACTCATCTCATCAAAAACCGCAGTCGTGTATGTGATGTGCTGATCATATTCTTTTGTCTGAGACTAAGCATGGAATATAACATGCAAATCTAAAAACTTAGGGGAATGTGGATGATTAAGTCTAAGACCCTGATGGCTAAGGCTGGTTAACCTAAAATCTCAAAGACTTCTAAAAGCTAAGTCTCCTTGACCAATTCAGATCCTGGGTGAAAGTGAAAGTGTAGAGGACTAATCCAACTTCTTCATTCAAAAACAAGAGATTTTTTTTAAAGGACTTTAAGAGATATCATAACTGCCTAAACTTAATTAAGGAGCTACGTTCAGCCAGTATGGATGTAAGTACAGGCCGGAGCCCGTTGCTTGAGGACGGGGCCTTACGCGATGTCCTCTAAACCATCCAATCTGCTAAGGGCGAACCCTCACTGAACGCGGCTTTCTTAATTGAGCTTAGTAGTCACTAATTGCTCCTAAAGGTTTTTAGGGTTTTTCTCATTTTTATGGATTTTAATAAAGTTAATACACAAGTTAAACTCGACTTTCCTTGAAAAGAGAAGGCAAATCTTTTCGAAACCATGTCACACAAGAATAAAAATTTTCAAAACATTTTCAAAAAATCATTTTCGAAAATATTTCTATAAAATAGTGTAACATAATATCGAAAAACCGCAAAATCCTTTGAGTTCTCTTAGTCCAATGATTTTTACCTTAGCCAAAAAGTTTTTTTTATTTTTTAAATTTTTCAGATTATAGCTAAAGTAAATATACGGTATATACGGTATACCCCCCTATACTTAGACTTTGCTATGTCCTCATAGCACTAGATGTTACAAGTACATAGGTCCATTTAAATATAGAAGAATATACGGGAGCTAAGAGGGGCTCCCCCTATACTTAGGTTAGAAATAACCTAAGTATAAAGGCAAGAAAGGAAGAGTAGAGAAAATCACGGGGACTTGGGTCCCCCCTATACTTAGGCTGAGATTAGCCTAAGTATAAAGATGAGGATTGATGTTGGAAGGAACCCAAGGTGAACGAAGAAGAGGAATGAATTTACAAGTGAGCGGTTGAATCTTTGGAGATGAAATGGAGTGACTAAGGTTTTAGGGTTGTGTAGCAAACATGGCTCAATTCAAGCAAGCAAACCCTTAGTTTCACCAACTCACACATGAAACCAACCGAAGTTGGTTTAATATCTTGTCAGTTTTATTGGTGATAAAGCCTTAGATATTTACGCGAAGAAAATGAAAATCAAGGCGTATGCGCGGGGTGTTGCTCTCCCAAACCGAATTTTACTCCATTTTAGGTTGACTTGCAATTTACAGTCCCAATTTTATTTTAAATTATCACTGAATTAAGGTTAGCACATCAATCAGAAAATCATCGTCTACCGTTCATTCCATTTTCCATTAATCCTAGGTGATCAATCTAGGAAATGAAAGCCGTGAAAAACATGTATTCGATGAAGAACGCGATCGAGGCTAAGTGAGAAATCATGCAGTGATTTTGACGATAAATCCGCGAAAAAAAAAAACTGGGGCCGTTTTGAAAATCAAATCCAACATGTATGCAAGTCGAAAAAGCCGCACCTAATCATGCATCTATTAGCGGTGATTGATCTTCATTAATTTTTATCTAAGTGATGCGAGATTAAGTGCGTCTATATTTAAAGTGTGTCCTACCTACGATCAAGCACAAGAGAATATGAAAAATGAGCTCGGAGAGCCGCGTGCCTAGTCCTAGGTCGACACTCAAGTGGGGACGATCCCCACACAACCACAATCGTTCGATTACAATCGCGAGTCTTCAATCGAAGACCGCTGTAAAAGACGAATTATTAAAAAAAATGCAACAAAAAATGTGAGACATTTTTTTTTCTTTTCTTTCTCCTTTGCTCCAAGCATGCTCCGGCTCCTCGCAGCGGGGAACGTCCTGCTCCTCGCCTCCTTGATCCATCAAGGGCCCTGCCACAGAAACAATGGTTAGAGATCAAATAAGAAAGAAAAAATTTTATATGCAAAATATGTGGTTAATTGACCTATAAAGAGGAAACACTAAATTAAACACACAAAAATCCAAAAAAAAATATAAGAAATGAGCCATGTCCCCGGCAACGACGCCATTTGACGAGCCGCAAAATCGTCCCTTTAATAATGCTAAACTAGCACTTGGAAATGTCGGTGCAGTCGGGCCGATTCTGGTCGTCAAAGAGATCACCTCATTTAAAGATATGCGATGATAAATCAAAATGAGGTGATCGTGATTTAATTTTACTTGGCAAGAAACCAAGGTCGAACTCAGGGACACGAGCCTCTCTCGTATTGATCGGATTTAAGTTTGTTTAACTAAGCGTAGAATTAAAGCATATAGGTCAAATCATGCATGTAGACAATAACAAGACAATGCATTACAATAAACATGCATTTTTTATCAATTTTTATAATGCAAATAAATGAACATGCAAAGCGAATGTTATGCCCAAAAATAATAATCACTTGAGCCATAGAAAAAAATGCAAGTTAAACTGAGTTAACATTAAGAAGCATTCTACCCTCATTAAGCAAGTGGGCATGATAAATGAAGAAATCAAGACACTTAGATAATAAAATAATACATCACGGTTCATAATGTCAAATCTGAAATTTAACCATGCCATAATGAAGAGGACGAGAAGAGCTTCAAAATGAAACCGAAATCAACTCGATTGGAGCTATGTAGCTCAATATACGCACGAAAGAAGCAGGGGCATAAATGCAATAAAAACAAACAAAGATAACTACAAATAGGTCCCTGATAGGTTCTAAAGTGTAAATATAAAATTACGATGCCTTCACTGTAAAATATCCACACGCACAGGGTATTTTTGCAATTATTAAAACCCACGATAGCATAATTGCAAATTAACCCAGTGCACGTGGAAAGCAGGTGCTCCAGGGACCTATCTGCAAATTGGAGAAGCAGGCGGGGTGTCTCTGCAAGTTGCCCAGAAGGCACGCGCCATGCACGCGCCTTCCAGGCTCGGACGTCGGTTCGGGCTCGACAGAGGTTCGGATGAAGCTTCGGCTAAGGCTCGGACGGTCCTAGGCTCGGTGCAGGCTCGTGGAGGCTCGGAGCAACCGAACCTGGAGGCACGGAGACGGAGGTTCGGGAGTGCTCTGGTGACGACGCGTGGCTAGCTCGAGGCCTTTGGATCAGGCGAATCCAACGGCATCTGGAGGAGAACGGTGCGTCGGCATGGCTGCATCGTGGCCGTTGGATGAACTCCGGGGCGGAGCATCCAACGGCTGCTGCTCCTCCTCCTTCATCTGTGGCAGGCGGCGACTAACGAGCTCCGGCGAAGAAGCTCCTCCTCCGCCGCTCTCTCTCGACCACAGTAGACCTCCCCCGAGCTCAAAGACAGATCGTCGGAGAAGCAGGTGACTCGGGGAAGGTCCAGAAGCTTCTGGTGTCGCTCGTCGATGCTTGGCTGATGACGGCTAGCTCGATGAAATCGGCTCCGGCCGAGCTCCGATCATTGAGTGAAGCAAGACCTGCAAGGTTAGTAGCGCATAGCCGAAGCGAGAGAAAAGCGTGCGTGCGTGCATGGAGTGAAATGGGAGCTCTTCGGGGATGGAGAACGTGGATAGCTCGGAGCTCCTCCGCCGCGAGGGCGGAGGAGGTGAGTCGGAGGCGATCTAAGGTTTGGGGAAGAGAGAAGGTGAGCGGGAGGTTGCGCGAAAAAGGGGGAACGGAGGCGAAGCTACTGGAGTGGTCATCGGAGCGAGGGGGTGGACGGAGAGGCCTGATTAATTTAAAAAAAATAAAGAAAAAATCAAGAGAGGAAGCAGAAGACTTACCGAAGGTTTGGGTGGAGGAGAAGCCTGTGCGCGAGCTCGTGGTCGAGCTCTGGTCTTCGCTGAACCTCCGCAGCAACTGGAGGCAGCTCAAGCGGTCGCGGAGCGCCGCAGCTCCGCCGTCGAAGGCGGAGGGTCTCACCGGGGGAAAAGGGTCGTTCTCGCTCGATCCCCTCGCCCCTCTCTGTCACAGAGAGGCGGAGGAGGGCTGGGCCCCTCCCCGCGTAAAGATGGACGGTTTGAAATGGAGGGGGAGGCGAGGTTTTTAATGGGGGAGCCGGCGGTGAACGTGGCGTTGGTCGTGGGTTTCGAGGGCGACATGGTTTGACTGGAAGGTGGTCATGGGTACTGGAGGGATGCGCGGAAGAGAAGGAGGAATGGGGAAGACCGTGGGGTAGTTGGCGCGTGGAGGTGATGGCTGGTGAGGGCGAGGAAATGGGAAGGGGGTGAGGTGTGCGTGCACTGGATCGTGGGAGAGAGAGAGGGTCTCGGAGGTAGACGATGACCTGCGACCGTTGGATTTGGAGATCCAACGGTGGAGATCTAAACGCGAAAGAGCGGTCGAGATTAAGTCAGGGGGCGGAGCGATCGATGGCTGATAGGATGCCACGTGTTGGATTGAGTGTGAAGCACCATCGGGCGGTTTGGATGAGATGTGAGGGTTGATCGAGCGGCTGAAAATGGATAGCAGGTTGAGCGGCTCAGATCAAGTTCGGGGTGAAGTGATCAAAGGGCTGCAGAACAGCCACGTGTCGTGCCAAGGGGGCGGCGCGAACGGATGGCTCAGATGGACCCCAGGGTTAGATCGGATGGTTGATGGGTGTCATAGGGAGGAGCGGCTGAGATCGCACCTTCAGATGGTGATCAGATGGTGAAGGACGAGCCACGTGGCGTGAGCAGAAGAAGGCGGAAACGTACGGTGAGGATGGAGTGCGGGGGAGATCTGAGGGCTTAGGAGATTAAGGAGGCGTGGAAAGAAGCTGGCCGTTGGATCAAGAGGGCGGATCCAACGGCTAGCCATGGAGGCGGATGATGCAAAGGAACCAGGGCCACGTGGCGCACCCAGAACGGGCCACGTGGCCCAATCAGATTTATTCGAGAGATTTTTTATTTTTGAGGGTCAAGAAGGCCGAATTTGAGAAAACTCAAAACATGAAAGTTGTAGATCTTGACGAGATCTACAAGTTTCATGTTGACCAAAACTGGAAAAGAGATCAAACAAGGATCCGAAATATTTTTGAAGGTATTTTTAAGTCTAAAAACACCACGAATTTTTGTTTTGTCATTTTTTTGTGGTTTTTAATTTATTAAGGACTCTGTTAATTATAGGACATTAACAGGGATTTATTGACAAACTTTTAAGTAAGGGGGTTAATTATGGGAAATAAAGATGATGAAACTGAGGTTCATCAGACATCTCTCCAGAATTGAGCAGCATGAGCCTCCTCTGAACAGTGCACCCATTACGGAAACCTTTCCTGACGAATCAATCTTAGCAGTGGATTCTCTTCCTTGATATGCTGACATAGTCAATTACCTCACCTCGGGGGTAATACCATCGGATTGGACGAAGAATCAAAAGAACAAATTTATGTCGACCATCCGGTTCTATCAATGGGAGGATCCTCTTTTATTCAGGGAAGGAGCGGATTGCATTTGACGCAGGTGCATTCCTCAGGAGGAGTATTATAGTGTCCTCGAGCATTGTCACTCGCTCGAATCTGGTGGACATCACTCTGGAGACCGTACGACAACCAAAGTACTTCAGTGTGGCTTCTAGTGGCCCACATTATTTAAGGATGCAATAGAATTTGTCAAACGATGCATTGACTATCAGAGATAGAAGGGTACATTCACTGCAAAAGATTCGATGCCCCTGAAAATTATTCAGATAGCAGATGTTTGCGATGCATGGGGCATTGACTTCATGGGACCTTTCACTAACAGTCAAGGTTTTGAGCACATCCTTCTTGCCGTCGATTACGTGAGTTGTTGGGTTGAAGCTATTCCCGCTCGAGCCGCGGACAGTCAGACAGTGTGCCGATTCTTGAAAGATAACATCATTGCGCGGTTCGAGATTTGATGAATACTCATTCATCACTCTTTATTCTTATATTTTAGCTACAAAAACCTTTGCAAATGCATGTATATGTCTGTAAATACAAATAATTACCAAAAGCATGCATGTTGTAAAAAGTAATAATTAGCATGTTTTTGTGCAAAAATAAAAGAATAAAGATTAAAAAGAAAAAGAGGGAAATATTTAGAATAAATATTGAGCAACCTAATCCCAAGGGAGGGCTCACCATGGGCCTGACCGCATAAAATCCAAAGTAGAGAGAGATAGGGGCTCATGTGTGTAAGTATACCTGTAAATACAATAAATATATTTTCCTCCAAAAATAGAATAAAAGTGGCTTGTAAATATTTGTATATATTTCTAAATACAAAATCAAGATAAAAATAGAAAACTCAAAAAGAAAATAAAAATAGACCACTTGTACATATTCACCTTGTACATAGACACCACACCTATATTTATTCAGCCTTGTAAATAAATAAAATTCATTTCCATAAAATTTGTACATACGCTATCTTTTATGGTGTAAATAAATAAAATAAAAACCACAAAAACAAAAATAAAATAAAAAGAACAAAATTAAAAACCAAAAATAACTTTGTAAATATACCATGTATATATTTGTATATAGCTATTTATTTAACCATTGTATATAAATAATAAAAATAAAATAAAATACTCTTTTATTCCTAATTTTATGCTATAAATAAATAAAATATAAAATGGGGATAAAAATGTATAAAAATAACTAATTAAAAATCAAAAATTAAAAAGGCATATTGTGTAAATACCTATATATAGCATAAAGTGTAAATACCTTATTTTTATTTCGAAGAATTAATTAAAAATCACAAAAAAATAGAAAAAAATTAAAATAAACATTTTTCGTATTTTGAGTTTTTAATAATTCGGCCATTTCCTATTTTATTTTTAATTTCCAAAACATTTTGACGTGGCCAGCCCCCATTGGTCCACGGGGGATGTTGACAGCCCGGTCAACTCCCCCCTGTGGACCACTTCCCACGGATCCGTTCCACGGACCCATCTTCTCCCATTTATCCCTGCCTGACCCGATCACCTCTCACCTAAACCCCGGGTCCGTTTCGTTCCTGCCAGATCCGACACCCTCGCCGGGATGCCCGCCTCGGGGTCCGCGCTCTGAGCTGCCCTACCCGATCGACTTTAGCCGGACCCCTGGCTGAGTAAAAGACGAGCTCCGCCTCCCATTTCCGCATCTTTGGCCCCCCACCTTGCATTCCCAGGACCTCCACTGCCATTGTGAACCCCTCAGGATCCGGGTACCCGTTAATCACACACTCACACTATTATTCACATGAGATCGCATGAAGTTGCAGAAAAGTAGGGAAAATTGTTTCGCGCGGCTAATTATCCACATGACATTCACATCCACAACATAACCACAAGTAAAAGAGATACAATTGGCACCAAAATTCTTTTTTCATTAATATTCATATTCATTTATAACTTGTACAAGCATATTCCATATTACAATATATATCCCAAGTGATACAAAAGAGATAGCATATACATCCCCAACTAGACAAAAACTGAGACAAAGTACTTCATACCGTCTAGTAGAAACTCTGTCTCCAGGAAGCATGTATATACTGAGCGGCTACTGAAAAGCAGGCTGTTTGCCTGCCACACACAATAGGAAAGAAGAGGCGTCAGCCATTGCTGGTACCTCCCTAAAATTTATAAAAATAACTTGACATTTAATATGTGCAAAAGCAAGCAAGTAGAAAGGTGGTATAAGTAAAATCTACATCTACTTGCGTAAGTAAAATGGGGTTTCAAGTTATTTGTAATGCAGTTCTAATGATTTCCCCAGAACCCGACATTTTCCCCATATTACCTATTTATTTGTAGTTGAATATTCATGAGGGTATGAGTGTAGACATATATATCATTTTCTAGCAATCTCAACTTTTGATCATAACCTTTCCAAATCTTAACTTCAATCGATTCAGATATAATTCCAGATGATGTAGATATAGATATGAATGATCTAGATGTAGAATCGCCATGTCTGTTGGCGAGGTAAACTCAAGCGGTGAAGAAGCCTACAAATGGCTCTTCCGTCTCGCCCTCTAATTGGAAGCGCGGTCCAATAGAGGGATAGGTCTACTCCCCAACTACGCCACTGAGATGGGTGAGAGAGACTCCCTAGAAAAGTCGCTCTAGAAAACTGCCCGACTAGTACGGGCGGACGAGCTCGTACGAAAAACTGAAAAACCAGGATCCCCGCATAGGTATCCTAAAAGACATGGTCAGCGGAATGGTCTAAAGTCGGGATCCCAACGAAGGCGTAAAAACACTGCGAGCTCGCGTAAAAACCGTGTAAAAGACTGGGATCCTAGACCCGCGCATTAAGCGGCCGCTGCCCTATCTGGGCTTCCTATTCTCCCGCCCAGTTGAGGGTCACCGCGCCCTCGCACGATCATGGTAAAGATCACCATGACCGGCAATATTAATTGTTATAATTGATTCCCCGTAAACCAACTATCTCCAAGATTTCAGTGTAATGTAGACCCCATAAATCCTTGATTAGTTAAAGCACTAAAATTTCTAGATAATCATTGAGCAGTTTAAACTACTAAATATCCAGGAGTTGATAAATTGGATCTTATAGAAATATGTCAAAATATTGATCATTATGACATATATAAGTCTGAATCATATGTGAACTATTGCAACCATCAAGTGATAAAAGTTGAAATTTAATAACAGAGGCCAGTGACTCTGGCAGTTCTGAAATTGGAGTATATGATAGGGTTAGATACGAATAGAATCAGGTATCTTGGATAAGTGTTTACAGCTATCCAACGACAATAAGATACCATGTATTCTCCACTAAGGCATACTATACAAATTCATAATATCTGATATTAGTGGAAGAACTACTAGTGCTATTTAATGGCTTTGTTCCATTAGTAAAGAACTGTGCTGATCGAAAAGTGACCATGGATATTTGATTGTCGTGGTTAAAGATAGTAAATTGTATGCCTACACGAAAGGTTGTTCATTCAAAGAAACAAGGTTCAATCATTGGATTATAATCTACTTGCATATACACCATATAAGCAACGATAATCTACTGTGTTTGTTTTTAGTCTAAGACAGATATTTAGGCAGAGTAAGGAAACTTATACTGAGTTCTCTTTGAATTCATACTACAAATATAAATAATTATTGGGAAGCATCATAAATTAATACTCTCTGGTTGACCTTTATGAAGGTACAAAATTGCAGATATAAAAAGAATTTTAAAAGAGTCTGTGTGCCAAATCATGGGTCATTTAATACTTTTATTTAAGAAATTTACATAGAATTCAAATCTTCGGTGTGCTTGAAAAAAATTAGAAATGTCCAACCGTTTCATATTTGTATTGATCTGTTGGGTTAATCTGAAGAAGCCAAATTTTAAATATTATTGATGAAACGTAGGTGAAATAAATTCAAAAGTATATATTTCAGTTGATGGCTTATGATAAATCATCTCATAAAAATATTTGTCATATTCTTCCAATTTTCTGTACTTATTAAAACATTGATCATGTGTTTGTATATTATATAATTTATAGTAATTCCTTCAGCCTCCATCTCAAAACTATTAAAGACTCATTTATCTTTTCCTCCTTGGCAAATGTGCTATGATAAATGACCATACTACTGTAATTAGTTTATTTTCTACTTTCAACATATCACATAACAAGTTAAGTAAATCATAGCAGTAAGCCAAAAGCCAACAAAATAAAAAGAACGTATGAAGAAAATACTTGAAGAGAAATGGCCTCCAGCTTTCTAAGGCAACTAAAAGAAAAACTCCGATCCGATTGATGATGGATGTATTGCATAATCAAGGACTAACTATGTCATTTCATCGACATTAAGATCAGAATCATATGTGCATTAGTCACCATCATTATATATATTAGTATGGATATTATGATGAATGTCTTTTTGGCAAGGAAAAAACCTGGTAAGATTAGAAGAACCCAAATTATTTTTAATTCAATAATCAAGAGGGAGTGATCCATACTGAAATATGGTGTGTGTGTGTGTGTGTGCATAAGAATCAAATGGAGTAGTGAAAATCTTGTGAAATCCTCATGCATGGCAGCAAAAAGGGGATAGGATTGTACCTCTTTTGTTCTCAAATTTAGAAATCACTTTGCATGCAACAGGACTGTTGGATTGAACTTGCTGCAACAACCACATCTTCAAGAACGACTGCAGTGGCAGCTGCTCCACCTCCAACAGTAGCAGCCTGTAAATTTTGAAGAGAAGCACCGGCTCTAGGGCTTCCCAAATTAATGGAAGCAACAACAATTGGAGTACTGTCAATAGCAGCAACAAAAGAGGGAAATTTGGGGGCTCTTCGTTGGCTTTTTAGAAGAGAAAGGAGAGGGGATTTGGTGCTTATATAGCCAACAAGGGAATGTTGTTGTTTGCCAAGTGGAAAAGAAAATAGGGGCAGTTGAAGGGACATAAGGCCAAGTGTAAGATTTTTTTAAAAAAAAATACATGGGATTTCAACGTGCAATACCTCGTTGTGATCGTCTCTGAACGACGATCGAAATGAGTATAATGTTGGGATACTTTCGATCAGGTTTTGAATACCCGAAATTTTTGGATACGGTTTCGATTTGAAGTTAAATTTTGTGAATTAAAAATGTCAAACGATCTCCGATTGACGAACGATCGATTCCGTTGGTCTTGTTTCGTCGAATCGGATCTAATGACGGTCTCCGTTTGTTTTGCGGTTTCCGTTTGCGTCGCGGCTTTTCACGGCGTGCATTATGGAGCGACCGATTTTTGGTCGATTTCACTCGAACAACTTTTGATTCTCGATCAATTGATCGTTTTAGGTTATCTAATATTGTTAGATAACTTAATTGGGTTAATTGGACCCAAATCGAGTCGAGTTCGGGTTTGGCGGATTCCGGATGTTACAATTATAAAAACCTCAAAGGGAGTCTCGTCCTCGAGACTCAAGTCAAGGTCATTAAGTATCTTGTTGGGATTTTATATGTCCATAAAAACCTCAAAGGGTTTTGAACCCATAAAAACCTCAAAGAGAAAACAAGCCATATATTTACCATGTATCTAATTACAAATGCTTGTTTTGATGCTTACATCAAAAAAGCTGTGGGTATCGTGCCCGCATGTCGGTTTCGGTCTCCCACGTTGCCTCTTTGCTGCCGTGTCGGTGCCACAAACCTTGACCAATGAAATCTCTTTGCTGCGAAGCTTCTTCACAACACGGTCAAGTATCTGAACTGGCTTCTCCTCATAAGTCAGATCCGGCTCTACATCAAGATTCTCATAACTGATGATGTGCTGAGGGTCGTGCACATATTTTCTCAAGTTGGATACATGGAAGACGTCGTGAATAGCTGATAGATGTGGAGGAAGGGCTACTCGGTATGCAACCTTCCCTACACGAGCAAGAATCTCGAACGGTCCAACATATCGTGGCGCCAACTTGCCACGAACACCGAATCTCTGTACTCCCTTCATGGGAGATACACGGAGAAATACCCAAGCTCCAACCTATAATTTATAGGAATGTCATTAGTATGAGATTAAGTTGAACACATATATATCATAATTGAGTGGATGAGGAGAAAATAATTGGATTACCTTAAACTCTAAGTCTCTCCTCCGACGGTCTGCATAACTCTTCTGGCGGCTCTGTGCCGTCAGAAGCCACCGTCTTACAAGATCAACAGCTCTCGCGGTCTCCTCCAAGAGATCTACGGAATATAAAGCATGATCACCTACCTCACGCCAACTGAGAGGTGTGAGGCATCTCCGCCCGTATAGGGCTTTGAATGGTGACATGCCAATACTGGAGTGATAGCTGTTGTTGTACGTGAACTCCACTAATGGCAGATGGTCCTTCCAGACCCTTTCCACTCCAAAGTGCATGCACGAAGTAGATCCTCAAGCGCCTGAATGGTGCGCTCACTCTGCCCGTCTGTCTGTGGATGGGTATGCAGAACTCATCTTCAGCTCTGTCTGTAGTGCTGACATGAACTGATGCCAATAGTGAGATGTAAATCTCGAATCCCTGTCAGACACCACCTCTCGTGGTATACCATGTAGTCTAATAATGTTCTGTACATAGAGCTTGGCCAACCTGGATGGAGTGTAAGTCGTGTTGACAGGTATGAAATGGGCTGACTTGGTCAACCTATCAACAACGATCCATATGGAATCATGGCCACCTGGTGTCTTTGGCAATCCCGTGACAAAATCCATAGAAATGCTCTCCTACTTCCACTCGGGAATGGGGAGAGACTGCAGTAATCCTGGCGGTCTCCTGTGCATGCTCGGCCTTGACCATCTGACAGGTCATGCATCTGCTAACATGTAGCGCCACATCGCGCTTCATCCCATCCCACCAGAAATGTCGACGCAGATCATGGTACATCTTCGTACTGCCTGGATGGATAGATAACCGTGAACTGTGTGCCTCGTCCAAAATGTCTCTGCGAAGCTGCTCGTCATTGGGTACAACGACCCGTCCGGCCTTCCATAAAATAGACTCTGTCACGACAAAATCATCAAATTCATCCTTGATGGCGCGTGATGAGCTGCGCATTTATTTTCTTAGGTAGATTTTTATTCCCGCATTTCATTCCTGTCTTTTATTTTGCATTTAGATCGTTAGTGTAGCGTAATTTAGCTAGATCGAAGTTCGCCGGAGCTGAGCTCCGGCGAACTCTCCACTGTGCCCTCGACTGTTTTCCGACCGCTACGACCACCCCATTCCATTCCCTTCCCGTTTCTTCATCTCCCAGCCACCTCTGTCCAACCGGATCCCTCTTGGATCCGCGAATCGATGCTCGTCTCCTCCGCATCGCCGGAGCATCGCCGCCCTCCACCCATTTTTTATGCTAACAGCTTCAGTTTTGGGCCGAGGAACACCGCCTCGAGCCCAGCCTCGTTCCTGTGTAGGTCAGGTGCGTTGAGGAGCACCAGGAGTCAATTCGCACGCGGGTGGAGGTACCTGGAGCCGCGTTTCTTCGCCAAGCTCGTGGCGCCGCTCCAGGGCACCTCCGGCCGACCTACCACCTCCAGCGGAGAGAGCCAACCTCCAGGAAGCTTTTGGGACACTGTGGAGCAGCAAAGGTCGACGGAGACACGAGTTCTCACCGGAGGAAGCTCGCCCAGGCGAGCGTTCTTCCCCATTCTTCCAGTCGTCGTCTCCGCCGTTGGATGAAGAGCAGGTCCAGTTTCAATCACAATCGTCCGATGGAGCAGCGCTCAGACCGTCAGATCTCCCACGAGATCTAATCCGCACCGCTCAACGGCGAAGCGTCATCGGCGCACGTGGAGGCGCCACGTGTATTAATGAACGCAGATCAGCCGTCCATCAGCGCCCACGTTGGGGGTAATTTGCACATCTAACCCCTGTTATTTTTGTATTTAATTTTTAATCTTGTAAAATATATAGCACGTTGTAAATAAAATGTAAATTTTGTAGAAAGGACCCTGAGTTTATGAAATTTGCATTTAGGTCCTTCCGCGCCTCACGTGCAGTCCCACGTTAGGCGCGTGAAATTTTCACTTTAGCCCTGGCGGTTTTTTGTTTATTGTAAAATAGTTCTAAAAATTAAAAAATAATATTTATTTCTGTAGGTATTTTTGCATGTATGCCCCTGTTACTTATTTTATTTGCAAAAATACCCTGCCAGGCTGTTTAATTTTTGTGTCTTTTATCTATTTATTAAAAATACCTATGAGGCTTCTAAAAATTCACAAAAATTAGGATAAATGCTCTATGTGATGCTCTTACACGCCCATATTTTATTTCACATTTTTGCACTTTTCCTAATTATTAAAAATGAAATAGGAGCCATTTTTGTATTGTCTAATTTATAAAATACAAAAAAAATAGAAAATGATTTTGAAAAATTCAAAAAAAATTATATATGGTATATTTATATTTATATTGAGTCCAGAAATTGAAAAACCCTAAAAATGTGAAAAAAAAATAAAAAAATCAGAAAGCTCCAAAATCCAATAAAAAATATATAAAATCCAAAACCCACAAAAACCATAAATGGACATGAACAATGGATTGAATAAATGATACATCACATACATTCCCTTCGCCTCCCAGTGTTCGACCTCTACCTGTACTTACACCTATACACATTTACATGTAGAGTTATAATAAATCTTAACTCCACATTTTTGGATATTCATTGCATATATTTATTGTGGGTTAATTGTTGATTGATTTGGGGATTTCGTCTGAGGTCAACTCAGCGACTGTCTCTCCGCCTTGTGGAAAGATACTATCTCGGCTGAATCCTTAGTCATCAAATGGCGCCGTTGCCGGGGAGGCAACGGATTTCGTATGATTTTGTGAGCTTATTTGTTCATTTATTCAATTATTTGCTCATGTCCATGATTCGATTATTTGTTTGGTTTTTATTTCTATTTGATATTATTTGATTGACTGCTCTAACCATTTCTTTCCTTTGTCTTTGATGCGAGGGACCGCCAAGCGAAGGAGGACCTCTTAGGAGGACCTATGCACCCAAGCAAGGTGGAGTTGGCTCTTCGATGCCTAGCCAACAGGAGAGAGCATCAAGGACATATGAAGGAAGATTTTTGGAAGACAGTCCACACTTTTGATGCATTTTAGTTTATTTCATTTTATTATGTATATTCATGTGAGAGAGTGACACTTGAATTTTGTAATAATACAGGACTCTCACAGGTACACTTCGACTCCCGAGGTCCAGTGCCCGAGGGATTGTTCCCTTGGGGGCCTCGACGATTTTGACGCTTTTCCTTTTCTTTATTTTATTTTATTTTGTGTGAATGAGCCTTAGCTTCGGAGTTGCTTGCTCGTAGAGTTAGGTCCAAACACCCTAATTGATTTGCATGTACCTATAGTTCGCTTTGGACCTAGATCAAACTCTAAACAGCCGCTCATTTATCTCTTAGCCTTTATGCCACAGCGAACCCCGCAAAGCGCTTTCTCCTAAGCTCAAGTGTGTTGAGCACAGAGGAGGGGTGAGCCAAGACCGGACTTTTTGAGGCTAAGGATTAATGAGCGACTTGTGGTGCTTCACGATAATAGCAATTTCTGAACCTAGGGCGATTTCCTCGGTTTGCATTTGCATATAGCATAGGTTTTAAATTCTGTTATGCATCCCGCATGGAGAGAGCTGGGAGGCACTGTAAGTCTTCTTACTTAGCATGCATCATCGTTTGCTGACTTGCATGGCTTTCCCGATCTTCTCCCTCTGATTTTGCCAACCTAGGATGCTTAATGGAAATTGGAACCTCGATAGGCACGTGCATTGAAAATACCCAAAAAAGTGATAACTTAAATAAAATCGGGACTGCTAACTCTATTTGACCTAAAAATAAAACATAATGGACTTCCTTGTCTTGGGGAGAGCAACCCCCTCATTGGATGCGTTTTAAAGTGCTCACGTACACACTAAGGAGTAGAGCCCAAATCCTATCAAGCCTCCTGTGATTGTAAAATTTTTGTTAATCTCACCTAACTCTAAAATCGAAAAGACAAATGACCGTCAACTGATGGTCTTCACTGTGTTGAGTAGGTGAATTGGGGGTTTGCCTTGTGTCTTGATTGTGACTTGGAATCCATTGTGTTTTGCTTTCATCCCTAGAGTAGTCGGTCCCACCGTGTGAGTCATGCATTTTTTATTTATGAGTCTCTCTACCTCTCTTATACATACCGCTCTTCATATTGCATCGAGTCATGATATTGGCGCTTGAGCTCAATCATTCTTTGCCAAGTCCTTTGTTTCCCGCTTCTTCACCATCTTCTATGTATCCATCGTACCATCTTCTCTGGTTCGAGGAGAGACCGCTCTTCGGACCGCAATTTTGACGGTGTTCCCGCCTTGTGGGGAACACCCAATTTTGTCTATGTCTCGATCCTTCTCGCCCGCCCTCCTCGTACCCTCTGAATCACTTTTCTACCACCCATGATATTGGCACGTCCGCTCAATCAGCTTCTCCACCCCATCGTGTACCCTTCTTATCCATCTTCCTCGTGTACCCCGTATCACCTTTCCCTTTGCCCGGGAATGCTGTGCATATTGATGAGGCCCGCATCGAGGATTGTTTCTACAGATTATTTATGTAAGTCGGGCCAATGATGTTGAGGTTGCTGAGATTGATTTGGTGGATTTATCTTTGATACAGGCATATGGGCTTCTTGAAGATTTTTGATGATGCATAGAGCATAGGTGTGATGCTTTGTTGAGGATTTAGTTCTCGCACACCGGATTAAGGATGTGATGTGATGCGATGGCTCGATGAAGATTTCATGAGCATTGATTGATCTATTTCTTGAGGTTCCGCCATCTTGATTTTGAGGATTGAATGATTATTCTGATTTGGACTTCCTGATATTGGTGTGCGGTTCCTACATGATCTCTCATCTTCCTGATTGACCCATCCTTGATCTCCTGACTCTCTGATCCACCTATGGCACTTTGACGATTCCTGGCTATTTTTCGTGCCATCTCAGCTGACTGGAGTGACCCAAGGGATGTTCGGTGAATGACAAGATTATTTGCTCCCTTGCATGATCTTATGCCCTCCGGATGATTGAATGATTTATTGCTTTTAAGGACCTGAGATGACTTGCCAGCATTCCCATGGCCCACATTGATCTAGCTCACATTACTCCCCGAGGACTGTCTGCGGGAGAATGCGATAATTTCTAGGACTGCGGTTTCATTCACTGCTTTGGTCGCCATTGTGATGGGACCTGAAACCGAGTCGGATGCTACGCTTGATTAGCCTCCCCCTGTGATTGTGTACCTGACCTGTCAGTACACAAGGCCAATGTACTAGACTCATCTGAGTCCGCTCTCCTTGACGGTCCTCGCAAGGCAGAGCTCCACTTTTCTGATTATTCCATGCCTAGTTCATAGCTCTCCGAGGGTTATCTGCGAGAGGCTATGACACAATATAGCTCTCTTGGTCTCTTCTGCTGGTAGATGATCTGTCGTCTATCGAGACCACATTTAATGTGGATCCATCTGATGGGTCCGGCTCCTTTGAGCCCTCGCTCTCCTTGACGACCCTCGCAAGGTAGAGGCACTTTCTAACTATTCTTTGCCTAGATCGCAGTACTCTCCGAGGACTATCTGCGGGAGACTGCGACACTCTCTTTACGCTCGGTTCCCACTTGTGATTGTGTCTCCTTTCTGTTGGAGCACGGAATCGAGTCGTCTGATATACATGATTTTTGGTCCCATCTCGAGTTGTGTATCCGATCTGCGGATCGTGGGACCTATTTGATTAGACTCCTTTGAGACTGCTCGCCTTGATGGTCCTCGCAAGGTGGAGCTTCTGGTATCTGCTATTTTCATGCCTAGCTGGCAGCACGTTCCCTGAGGGTTATTTGCGGGACGCTGCCACACTTTCTTGATTTGACGGTCTCTTCTGCTGGTAGCCGATCTGTCGCCTACCAAGACCATTTCTATGATTCGTCTGATGGATCAGGCTCCTTTGAGCCCGCTCTCCTTGACAACCCTCGCAAGGGTGAGCTTCTAGTCTGATTATCCATTGACTAGCATGCACTACTCCCCGAGGGTTTTCTGCGGGAGAGTACATCATTTTCTAGGTACGCGGCTTCATTTCTGGTGTCTCCAGTTGGTGGAGCACGAAGCTGGGTCTTCTGATTTGTATACTCGGTCTTCTCCCTGGTTGTGTCTCCTGTATGTTGGAGCACGGAGCCGAGTCTTCTGATTATTCTCTGATTATGCTCACCTTGAGGACCCTCGCAGGGTTGAGCCATGGCCTGCGGTATTCGGTGTGTACTTATGATCTTTCTACCTCACCACCGCCGAATGCCGCGATGTCTCCTATTCTCTATCTTCCATATCTATCTGAGACCATGATTGACCGGAGGAGTCTGTACTTCTCTTTCTTCCTCCCGGTCCTACGGTATCGGCTATATTCCCTCATGTTGACCATATGAGCCGATTGACTGCTTCACGCTACTGGTCTCTGCTGTACTTTCCGATCTGATTATCCCCGGTAGCCGACACCCACCTGACTGCATATCAGGGTGTCTTTTCACCTTCTGGCTGAGTACTCGTTCTCACAGGGAGACGACGAAGATAGTACGGTAGTCGCTTACCAGACACTGTCCTGTACTTCACTCGATTTTCACCGATTGTATATATGTGTACCTTTTTCATTCTTTCTCCCGTATGTTCTGTGTGCCCCAGATCTATCACCACATCTTTGTGTCTACACTTAGGACGTACCTTGTCCTAAGTATAGGGGGGCACACACCGAGTTGTTCTTTCCTTGCACATTTTCGTCACTTCTATTGTTGCCTATACTAAGGGATATCTCACCCTAAGTATAGGGGGAGTGATGTGTAGATTCTCAACGATCTTTTCATCAATCTGTATATATCTCTCTTTTCTTCTTTTCTTCTTTTCTTCTTTTTCCTTTTCATATTTCTTTATCTCAATAAAAGGTGTCGCCCCTTTGTGTCAGTTTTCTGTACTTAGGACGTACTTTGTCCTAAGTATAGGGGGGTGCACCCTGATTTGTTCATCTGTCTATTCCCACCCTTGACCCTCCCTGATTTGTATACAGTCTGCTATACTTAGGATTACTTGATCCTAAGTATAGGGGGGATGGTCAACTTCTCATTCATTCATCTCTTATTCGTATATTCTTTAGACTTGTCTATACTCAGTACGAGTTATGTCTTCTCTTTTCTTTCCGATCTATGAGGACATAGCTCAAGCTAAGTATAGGGGGGTCGTATATACTATGTATATACTTTAGCCATAACTCGTACTCTCGTATTTTATTAATAATATGGCTAAATAATTCTTTAAATTCATGTGATTATTCCTCGAATTCTTTTTGTATATACTGATTAATAAATCAGGTGAAAATGTTTTTTGCAAAATGTTTGAAAAATAGTTTGAAAATCTTCGTGAACATTTATTGAAAACTATTTTGAAAACGTTTTGTTACATGTTTTCAACCTGTGTAAAAATGTGTGGTTTGTAAAAATTTATTTTCTTTGTGTGAAACCAAATGTTTGAAAAATGATTTGCAAATGGTTTGAAAAATGGTTGCAAAAATATTTTTGAAAAATCTATATATACTGTTTGAAAAACCTTTGCAAAAATGATTTTCAAATGTGTGTACATGTTTGTAAAAATGTTTGTAAAAATTATTTTAGACTATAGTTTTCAAAAATTGTTTGAAAAATTTGTGTCAAATAAGTTTGAGGAATAGTCACATATAATAAATAACTAAAATACTATACTATTACTTTAAATAAAAGTAAACAATATTCTTTAATAAGTGTACATATATACCTGTAAATAACAACTAAATTCTAAATTCTTTAAAAATCATTACAATAAAGCGGCACGCCCGTGTAAATAGTTGTACATATCTTATATTTTGAGTGCCCAAATTATTTTATTTGCAAAAATTCTTTGTGTAAAAATTTATCTCTTTGATTTCAAATTCTTTGAAAATTGCATTATTCTTTGCATATTTGTAAATAGCATTTGCATTGCATTCATCTTCTTTGATTGAGCTTGATGATGGAACTACTCCAATAAAGTCGAAGATTGGAGCTTGGTTGGACCTTATTGCACCTAACTGCACTGGAACCTTATGGGAACTAGGTTTAAGGTACTTCAGGTCTATTCAGACTTAATTCTTTGAGAAATCAGGACTGGGTTCAAGTCACCTGAACTGACTAACTAGAACTTTTCGAAACACACGTATGACTCTTGTCGACCGTGACCTAACTTGGACACTTGCACCTTTTACTTGGCTCAACTCAGTTGGAGTGGTGAGGGGGTTGGATTTGCCAGTCTGAGACGCACACGGGTGGAAACATTCGTCCTCGTCTAGGGAGGGAAGTGCACCCCAACCTGGTCCAGTAGCCATGAGGTCTAACGACAGGAGACTGTGGGTTGCAATAATGCTTCAAAAGAGGGATAGTCTTTTAGCTCAAGAGGAAAAAGTCCTTATGTAAATGCTGCTGTAAATAGTATGTTTGAAAAAAAAATGGTCAGGCCTGTAAAAAAATAAAATGCCTGCAAAGAATGTTGTATAGAAAATAAGCAAGCTTGAGCATCAAAGTTATACCATGTGAGCCTGCAGCTGGATGACTTGACTACACTGGTCTTGCATCCTAGGATAGGTAGCTACACTGGCTACCGTCCATTCTTTTCTCTACCTCCTCCTCTTGAGTTGGATGCCACTTGAACTTAGAAGGGAATACCCCGCTCCTCGAGGAAAGAGCTGTTGGATTAGGGAATCATTGGGTTGTCATTTTGGAGAAGTCAGTCTCTTTGTCATTTCAGTTGGGGAGAGCCACCATCACTTACACTGTACAAGTCAGCTTCATAGTCATAAGGGTTTGCGTATGGTGTAGGCTAGTTCTGACCTGGCTATTGAGGTGATTTGAACCAAGTTCTGTGACTCTCGAAGGCTGTTGTGTTTTAAATTTGGTTTCCGACCAGGTTCCACACACATTTTCACACCAAGGTCTAACTTCAGCTCCAAACCTCGATTTTGTAAAGATAAGTTTAATAATCATGATCAATTCAATTTATTCTTTACATTCTATATTTTTGCTTTTTCTTTTCTTCTTATTCTTTATTCTTTGTGTACTTATTGCATAAGTATTTGCTAGGGACTAGCAAAGGCAACTATAGGGGGGTGATGAATCTCCATTTCATCACCTTTATTCTATCATTTTGGCCTTAAAACCCTAGCAAATGCATGTAAATAGCATCTACTTGTACATAATAGCATTCATTATTTATTGTATTAATTGTATATAAAAAAAGGTTTTTAATGCAAAAATTATAGAATAAAGAAAAGAAAAGAAAAAGGAATAAAATATTGCAAATATTTTATGACCCTAACCCCGAGACCAAGGCCAGCATGGAATTGGTCGACAAGGAATAAAGTAGGGGGAGATAAGGGCCAAGAGTACAATAAATACCTCATTTATTTATTCATCCATTTATGCATTTTTGACACATATTTTGTACATAATTATTTATTCATCAAATAAAGAAACTTTGTTCATAAAAGTTGTAGATAATAATGTAAATAAAAATACAAAATTGAGTTTGTATAAAAATAATACTCAGTGTACATTTTATACACAGAATAAAAAGCCGAAATCTCAACTTCACAGACCCATATCTTGCAATAAAAACTCCAAATCACCCAAACTCACCTTTAATTGTATATAACATTTCATAAACTATTTTATAAAATTAGTTTCATAATTTTTGGAGTCCATCTGTGAAAGTTAGGTTTTTGGCCCTTCTTGTACATAATACCTGATTAAAATATTCATTTTATTCAATATTCATTATTTTTATAAATTTATATTTTTTGAATCTTGTAAATAATGTATATAATTCATGTGCATGCTAGCATTAGAATAAAACCCAAAAGAATTTGTAAAATAAAATAAGTCTATACAATACTTAGACAAAATACCTATGAGGAGTATGTACATAAATAAAAGAGGAAAACATTCTTTAATTATTTAGTTCTTTTATATTTTTATAGTAATGTATATATTATATATAACTTATTAAAAATATAAAGCTAAAATAAAAACAAATAAAATCCATTAAATAAATACAATGTATATAATATACAAGTAAAATACCTATAAGTATACTTACATATACACAAACACATTTATTTAAAAATGTAAATAAACTCATAAAAATCAAATAAAAATATACTCATACTCACAAAAATAAATTATAAATTTATAAAATAAGTCAATAAAATAATAAAAGAAAATAAAAAAATTAAAAATTAAATACACAAAAATACATGTAAATACACACGAATACACCTTATTAAAATAAAACTATAATAAAACACCTCGAAAAATTCAATAAAAATCATAAATAAATACTACATGAAATAATACACATTTTTTATTTTATAGGCAAAAATTAATAAAATCATTTACTATGTTAAATAATTCATTTTCTAATAAGGTTCCCTGTTTTGGCGTTTAGCGGCTGAGGTGGACCAATCAGGTCCCTCCGCGAGTTGACCCCGGTCAACTTGACCTCCAGGCGCCTGAGTTGACGCGGACTGTATTTTCCCCTCTTTTCTTGCCTTTTTCCCGCGTGGCTCAGTGATCAATCACCAACAGTCCCTTCACGAGATTTATTCTCTGATCATCCCTGATCCCCGCCGATCACTTGGAACCCTTGTACATAGCCCCGATTCCTTAATAATCGCCGGTTACTGGGGGTCCCTTGGAATGTATATAAATAACTCCTCCCACTTCCTTGGCCGAATTTGGCCATTTTCATCCCCTTCTTTGAGCTTGAATGAGCTCATGGCGGAGCCCTCGTGACAGGAGGCGCTTCCCAGCACCTCGATTCGGCCCAAGGAGGTGGGAAATTTTGTCGTGGTGGCGCTCCGGCGGCCACCCTGCTCCCTGGCGGCCCCCAGGTATAAGAGCTGCGCATTTATTTTCTTAGGAAGATTTTTATTCCCGCATTTCATTCCTGTCTTTTATTTTGCATTTAGATCGTTAATGTAGCGTAATTTAGCTAGATCGAAGTTCGCCGAAGCTCAGCTCCGGCGAACTCTCCACTGTGCCCTCGACTGTTTTCCGACCGCTACGACCACCCCATTCCATTCCCTTCCCGTTTCTTCATCTCCCAGCCACCTCTGTCCAACCGGATCCCTCTTGGATCCGCGAATCGATGCTCGTCTCCTCTGCATCGCCGGAGCATCGCCGCCCTCACCCATTTTTTATGCTAACAGCTTCAGTTTTGGGCCGAGGAGCACCGCCTCGAGCCGAGCCTCGTTCCTGTGCAGGTCAGGTGCGTTGAGGAGCACCAGGAGTCAATTCGCACGCGGGTGGAGGTACCTGGAGCCGCGTTTCTTCGCCAAGCTCGTGGCGCCGCTCCAGGGCACCTCCGGCCGACCTACCACCTCCAGCGGAGAGAGCCAACCTCCAGGAAGCTTTTGGGACACTGTGGAGCAGCAAAGGTCGACGGAGACGCGAGTTCTCACCGGAGGAAGCTCGCCCAGGCGAGCGTTCTTCCCCATTCTTCCAGCCGTCGTCTCCGCCGTTGGATGAAGAGCAGGTCCCAATTTCAATCACAATCGTCCGATGGAGCAGCGCTCAGACCGTCAGATCTCCCACGAGATCTAATCCGCACCGCTCATCGGCGAAGCATCATCGGCGCACGTGGAGGCGCCACGTGTATTAATGAACGCAGATCAGCCGTCCATCAGCGCCCACGTTGGGGGTAATTTGCACATCTAACCCCCGTTATTTTTGTTTTTAATTTTTAATCTTGTAAAATATATAGCACGTTGTAAATAAAATGTAAATTTTGTAGAAAGGACCCTGAGTTTATGAGATTTGCATTTAGGTCCTTCCGCACCTCACGTGCAGTCCCACGTGAGGCGCGTGAAATTTTCACTTTAGCCCTGGCGGTTTTTTGTTTATTGTAAAATAGTTCTAAAAATTAAAATAAATATTTATTTCTGTAGGTATTTTTGCATGTATGTCCCTGTTACTTATTTTATTTGCAAAAATACCCCTGCCAGGCTGTTTTATTTTTGTGTCTTTTATCTATTTATTAAAAATACCTATGAGGCTTCTAAAAATTCACAAAAATTAGGATAGATGCTCTATGTGATGCTCTTACATGCCCATATTTTATTTCACATTTTTGCACTTTTCCTAATTATTAAAAATGAAATAGGAGCCATTTTTGTACTGTCTAATTTATAAAATACAAAAAAATTAGAAAATGATTTTGAAAAATTCAAAAAAAAATTATATATGGTATATTTATATTTATATTGAGTCCAGAAATTGAAAAACCCTAAAAATGTGAAAAAGAAAAATAAAAAAATCAGAAAGCTCCAAAATCCAATAAAAAAATATATAAAATCCAAAACCCACAAAAACCATAAATGGACATGAACAATGGATTGAATAAATGATACATCACATACATTCCCTTCGCCTCCCAGTGTTCGACCTCTACCTGTACTTACACCTATACACATTTACATGTAGAGTTATAATAAATTTTAACTCCACATTTTTGGATATTCATTGCATATATTTATTGTGGGTTAATTGTTGATTGATTTGGGGATTTCATCTGAGGTCAACTCAGCGACTGTCTCTCCGCCTTGTGGAAAGATACGATCTAGGCTGAATCCCCAGTCATCAGCGCGCTTGTATCTATCTCGGATCCAAGGATCTGTCTTCTGTCCATCTATAATACGATCCCAAAGACTGTTGTATCGTGGAGGCACGGTGGTAGAAATGGATGCGCTCTCCTGAGGATGCCAATCGCTCAAAGCTGCAAGCGTATCCCACGTGTATAGCCAGTTCGACGTACCATCAGCATGCGCTCTCCTGCTGAGTGCATCAACCACCATGTTTCCCTTACCAGGATGGTAAGAGATCGTGCAATCATAATCCTTCAGCAGCTCGAGCCATCTGCATTGTCTCATGTTCAGCTCCTTCTGATCAAAGATATACTTTAGGCTCTTGTGATCTGTGAAAATCTCGAAGTTCACCCCATATAGATAGTGGCGCCAGATCTTCAAGGCGAAGACAACTGCCGCCAACTCTAAGTCATGTGTGGGGTAGTTCCGCTCGTGCGGTCTCAACTGTCGTGATGCGTAAGCAATCACCTGTCCTCTCTGCATCAACACTGCTCCCAGACCTTCCCCAGATGCATCTGTGTAGACTGCATAGTCCTGAGTACCTGAAGGAAGAGCAAGAATAGGCGTTGTAGTCAACCTCTCCTTCAGTGTCTGGAAGGCCTGCTCACATGAATCGTTCCAAATGAATGGAACTCCCTTCTGCGTCAATTGTGTCAATGGACGGACGATGCGTGAAAATCCGCTGACGAAGCGTCTGTAATAACCTGCTAGTCCGAGAAAGCTCTGAATCTGAGTAACTGTCTTGGGCTGCTCCCAAGACATAACTGCATCTATCTTCGCGGGATCAACTGCAATGCCTGCTTCAGAAATGATGTGCCCCAAAAATGAGACCTGGGATAACCAGAACTCGCACTTGCTCAACGTGGCATATAGCTTGTGCTCCTGCAATGTATCTAAGACAATCCGTAGATCATTCGCATGATCCCATTCATTCCGTGAATAGATGAGCTCATCATCGATGAACACCACTACAAACTTGTCCAAGTATGGACGGAAGATACGGTTCATCATATCCATGAAAGCCGCAGGTGCATTGGTGAGCCCAAACGGCATCACCACAAACTCGTAGTGTCCATAGCGAGTCCTGAAAGCTGTCTTCGGAATATCTAATTCGCGAATCCTCAGCTGATGGTAGCCTGAGCGAAGATCGATCTTCGAGAAAACCGAAGATCCCTGGAGCTGATCAAATAAATCGTCGATACGCGGCAAAGGATAACGGTTCTTCACCGTTCTCTTGTTCAGCTACATGTAGTCAATATATAACCTCATGGATCCATCCTTCTTCTTGACAAATAGAACCGGAGCACCCCAAGGTGAAGTGCTCGGTCTCACGAATCCCAAATCTAGCAACTCTTGCAACTGCACCTTCAGCTCCCTCAACTCGGCTGGTGCCATGCGATAAGGTGCCATAGAGATCGGCTGTGTATCTGGCAGCAATGTGATCTCGAACTCGATCTCTCTCTCAGGAGGTAGCCCCGGTAGCTCATCAGGAAAGACATCTGGATATTCTGATACTACTTGGATGTCCTGTATCATCGGCTCCTGATCAGATACCTCCCGCACAAATGCAAGGTATGAATCACAACCCTGATCAACAAGTCGCTGGGCCCGCAACACTGAAATATACTCCATGGTGGAGTCATGCAAAGTACCCTCAAAAGTGAACTCGGGTAGATCAGGAATCCTGAAGACAACGGTCTTCCTAAAGCAATCAACAAGTGCATGATGAGTGGATAACCAATCCATGCCCAATATCAAGTCGAACTCATCAAGCTGCAGAAGTAGACAATCTGCGATCATCTCATGACCGCCAATCAGTACGGGCAAGTGCCTGACTATCAGAGATATGACAAATAACTGGCCACCTGGCCCTAGGATGTGATATGGAGACGATAGCATCTCTGCAACTCTATCTAAAGAAGCAAGCAACCTCGAAGCAAGGAAGGAGTGTGTCACGCCGGAATCGAATAAAACATGGAAAGGTCGGCCCAAGACTGAGACCATACCTTTCACCACAGTAGCCGCTGAACGTGCCTGCTCCTTAGTAACGGCATGTAACTGTCCCTGCCTGGCTGATGCAGCACTAGATCCCGCCACACTCTGCGTCTGTCTCTGCTGCGAGTCGCCTAAAATTGGAGTTCCTACCACGGAAACTCCCTGAATGCTGCGTCTGAGGCAGTGACTGTGAAGGTTGTGGCTGAGTCTCGCCAGAAGCCTGTGGGCAGTATGCTCGGTAATGTCCCCACTCGTGACATCGATAGCATCTGACTGGCCTGGTAGGTGGAGTAGCTGTGCCTGTGCTCCGAGCTGGTCCGGCTGGTGGTCGGTCTGCTCGCTGCGACCCAGACGGTCGAGCGGACTCTGTGCCACGTCCGGCAAGTGCTCCTCCTAAAGTAGTCGATGGAGAAGAGCGAGCACTGCCGGTGAAGGACGAACCTGTAGGACGGAACCGTCTGTCTGACCTCTACTGCTGAAACGGTCGACGTATAGGTCCAAAAGATCGTCGCGGTCTAGGCGCTGCTCCAGATGAGCTCCCGAAACGTCTCCCCCTGATGTCCTCGAACTTCTCCGCATCATCGGTAGCCTCGGAGATGGAAGTGATGTGTAACCCTGCCAGCTTCTCCTGCACCTCCTCACGCATGCCGCCAATGAACTTTTCCAGATTCTCCTCTGGAAATGCGCCAGCTGCTCGTATATGTCATGACAGCTCTGTGTATCAGATAGAGTAATCTCTGGCAGTCATGTGTCCCTGACGAAGCTCTGTAAAAAGTCGGCGCTGGGACTCCCTCCACTTCGCAGAAAAGAAGTGGGCTCTGAACCTCGTTTCGAAATCATTCCAAGTAGGCTCTCGGCCTAACTCGGACACTACGGCATCCCACCATCTCTCAGCAAAATCTGTCAATAAATACTCCATGAAGGATAGCCACGTGTCTCGTGGCGCGTGAATCATCCTGAGCACCTTCGTCACCCGCTTCAGCCACTGCTCAGCATCATCTGGTGGACCTGTACCCTCAAACAAGGGTATGTTGGCCCGCTGGTAGGACGTGAAAACCGACTGGTGCCTGTGAATGGCTGAATACTCGTGTGCATCCTCACCAGCAAAGTCAACATGGTCCTGCTCTCCTCAGCTCCATGCTCTGGAATGCCTTCTAGTGGATCGTCAGGATGAGGCTGCTCCACCTCAACGGACTGGTGTTGGTCCTGCCGTATCCCATCCTGGGATGGATGGTACGTGAAATCAGACAGGTCCTCAAACCTCATCTCTATGTCCGTCTGCCTGTCAGCAATCTCGGTCTGCTGGGCCAATATCTGCTCCTGCTGGCCTCTCATAGCAGCCTGCTGCTGCTGAAGATCAGTAAGTGCGCTCAGCATGCGTGCCAGCTGATCAGAAGTATCCTGACCTGGTCGAAATGCCATGGCTCTGCATGAGAACCATAATTAGTCATAAAAATGCCCTAGACAAATATTTATCATAAATGCTTTTCTCTTCTTGGGATATAATATGAAAATTAATGAAATTGGTGACATCTGTGGTTATTGAACATGAATGTCATATTTCCCTTCTCGAACTCACGACAAGTCGGAAGACTGTCGCTATTCGAGAACTTAATGCGATCGGAATTGAAATACTGCGAATGTGCGTATCGGGGTACCACTGCTCTGATACCAAACTGTGAACCCCTCAGGATTCGGGTACCCGTTAATCACACACTCGCACTATTATTCACATGAGATCGCATGAAGTTGCAGAAAAGTAGGGAAAATTGTTTCGCGCGACTAATTATCCACATGACATTCACATCCACAACATAACCACAAGTAAAAGAGATACAATTGGCACCAAAATTCTTTTTTCATTAATATTCATATTCATTTACAACTTGTACAAGCATATTCCATATTACAATATATATCCCAAGTGATACAAAAGAGATAGCATATACATCCCCAACTAGACAAAAACTGAGACAAAGTACTTCATACCGTCTAGTAGAAACTCTGTCTCCAGGAAGCATGTATATATTGAGCGGCTACTGAACTGCAGGCTGTTTGCCTGCCACACACAATAGGAAAGAAGAGGCGTCAGCCATTGATGGTACCTCCCTAAAATTTATAAAAATAACTTGACATTTAATATGTGCAAAAGCAAGCAAGTAGAAAGGTGGTATAAGTAAAATCTACATCTACTTGCGTAAGTAAAATGGGGTTTCAAGTTGTTTGTAATGCATTTCTAATGATTTCCCCAGAACCCGGCATTTTCCCCATATTACCTATTTATTTGTAGTTGAATATTCATGAGGGTATGAGTGTAGACATATATATCATTTTCTAGCAATCTCAACTTTTGATCATAACCTTTCCAAATCTTAACTTCAATCGATTCAGATATAATTCCAGATGATGTAGATATAGATATGAATGATCTAGATGTAGAATCGCCATGTCTGTTGGTGAGGTAAACTCAAGCGGTGAAGAAGCCTACAAATGGCTCTTCCGTCTCGCCCTCTAATTGGAAGCGCGGTCCAATAGAGGGATAGGTCTACTCCCCAACTACGCCACTGAGACGGGTGAGAGAGACTCCCTTGAAAAGTCGCTCTAGAAAACTGCCCGACTAGTACGGGCGGACGAGCTCGTACGAAAAACTGAAAAACCAGGATCCCCCGCCTGGGTATCCTAAAAGACAGGGTCAGCGGAATGGTCTAAAGTCGGGATCCCAACGAAGGCGTAAAAACACTGCGAGCTCGCGTAAAAACCGTGTAAAAGACTGGGATCCTAGACCCGCGCATTAAGCGGTTGCTGCCCTAACTGGGCTTCCTATTCTCCCGCCCAGTTGAGGGTCACCGCGCCCTCGCACGATCATGGTAAAGATCACCATGACCGGCAATATTAATTGTTATAATTGATTCCCCGTAAACCAACTATCTCCAAGATTTCAGTGTAATGTAGACCCCATAAGTCCTTGATTAGTTAAAGCACTAAAATTTCTAGATAATCATTGAGCAATTTAAACTACTAAATATCCATGAGTTGATAAATTGGATCTTATAGAAATATGTCAAAATATTGATCATTATGACATATATAAGTCTGAATCATATGTGAACTATTGCAACCATCAAGTGATAAAAGTTGAAATTTAATAACAGAGGCCAATGACTCTAGCAGTTCTGAAATTGGAGTATATGATAGGGTTAGATACGAATAAAATCAGGTATCTTGGATAAGTGTTTACAGCTATCCAACGACAATAAGATACCATGTATTCTCCACTAAGGCATACTATACAAATTCGTAATATCTGATATTAGTGGAAGAACTACTAGTGCTATTTAATGGCTTTGTTCCATTAGTAAAGAACTGTGCTGATCGAAAAGTGACCATGGATATTTGATTGTCGTAGTTAAAGATAGTAAATTGTATGCCTACACGAAAGGTTGTTCATTCAAAGAAACAAGGTTCAATCACTGGATTATAATCTACTTGCATATACACCATATAAGCAACGATAACCTACTGTGTTTGTTTTTAGTCTAAGACAGATATTTAGGCAGAGTAAGGAAACTTATACTGAGTTCTCTTTGAATTCATACTACAAATATAAATAATTATTGGGAAGCATCATAAATTAATACTCTCTGGTTGACCTTTATGAAGGTACAGAATTGCAGATATAAAAAGAATTTTAAAAGAGTCTGTGTGCCAAATCATGGGTCATTTAATACTTTTATTTAAGAAATTTACATAGAATTCAAATCTTCGGTGTGCTTGAAAAAAATTAGAAATGTCCAACCGTTTCATATTTGTATTGATCTGTTGGGTTAATCTGAAGAAGCCAAATTTTAAATATTACTGATGAAACGTAGGTGAAATAAATTCAAAAGTATATATTTCAGTTGATGGCTCATGATAAATCATCTCATAAAAATATTTGTCAAATTCTTCCAATTTTCTGTAGTTATTAAAACATTGATCATGTGTTTGTATCTTATATAATTTATAGTAATTCCTTCAGCCTCCATCTCAAAACTGTTAAAGACTCATTTATCTTTCCCTCCTTGGCAAATGTGCTATGATAAATGACCATACTACTGTAATTAGTTTATTTTCTACTTTCAACATATCGCATAACAAGTTAAGTAAATCATAGCAGTAAGCCAAAAGCCAACAAAATAAAAAGAACGTATGAAGAAAATACTTGAAGAGAAATGGCCTCCAGCTTTCTAAGGCAACTAAAAGACAAACTCCGATCCGATTGATGATGGATGTATTGCATAATCAAGGACTAACTATGTCATTTCATCGACATTAAGATCAGAATCATATGTGCATTAGTCACCATCATTATATATATTAGTATGGATATTATGATGAATGTCTTTTTGGCAAGGAAAAAATCTGGTAAGATTAGAAGAACCCAAATTATTTATAATTCAATAATCAAGAGGGAGTGATCCATACTGAAATATGGTGTGTGTGTGTGTGTGTGTGTGTATAAGAATCAAATGGAGTAGTGAAAATCTTGTGAAATCCTCATGCATGGCAGCAAAAAGGGGATAGGATTGTACCTCTTTTGTTCTCAAATTTAGAAATCACTTTGCATGCAATAGGACTGTTGGATTGAACTTGCTGCAACAGCCACATCTTCAAGAACGACTGCAGTGGCAGCTGCTCCACCTCCAACAGTAGCAGCCTGTAGATTTTGAAGAGAAGCACCGGCTCTAGGGCTTCCCAAATTAATGGAAGCAACAACAATCGGAGTACTGTCAATAGCAGCAACAAAAGAGGGAAATTTGGGGGCTCTTCGTTGGCTTTTTAGAAGAGAAAGGAGAGGGGATTCGGTGCTTATATAGCCAACAAGGGAATGTTGTTGTTTGCCAAGTGGAAAAGAAAATAGGGGCAGTTAAAGGGACATAAGGCCAAGTGTAAGATTTTTTTTAAAAAAAATACATGGGACAAAAGTCCAGTGGTTGCCGTATGCTGTGTACAACAGATAGAAATTTATTATTTTTTTACAACAGTAGTCTGCTGCTACGGTTCTGCTTAGAAATATTTTTTTTTATTCATTTATTTGTGATATTTTAAAAATGCTCGTATTCACGCCTCCTATGTCGGATTTCGACGTACAATACCTCGTTGTGATCGTCTCTGAACGACGATCGAAATGAGTATAATGTTGGCATACTTTCGATCAGGTTTTGAATACCCGAAATTTTCGGATACGGTTTCGATTTGAAGTTAAATTTTGTGAATTAAAAATGTCAAACGATCTCCGATTGACGAACGATCGATTCCGTTGGTCTTGTTTCGTCGAATCGGATCTAATGACGGTCTTCGTTTGTTTTGCTGTTTCCGAATTTGCGTCGCGGCTTTTCACGGCGCGCATTACGGAGCGACCGATTTTTGGTCGATTTCACCCGAACAACTTTTGATTCTCGATCAATTGATCGTTTTAGGTTATCTAATATTGTTAGATAACTTAATTGGGTTAATCAGACCCAAATCGAGTCGAGTTCGGGTTTGGCGAATTCCGGATGTTACAACCATCCTCGAGGTGACAACTCGCCGCTGGTGGTGTCGCAGAGAGGAGAGGGTGCCCGGACCTCAGATCCGGCGAGCTTGCACCGCCGTGCTCCGCCTGAAGGAGGAGCTCGAGCCTCGGGCCTCGACGACCCGCGAGGCGACGACCCAGAGCTTCTACAGCTCGAGCCCGGTCGATTCGTCCACCCAGGTAGCCTTAGTTCTTTCCCCTTTTCTTTGATTTTACATTACGCCCAAATCGACCCATTTCCGTTCTGCTCCGATTCCGTCCATCCTCATCGCCAATCCGATCATCGAAGCATCTTATCAGCCTCTCCTTCTCCCCGCGCACCTTCTCTGTCCCTCCATTCAACCCAGCTCGCACAGGAGCTGGGGTTTCGAGCTCCTCCGCCGTCGCATCGCCGGAGTTCGATCGCCCCACCGCACCGATCATCTCCATCACCGCTAACAGGGTCGAGGCATTTTGCCCTCGACCCGCGAGTTTGTTGCATCCCTTTGCAGGTCCCAGGAAGCCCATCTGAGGGCTTCGACATCCAGGTGCACGAGCTCAACCTCCGCCGACCTCGCCTGAGCTCCCCAGAGCTCCGTCGAGTCATCGGAGAGTACCAGTAGACGCGGGAGCCCGAGGCGATCCTTCCCAGATCTTCAGCTGCCCACGAGGAGACCTCCAGCGCTTGCACGAGCCCGGCAAAGTTCGCCGGAGCCCAGTTCGTCGAGGGTCCTTCCCTGCCGTCCGATCGACACCAGGCTCCAGTTTAGATCCTAGCCATCCATTTGAGGAGCAACTCTGACTGTCCGATCTTTGGGAGGCTCGATCCGGACCGTTCGATCGTCGAGGTTTAGCCACAACGCCTCACATCCATTCGATCTCCCACGTGGCGAAGCCCTGGCCGTTCGATCAGACCAAAGACCCCAACGTTGGGCGCCACCCTTCCTCAACCATCGATCAGCACACGTGGCGCCTGTCTGATGGTCCACTTAATAAAGGGTAAATATTCCCTTAGGCCCTTAGCTTTAGAGTAGTTTGCTTTTAGTCCTGTAATTAGTTTTAAACTTTTATTTGCGTTAGGTAAATTGCACTTTGGACCTTGTCTCTTCTGCTATTTACATGTATACCCCTGTGTGTAGTGTATCACGTGCGTCGACACGTGTTTCTTTGGGATATTTGCATGTTTAGTCCTTGTATTTCCAGGGTGTTACTGAATGAATGAAAACTTTTCATTAATTGCATATATACCCCTGTGTGTGGTTTTTTAGAACATGTGCGTTATATTTGTGGGTATTTTACAATAAGGCCCCTGGACTTTTAATACCTGCTATTATTTAGTCCAAGAATCTTATTTTCTTTGCAATTAGGTCCCTGTGTGCCCAGGACACGTGCCTCGCGCGTGACTTCTTAGAAATTTTGCACCGGACCCCCTGGAACTTTCTCTAATTGCGTACAGGTCCCCGTGCACTATACCTAGGTTTTGATTTTTAATAAAATATCAAACTAACTCCAAATTCAACGAAAATTGGTTACATTGCTCCTGCCATGTTGTAAAATTTTTTAGAATTTTTGGAGATTTTTTTGTTTTTATTTACTATTTTTTAAAAATAAAAAACACGCATTTTATTTACTGTCTAACTTAAAAATTCACAAAAAAAATTTAAAATACCTCTAAAAATTACAAAAAAATTGGGTACTGTCCATATTGCCTTGCTTGATTTTCTGACCAATTTTGGTCATTTTTATATATTTAAAACCCATAAAAATTGAAAACCCATAAAATCTTATAAAAATTATAATAAATAATTGAAAATTACAAAAATAATAATTCCAGTGCCTGGATTTTCCTTAGACTTTCTAGTTTTTAGGAAAATTACCTTTAGACCTTGATAGCCTCTATCTATTTTATATTGGCCCTCCAAGTCTGACTGGACAACACATTCACTTTTCTGCCTTGTTTGATTTTTAGAAAATTCAATAAAAATCAGAAAAATACCAAAAATTAACCAAAAACAGTAAAAAATATAAAAAAACCTAAAAATATTTTTATTTTGTTTTTTTGGGTGATTTTTGAGTAGATAAATAATTGCTTGAAGTTGGTTGTTTTACTTATTTCTATATTTCCTTTATTAATTACAAATCCAAAAAATTTTAAAAATTAAAAATCCACCAAAAACACTTTGATTTGATTTTATTCTCTTTTTTTAGACTACTTCGTAGGCCGCAAGGCCATCACGTGCTCCTTGTGTTCGACCCTGGTCGCTATACCAGGTTAATATAATAGCAAGACCACTATTTGATTTTGATTGATTTTATTTGATTTTGGAGATATATTTTCTTGATCGACCACCCGAGTGATTGAGGTAGCAACGACCGCTTGAGATACACCTGATCCACCTCGCTCGCTCTCAGTTCTTGCGGTCATCAGAATGGCACCGTTGCCGGGGAGCACGGCTTAGTAGTTTTTATTTTTCATTTTCTTTTTCTTTTTGTTTTCTTTTTCGCGGCTTTCCACGGCTCTTTCAGAGTTCGCGACTTTTCGCAGCTTTTTATTTTTCATTTATTTTTGTTTTCTTTCTTTTCTTTTCTTTTCTTTTATTTTTATTTCTGTTTGATTTTGTTTGTTTATTTTATTTGTCATTTCTGCACATATACCCCTGTTTATATTTTCTGCTTTATTTGATTATTATTCTTGGTATGTGACACTTTGACTCTTTCCTGCGAGGGCCCGAGGACCGAGGCGGCAGCTTTCGAGAAGCCGGCGCAACCGCGGGATTCGGAGGCGGCTCCCTTCTGCACGGAGCTGCAGGGGAGCATGAGAGAGAGACTGAGTGGGCGAGGATTAGCTTAGACTTTCTTTTATTCATTTGATTATTTGTAATAATACAGGGACAGACATTGTGGACTTGGACTTGAACTCTTTAGCGTGTCTGTTTCGCTGAGCACCGGTGTGCTCGGGGGACCCTTAGGTTTTTTGCGGCTTTTCACGGTTTTGTTTTTTCTTCGCTGCCTTTTACGGTTTTAAGCGGTTTTTCTCGAGCCCCTAGATTTAGGACTTTCTATTTGACTGTGCCGTAATTAGTAGGATTCAAACACTTAACTATCTGCCTGCACCTATAGTTCGCTAATTGGATCTACTAATAAAACATTAATAAAAATAACTGACTCACTCCCTTCGAGCCTACGTGTCGTAGCCTACCCTGCCAAGAGCTGCTCCTGAACCCGATGTGTCGGGAGGAGGAGGGGTAGACCAAGACCGGACTCCTTGGATCGAAGGACCTGTGACCAGTTAGACGGTTCTGTCGAGTAGAAGTTGCCTGTTTAGGACTCGGTTTTCACTGCTGCACCATTTAGGTAGTTTATTTTCTGCTTTTTAATTCTGCGCGGATCATCTTGCATGTAGAGTACTGGAGACAGGTACGCATTTCTATCTTTGCATGCATCATTGATTTTATCGCGCATCGGCTTTTTCATCTTCTCCCCCTGTTTTTGACTTAATAATCAGGAGAACCGAAAAATTCGTTAGGCCTTTTATTTTTATTGAAAAATATTAAAAAAGAAAAACAATAAAATCGGGACTGTTTAAGCTATTGACCCTAAAAGACACCTGATCTAAAAAATTTGTCTTAGGGAGAGCAATCCCCTCATTGTTTGGTTTGATTGTGCGAGAGAGTGACCCGAACACTAGGTAGAGCCCTCCGGTACCTTCCTCGACTGATTACCGACTCTTTCGTGCGGGACAGTCGGTTGGGGATAGTATCGGGTATCCCAGCAGGTCACGTAATCGCTCTGATATTCTGATTGTTCACCAAAATAAAATAGACAAGATAATTTGTTCGAGCCTCTACGGTCTTCAGCTCGCGTTGCGTTGGTGAACAGAGGGGTTTGTTTGTCATCATAGTTTCTCCAGATCTCATCCGCCTTACTCGCCACATCAAGATGATGGGCAGACGATCTCTTAGGCAGCCTCTGGCTGCACCGCTTTCGGGCGCGTCTACCCGTTCATCTAGGTTGGCTCGCGAGAGCCGAGACCAGCTCTCCGAGCCCGAGTATGATTCCGCCATGTTCCCCCTCGACCCCCTTTCTTTCAGTTCCGAGAGACCAGTGCCAGAGGAGAGATTAGCAGATTTATCAGCACCTAAGTTTGGATCATTTGGTTTTGCAGACACCATGGCCGGCAGTTCCGAGGATCGCTCTAGAGGTCCACAGCCTGAGCACCTTGTGTTGGACCAGGGAGCGATCAACTCCACCCTGATTGCCTCCCTCGAAACAGTTCAGCAGCAGTTGAGGGATCAGGGAACGTTCATGCTAGATATGAGGAGAGAGATGTAGCAGATGAGAGCAGAGAGAGCAGCGGAGAGAGGGGCTGAGAGTCCCAGATGATGCAGCCGCAGCAGCCGCACCAGCCGCGGCAGGAGCAAGAGAGCCACCGAGACCGATGCGGGAGTTGCACAACCCCGGATCGACACTGATGCATCACTGGGTTGTGCTACCAGCCATCGTGGGGGACTTCAAATTCCCCCCGAACACCTTATAGTTACTCCCCCGTTTCCACGGGCTCTCCACCGAGGAGCCCCATCTCCACCTTCAGGAGTTCCTTATGATCTGCAGTACTGTCCACGACCGTCAGGTGGACCAAGACACCATCAGGATGATTGCTTTCCCCTTCTCCTTGGCAGATAGAGCAGCCACCTGGCTGAAGCATTTGGGGAAGTTCGTCTACACTTGGGAGCAGCTCCGCACCGAGTACTTGCATAAGTACTATCCATTCGGGCGGACCAATGCCACGAGAGCCCTGATCAACAACTTCTCCATGCTCCCCAACGAGCAGTTCCATGAGGCATGGGAGAGGTTCCGAGAGCTGACTGATCGATGCCCGCACCACGACATTTCCAAGCCCAACCTTGTGCAGAGCTTTTTCAGCGGGCTGACACCAGAGCTCCAGGGCTTAGTGAACGCTTCTTGTGGCAGGTCTTACTTCGCCAAGGATCACAACCAGGTCTGGGCCATCTACGAGGAGATGGCCGAGAACTACATGGTGATGTCTCAGACCCGGTTGTACACTCAGGGCAGACCCCAGCAGCCAGGACCCGTGTAGTACCAGAGGATAGCACGGGTCGACGTCGGTCCTTCCAGTTCGTCCGCAGTAGCAGCAGCACATGCAGAGTCATCAGCTGCGGACATGGGTATCATTAGCGAGAAGTTGGATCGGATGGAGCTGATAGAGAAGAAGCAGTGCCAGGGCATCACTTAGATGGAGCAGATGGCACCGACTCTGAGCGACATGAAGACCCAGCTCATGTGTCTCCAGGTGGCACAGACGACTTCCCAGCCCAGTCTTCAGTCGCGAGGCGATCACGGCAGCAGCAGCAGCTCGTCCTAGTGCTCCAGCTCACACCAGCAGCCTAGACAGGTTCACCTTGTACAGGCGGAGCCGTACCAGCAGTCGTAACCCACCTACCAGTCACCACCACCTCCAGACTTGCAGATGGTGGTATACCAGCCTGATCAGCCTCTGGTAGTACTCCCGCCAGCCCAGTACGATGCAGAGCCGTTGATGGATGTCAACGGGATTTGGTATGACCGCCCTCAGCCTGGTATCCGACGAGACCATCCCGGATTCCGGTGGGGGACCGGAGGTACCCAGCCCTAGCACCAGCCGTCAGGTCAGGAGGCCAGTACGACCATCAGAGAGAGCACCAGCCGCAGCAGCAGCCCCCAGTCTACCCTTCAAAGCAGCAGCAGCAGTCGTCCTATGGTCCTCGTCCCTATCAACAGGGACAGTCTTGGAGGCGTGAGCAGCCTCACCAGCAGCAGCATCCCCCATACCCATCTCAGCCACAGCACCAGTTCCAGCAGCCTCATTACCAGAGAGGCTACCCGTCGGGCTCTCATGGCCCACCTTACGAGAGCCCCGCCTTGGATGATATAGCCCGCCTCCTCACGGACCAGCATGCTACATTCAGACGGGAGATGGACGAGTTCCGCCAGGAGATGCGGGACATTGTGAGAGGGAAGGCCACCATCCCTGCCCAGATCGAGCCAAACCCCAACAGCCTCAAGCGGAAATTTGAGCAGGTAGCTTACACTGAGTATGCCACTCCTAGTGCTCCATTTGATGATATGTCTGCAGATCTTTTTGATACTGATTTTGTCGCACTTAGGAGCGGTAGGATGCCAGCAGGCGGCGCCTCGTCTGAGCGACGCCACGAGGACATACCGAGAGCGCCAGATGGGGAGGAGGAGAGTGGTACCGAGGCCGCTCGTGATGATGACGGTGGTACTGATGCCACCAAGGATGCTGATTCCACCGGCGGTGCTGAGGCCGCCATTTCACCAGTTCGAGGAGGTGGTACTGAGACCACTCCTGATGCCGAGCCAGAGTGCGGTACTGAGGCCGCGAGACTTCCAGTTGATCCAGCCGAGGGTGGTGCTGAGACCACCCGTGTTCAGTTTGAGAGTCCTGTTGTCTTTCCTATTTCTGATGTATCTCAGAACTTTGTTGTATGCTCCCTCTCATTCTACTCCCTCCCACAACACCACATGCTCCCTCACTCTCTTTTTATCTACTCACTCACTCTCTCTCTCTCTCTCTCTCTCTCTCTTCATTTTCTATATTTACAATAAGGAAGATCATGTTTTAAATCTTCTTAACATACAATATTAAAAATCTCTCTCTAGACTATTTTTAGGAAAAAAATAAAAATCTCTCTACCTCTCATTCGATTTCTCTCTCTAGACTATCTTTTGAAAATATAATATTTTCAATTTTTTAAACATTTAAAATAATCTACAGTAATCAACAAATAATTTAAAATAAACTCAATTTTGTAGATTCAAATCATATAGTAAAATGATATAATAAAAATTTAGAAACTACTTTTGAATTAGTATATTCGTATTACATAATATAAATAATTTAATATTAATTAATACAATTAAAAATAATTTAATAACTATGAATTTTTAAAATAATGAAAAGGATAAGTAAAATAATTTTAATTCTTTTAATGATTTAATAATAATGTATATTACAGATAACTTAAAATAATATTATAATTAAAATATAATATAAATACACACATTTTGACTTATTCTTCATCGTATTATGAAATCAGGACACCTATAGTGATTTATTTATCTCCATCAATTGAATGGATTATATATATATATTCATATTATTTATCACCTATTTAAATTTTTATGGATTTCTAGAGTATATTTTGACAATCCATTATCATATATTGACATAGTTGTGGTACGAATAATAACATAGTTAAAACTAATGTGAAATATATAAAAAAGATAAAAATCAATGAATGGATATTTTAAACTTTTTAATTAAATTCTATTTCAGGTAATAATTTTCCTCAAAAAAATATTTAAACTTTATACTGTTCGATGTATACACAGTATTAGTTGTTCTTGTGATTTATAATTGAAACAAACTGCGTGCATATAATGCATATGAATAATTTTAATTTGTTACCAAAATTTTTATTTAGTGATGCTAACATATACATATTATTTTTTTTAAAATATAGTTGCTTGCTATTTTAAAATTGGTTAGTTTTATAATCAACGGTTAATAATTGGTTTATGTGAATTGATGTTTCACGATATTAATATCGTTGTTTCCAAAGATGTTCGATTCATTTATCTATTCTGTAAAAAAATCTATAATACAATATCTTGCTTAATTTCCACAATTTTAAAACTACTGCAAACAAATGTATTTCCTCCAACCCGTCGCGAAGCGTGGGTAAGTACACTAGTTTAATCAAATCCGGAGGTCCTCCAAGCGACACCCTCCCGCCGCTGGCTTTGCCTCCACCTGGCTTCCTCTAACGATCTCCACATTCAAATAATTACCCTCACTATTCGTCAGTAACGCAAACTCACCGTCACTAAATTCGCCGTCAATGAGAAACTCACGCAGGGCCTTATCGGTCAATCTAGACAAGTTGCATTATAATATTCTCCACCTCATTAGTCAACAGTATTTCTCCCAGCACACCGTTGCTCTTCAATTCCAAGAGGAGGAGGACTAGAGGAGGGTCTTCTTCGTCCCACCCGTCACAAATCGAAACCCTAAACAGTCCAGCGGATACCGTGCGATGGCGTCGTTCGCGCCAGGAGACGTGAAATCGGGAGAAAAGATCTTCAAGACCAGGTGCGCGTACTGCCACACCGTGGAGAAAGGTGCCGCCCACAAGAAAGGTATCGGTGTTTTGTTTCCTTCAGTTGATGGATGCGATGCTACCACTTTTTGCTTGTTCTATGATGTTTGGATGGCTTTGGGGACATCGGTCTACGAGACTGATGCTTTTTTTTTAAAATTAGATGCCGCCCCAGATATTTATACCCCATACCCGCTTGCTAATTAGTGATATTCTATCTTCATATGGGTGCCTTATGGCCTTCAACTATCGTTGGAATAACACGCATGCTTACAATGCCTCGTCTATTACTAGCTGTCCGTATGTAGACGAACTCTATCCTTACGGGTTATTGTTCCTGTGTTTCTTCTTCTTGTCATTCTAAATCAGCTCTTGGTCCAAGCATAGAAAGCATTGCGTGGTGAGTTATTCGGGAGCGGGGAGGTCCACTTCTGTATGATATTGTTTTGTGTAATGGGAGAATGTCGGATTGCCTCCTGTCATTTCACTGCCTATGAGAGTAGTTGTAAAGATGTTCTAAACATTTTGGACTAGACGAAGGGGAGGTTGAACTGTAGAATTGGTGTTGTTTTCGGTTCAGTAAGTTGCAAGTGTGGGACTTGTTCCCTTGGTTGATCAAACCGGCCACTATTGTTTGTGCAATGATGGCATACTATTCATGTGTGGAAGTGAAAGATTTCGTGGGTATTTTTTTGTTTTGCCTTTTCTGTAGAATCAATCAATGTGACCCAGTTTGTAGTGATCTGATGGGATTTTTGGTGGTTTCGAGTATTAGATATGGAAGTCCTTAACGAGACATTTCGTGATAAATATTATTACACTTGTATCATTTCATATATGGAATAAAGCTTATCAAAGTTTGCATGATTGATCGGGTTCTTTTGTACGATTATGGTTACATACTTTGGCCACTTTGAATATCATAAATCTAACGATCTAAAGAGTTAGATTAGAATAGCATATGTATAGTTCTTAATTTTAATAGTTAAATTGAGCAAAATTAACATCATACAATGTTATCTAATAATTCAATTTCCAGTCATAGAAGAGATGGCAATCTTCTTCATATAGTGATGTTTGACTGATACTCTTGATGCATGCCATCTGCATAGGAATATAGATTCGAAGTTGTCGCATTATTCAAGCTAAAGAATTAACTCGACGAGGTTGAGATAAATGAACTCTCATATTGTAGAATGTAGACTATCACGGGACGAGCAACCTTCTTCTGATCGTAGACATATATATGTCAATGTAACTAAGTATGTGTATTTGACAAGCCATTAGTTTGATGGTCCGACGGGCTCTATATAGCAAGTTAGTATGCATACATGAGTAAATGTTGTATATGATCTCTCGCATGAATGATACATGTTTAGACTTGATAATATGAGAATCAAAGCTCACTCATGAGATATTAGGATAAAGCGATTCCATTTGTGGTCATCCTATTTTGGAAATATAATATCAATTCATGAATATTGATATACATTTTTGGAAAGCATATGATGGATATACTCTATAAATTCAAGAATATTAGCGGCCCTACTTAATGTGGGAAAAGACTTTGTTGTTGTTGTATACGATGGATATAATCACTCTATAATCGAATGAGATATTTTCGGCTTAACCCTAGACAGAGACTAGAAAAATGCAGGAACATATACTTTAGGTTATCCGGTTATTTTGTTATAGAGGATGCAAGGGCATTGGAAAATGCTCAATGTTATTGTGATCGTAATATATTGTACACAGGGGCAGAACTAGTATATGTCATGGAGGGGCCATGGCTCCTCCTTGATTATTGTATGTCACTTGTACAATGTATTACGTTTTTAATACACCACGCCTTAATTGTATAATAGATAGTGTTGTCAGAGAAATGTTGTAAACTTATTTAGTGGTATAGTGGTAGAGTAACATATTATTATTTTGGAGACCAGTGTTCGAATCTTACCTCCCTCAATTTTGATTTCTTTTTGTATAGTTTATCCAATCACTTTCAAAGTATCAAAAATATAAGTATAATTTGATATAAAATTGTATTGGAGTTCATTTATCTCTCTAATTGTTTCTAACACTCCTTGTAAATAAAAAATATTGTTTCCTTTTAACCAAGAATTTTTTATTTCAAAATTTCAATTGATAATTTGGCCTTTTTGGAATGGATTTAGAGATGCTTAAATTATTGGATTTATCAAATTTTAAAAGTCACCATTGAAAACAATAATCCATTTGAAAATATAACCTTAATAATAAATTTAAATTCTAAGTTTATCAAAATTGAAAGATGCTCATTTTAAATATATCAACTCTATTTAAAAACATCATTTTAAAAATACAATGATTTTTCCATTTTGAGCACTTTGGTGGTCGTTATCCTCTATATTGGTTTTGATCTGATATTTAGTCACCATTATCTGTCTATAAATATCTTCAAGTATTTATGTTTGTTGCACAATCCAAGGAGGGCCTAATATTATTGAGATGTCCCTATATGCGAATAACATTATTCATGATTTTCTTATCCGAGTCATGAATCGAGATATTCACATATCGTGCAATCATGAATGAATCATGTGAATTTGATCCATATGAATTATACATGGCTCTATCAAGGATACCACTATCCAAGAAATCTAAGATAATATAGCATGATAAAAGTATATGTATATATGAAGACTCACAAGTTGGGTATGCGAATTTGATTGACATATGTTAAAGGGTCAATTTATGTGAATATGACTAATATAAACATTTTATTGAGTTTGATTAATGTAGATTAAGTTTTCATCATGAATTAATCCATAGAGATTAATCCAAGTTAATTTGACACTACCACATTGGTGGCACTGCAGGCTCTATATAATATGGGATGGTTGACCACCATAGGGTTTAGAATAGCCTTAGTGTTGTTCCCACCTCCCGATTTCATTATGTTACAACAGCACCAGCAACAAAGTCTTCTCCCACTTTAAGTATGGTTGGCTACATTGGATTCTTTGCCTCCATAGAGAGCAATTTTGGCTCATTCTCGGACTTTTAGATACCTTTGGATAATCTCCTTCCAACATTTCTTGGGCCTTTCGCTCATTCTCTCAGCCGACTCTACATCCCAAATCTCGCATCTTCTAACCTATGCATCAATAGACCTCATTTACAAATGGTCAACCCACCTTCAATGGTTCTCTCTCATCCTAGGTAGGAAATATCGATATCCTATCGGTTTGTCCGGAAAAGGATATATCAGGAAATAACTCAAAAATAGCTCAAAAATCCATTTTTTATTATTTTTTTCTCCAGAAATTAAGATCATTCAAGATTTTAAAACAACAAATAACCTACAAGTACACACGTATGTCACATATATCTGTCATTTATACCCCACATATCGCACATATCGATATACCTCATATATCACATATATCGGTATACCTCATATATCACACATATCTGTCATATCGAATATATCGATGTTAACTTATAGATATTGGAAATGGATTTAATCCATGTTCTTAAACATAAAATAACTTACAAATATACTCCTAGATGATACATATAGATCATCTATGAACCTTATACAACACATATTGGTCATATCGAACATATCGTTGTTAATGTAGATGGGTGATTAATAAATATTGGAATTGGAATCAAAGTAGGTTAAGCACACTTAGATTACCTGTTTTGGTCATGGAAGACAGTGAATGTCATCGAGATGAGTCATTTTATTCAAAAAATGTACATAATGATTAATGTGACAATGTTTCTTTGGTATAAAGATTTATCTATTCACAAAAACAAACGAAAACAATGTAAATTACTGCAATATTGTAAAAGAGATTACCTAGTCATGAGGGTTTTAGAACCAAGAGTACCATAGAGGGCAAGGTAGGAAATATCGATATTGATATCGGTCCGCCTCGTCGAAAATGGCGTAAAAAGTGATTTTTTCACAAATTAAGATCATCATAGTTATTAAAACAATAAATAACATACATATATACATTTAGATGCAAGAATGAGGCATATTCAGCACACCAATACACATTATATCGCACAAATCGCCAGTTGTTAATGCTGACATCTACGCCGACTGTCGACTGTTGAGATGTATTCTGGCCTTGTGATTCTAACTTGATTAGCATTAGATTTGTTTTCATCTTTATTGCCAAAGAGGGCGAAGTCCACCACTTGAAGAACCGTCGTATGCACCCCCAGTAACATCATACCCTACTAGACGGGGGTCTCGGTGCTCGGTCATTGAGCTTGGGGGGGATCAAGGGAAGCAGGTGCGCTTCCTCTGGGGGGGCAGAACCCCCGACCGGAAACAAAATATATAATTCGTGATGTGTTTTAATACCGGGAGTAGCAAAATAAGTAGTGAAATCAAGCTTACAAGGATAAAATCATTGATATATATATATATATATATAGATATCGACGAGATATCAATGAAATATCGACGATATCGGTCGATATCTGGGAAATTTCATACTGAAACCATTCAATTTCGAGCGATATGGCTCAATATGGCGATATATAACCGATATCTCACCGATATATCGATCGGTATCCTAGAAAAAGATATCTGTATGAATATCGATACCGACATCTCGTTGATTCCGATATATGGCGATATATCGCCGATATATCGCGATATTGCCGACTATGCTCTCATCTTATCCTCAATCAGAGTAACACCAACTTTCCTTCTGATCGCTCCGTTCCGCATCCGATCTTTTCGTATAGGACCACACATCCACCATCGCAGTTTCATTTCTACTACCACCATTCTATACACATGTCTATGGTTCGGAGACCAACATTCAACTCTGTGTAAAGATAATGACGACTTGTTTATTCATGAGGCCATGGGGCTCTCTTATATAGAGAGGAGAATCCCTCTATGGCAAAAATACATAATGGAGACAAAATAAATAGAAAACACATAAAAAATAAGGAAATATAAATATATCTCTCAACACCCCCTCAAAATAGAGCATAGATGTCAATCATGCTCAACTTGGAACAACACCTCTAGAATGATCCTCTGGTTAGAGTCATAGTGAAAACATCTGCTGTTGTTCCCTTGAGTTGATGTGGAAAGTAGAGATAAAATCCTTCTGAATCTTGTCACGTGTTTAGTGACAATCCACCTGAATGTGCTTGGTCCTCTCATGGAAGGTAGGGTTGTTGGCAATGAAACGAGCAACCTGGTTATCACATTGTAGCTGTATGGGAAGAGGTGCGTCAACAGCTAGGTCAGTCAGATTGGATCTGACTCACATCATCTCAGTGCTCCCATGACGTCCACATCTGTCTGGGATGCTGTTTTTTTCATGCATGGAAGGGGATGTTTTTTGGAGAGTGCCTCGCTTCGTTGATGAAGAAGCATTGCCCTTTTTGAAGCGTGTTGTTTGGATTACTAGTGTCCCCTTCCTTTCTTGAACGTTGGAGGTGCCGAGGCTGACAATGTGGGAGCTTGGGGAAGTCAATAAGATTCTCTTTGACGGTTTACAGCCGAGGTCCGGTCTTGAGAACACTATCGCAGTGGTGGAGGGGTCGAGAACCATCCCCTCGGAATCATGATGATTGTGGGTCGAGCTCGCCTTCGGTTGTTGGTATGGGTGGTTTCGCCTTCGCCGCCACCATCAATACAAGACCTAGATGAGGGAAAGGAAGCTCGATGTTCCGTCAATGGAGATTTCGAACGCGGATTTAAGGGTGAAATCATTGGGGGATACGATCGTGGATCTCTCGATTTTTAAATTTCAAATCGCCCAAGTATGGAAGTCATTGAATCCCCAACGCCACTCTTGGCTTGGTAATGTGAGGAGGCTTCATCCGCGATGGCTCTTTTGGGATTTAGGGCTCTTTTGGTTCTATTTCTGAGTGATGCTTGCATTAGTATTCAGGTCATTGCGGATCTGAACTGGACTTGCACTTTGGTGGAGTTGCTTGATACCCGACCTGGAACTTTCAATAAGCAGCTATCGAACCCGAAATGCTATTGGCCCTTGGGGCCGATATTGTTTCATCATTAATGGTTCGCCCCAGTACCTTTGCTAGAGCCTTGTCCTGAAACAATGAGGTTTTGAGATAATATTTTGTTTGAGCTTCCTACAACTGCTATCGCCCTCATGGATGGTTTTACATAGGGCAATGATTTGATACCTTTTGTTCTCGATGATGTCTAGGACGAGGCTCCGTTGGCTTTTGTTTATGAAGAGGTGCTGCAGAAGGACGACCCGTTTTGGGTGAAAGCTTTGAATAAGGCAGTGGGTGTGTTGGTTCAATGTACAGCCATGATGCCTCTATAAACTTCCTATTGCCTTATGATCACCTCAAAGGCGACTCACACACTTCCTCATCCGTTTCTTTTGCTTTTGAGATGGGGAATAGAGGGAAAATGAAACATTATAGAAAATGAAGAAAAATGAATGCTGTGTTTGGTTAAAATGAATGCTGCGTTTGGTTGTTTCTAGCTTTCAGCCCTAATAGCTCGGGTGGCTCAGGTTGTGGGTATCGTCCCGACAATGGAGATAATTTGATTACTAAATGAAAGTTTTAACATGGAATGTTAGAGGTCTAGGTAATCCGAAGAAATAGAGATCGATCGCTACACTTTTGCGAGATTGGGTTGTGATATTGTCATGCTGCAAAAAACAAAGCTAGCTACATTTATACATTTTATTTGGAACTCCACGGGGTATGGAAACCTTTCGGAGTTCTGAACATTGGATGACATTAGTAGTAGGAGGGGACCATTGCTTAGGACTCTTTTCTCCATCTCTGAGCACAAGGGCATGAATATGCATACTGTTCTTCCTTAGAATTCTTCTGCTGGCTCACACTTGGTGGTCTCATGTGTGTATGGGCCTATTATTTTGACGTAGATGATTGATCTCTGGGCTGCGATTCATGAAGTTAGAAGGATCTTCCCTGGCAAAGCATGGTTAGTTAGGGGCGGCTTTAGTGTGTCTCTTCTCTCCAATCACCCTCGCCTTTGCGGTGGGCATGATATGGGTTTGTTGGAGTTTGCAGAACTGATAGATGACCTACATCTTGAAGTGATTGATGCGACAAATACGAGGTATACTTGGATGAACTCTGGTTTACGCTCACAGATTGATTGATTCCTAGATTCGTTGGAGCTGCTAAAGTCGTTCCATCTGTCTTTGAGTTCCTCTAGGTCGTGATCTAGATCAGATCACCCTCCTTTGTATAAGCTTGGATTCAAGGGAGAACTTTAAAGAGCTGGTTGCCGACCATTGGACCTATGTATAGTGTTTAGGCTCTGCTATCACCTTCATGGCTTAGAATTTGGTCTCGTTATGCACTCGGTTTTGCTTGTTTAAGGAGGTTCGGGAGGCGAGAAGAGCTTGACCTGCAGCGGTTGAAGTCGAAGTGAGCATGCTAGACTTGATCGAAGATTGTTAGAAAATATAATGCGGAAATGTATCAGAAATAAATAATAAAAATTTAAGAACACGAGATTTAATGTGGAACCCTACTCCCTAAGGAGCGGGATGAAACCACAGGAGAATGCCTCAAAGAGCTGATTTGTTCATTGAACTTTCTCATCTGATACAGGAGGGCTGGGGCTTCTTATATAGCCTCCACAGATCCTCCAAGGCTCCAAGTCCCGCCACTGGTAGATGTGGGACTAAACTCTGGATGTGGTAGATGGATCTTGGAAGGCATCTTACATATGAATGACACATACTCTAACACTCCCCCTCTAGCTGGAGCCTGGAGCATGCAATGCTTAGCTTGGACAAACATAAAGAAATCACTCAAACTCACAATACAAGACACAAAAAATAATGTCAACTCAACGCGCACAACTGTCGGCTGCTGTCGAGGACGTTGCTTCTCATGCCGTGGAGGTGAGGAGGAACAAACGGGCTGGAGTGTGAGTCAAGCTGTGTGTGCTCTAAACTGTGCCTGTCAGAGCCACTGAAACTGTATGAGTCTCCACTTGGAGAACTCTGGCCCGCCACATGTAGAATCCTGAACCATGTGGACAACTGCTCCATCTCTGAAGGGGCCGAACTAAAAAAGCCGTGGAGACATCCTCGTCGTAATCCATGGTCATTGGAGAATGCAGTCTGAAAAGTCTCCTCGTCGGAGAACTGGGTTTCTCCCATGCTAGCTCAGAGAACGGGATGTCTACTCTAGAGTCCCTATGAAACCACATGAAAACCTTAGCCCACATGGCATAGGGAATGCGATCTCTACTCTGGAGTCCCTATGGAACACTTGAAAACTTTGACCAAAATAAAAGATGAAGACCATGACTAATGATGGCAAACATGTGCACATCAAACCGAAGACTCGAAAACATCTGAACATCGAGTCCGGAACTAAACTGTAGAGTTTAAAAATCTTAGACAAATAAATTACCCCTCCGACCCTAGCATGGACTCGGTTCTGAGGCGGATGATTGTGGTGTAAGTCTGCATCCATAACCGATTCCCTATATGTTCGTGTAGACTCATTTGATCTAGTCTTCAACCTTAATATTCATCTTCTGCACCATATCAGAAAATGAGGATAATATCGCGTCATCGGATGTCTTCAGAGGCCCGACACCCACTGTCAAGATGGATGGATCTAGCTACGAGTTGTGGGCCATACAGTTCGTGAGCCTTTTGCAATCCAATGGGAAGAAACATGTTATGACACATGAGGAGCTAGTTGACAAGATTTGGGCTAATGCCTTTTAGGAGGCATATGAGATGTATATATATGTATGGCTATCTGATACTCTAATTGTGTGGAGATAGGCAATGATATCCTACATCATCCAATTGCTAAGGCGATGTGGGACATCCTCGCTGCCACATACTCCCAGCCGAGGAATGAGACGAAGATACTGCAGCTCCAGCATGACATTTTCACGGTTAAGCAGAATGAGCATCCTCTCTATACTTTGTATACATCTCTCCGAGACATGTTTGAGAAGCTACACAACTTTATGCCTTTGGTAGTAGCACCGGAGGTCCGGAGCAACAAGTGTACAAGAATGCCACCATGGTTGGAATCTTCTTAGCGGCTCTTGGTCTTGAATACGATGATGCCACACTATCCCAGTTACTTGTGGATGATATTATACCTCCCATGGAGAAGGCATACCGCAGACTCAATGGGATCACCGTCCCTTCGTCTATCTCTTCTCAGACCTCCTCGACTATGGCCACACTCGTGATAGAGGAGGAGCTTCTCGGTTCAGAGGTCGCGATGCTTGTGACGGTTGAGGTGATCGTACATGTCAATCATGCACCTATTGCCACTGCCTTGGTCATTCTGAGTATACATGCTATTTGAAGCATCGTTTTTCGACCTCTGCTCATGTTGTCGAGCACGTTGAGACTCTTGCTGCTCTTACTACTGCTTCTGACCAGAGGTTTGAGGACTTTGTCTTCCGTCTGAGGGAGATAACACCACCCGTCGCTGAACCCTCTAGTGCTTCGTCAGGCTCATCGCTTCTTCAGTATTTGCTAGTACTTTTGGTATTGCATATGCCCTTACCAGTTGTCATCGGATTTTGGTGCCTCTCACCATTTATGCAGAGATAAAGCTCAATTTGCATCACACAGACCACTTCCTCCATGTCAATCAGTTGTCATTGTAGATGGTACTCATTCCCCTATTATAGGACATGAGGGAGATTTGTTTGACACCATCTACGCGTTTACAGAGTTTGCTTTATGCACCTGATTTTTCGATAAATTTATTGTTTATTAGTCAAATCACCAAGGACTTACATTGTCGTGTCATATTTGACCCCTCTTCTCTTGTGTTTTAGAATATACTCACGACATGATGATTCGATATGGTCGTGAGCAAGAGGGTCTCTACAGACTGGTCCATTCTCCATATGCTGATGCTTCGTCCATTCCTACTGTACCAGTCTCTTCGTATGTGTGGCATCTTTAGCTTGGCCACCTTCCTCTATAGAAGTTGTGTCATGTCATCCCACAAATATCTTCTCGGTCCACATTTCAGTGCAAGGCTTGCCAACAGGGGAAGCATCACCAATCTAATTTTCCTTCTCGTCAGTCGTAGTAGCAATAGCCTTATTGAGTTGGTTTATTTCGATATTCGGGTCCCAGTCGTGTTCCTGACCATCAGGGACACATGTTTTTATTTTGTAGCAGTTGATGATTTTTGTAAACTATCATGGGGTTTTATTTTGAAAATGACTGGGTCTATTACTTAGTCTTTTATTTATGAAATAAAGAACATTTTTTGGCTAGTGTCAAGTATATTTGCTATGACAATGCCTTGGAGTTCTGCACTTTACAATTTGCTTAGTTCTTCATGTCACATAGCATTATACGTCAGACTTCATAAGGATATGTATGGCCTTAAGCAGAGTCCCGGAGCATGGTTCCATAAGCTCCCAGACTTGATAGAGCAACATGGGTTCACAAGATTGACTGCAGATCATTCACTGAGTGTTCATGACTCAGAGGGGTATAGTTATACTGGTCTATGTGGATGATATCATTGTTACTAGAGATGATGTGCAATGTATCAATGCTGCTAAGGAGTTCCTTTGATAGCAATTTGTCACCACGTACCTTGACGATTTATGATACTTCTTAGGGCTTGAGTTTACCAGGAACCAATGGAATTTTGTGATGACCTAGAGGAAGTATATTACTGATCTACTATCATAGACATGCATGACAGATTGCAGACTTGTCACTGATGAACCTCAGTTTCATCATCTTTATTTCCCATAATTAACCCCCTTGCTTAAAAGTTTGTCAATAAATCCCTGTTAATGTCTAATAATTAACAGAGTCCTTAATAAATTAAAAACCACAAAAAAATGACAAAGCAAAAATTCTTGGTATTTTTAGACTCAAAAATACCTTCAAAAATATTTCGGATCCTTGTTTGATCTCTTTTCCAGTTTTGGTCAACATGAAACTTGTAGATCTCGTCAAGATCTACAACTTTCATGTTTTGAGTTTTCTCAAATTCGGCCATCTTGGCCCTCAAAAATAAAAAAATCTCTCGAATAATTCTGATTGGGCCACGTGGCCCGTTCTGGGTGCGCCACGTGGCCCTGGTTCCTTTGCATCATCCGCCTCCATGGCTAGCCGTTGGATCCGCCCTCTTGATCCAACGGTCAGCTTCTTTCCACGCCTCCTTAATCTCCTAAGCCCTCAGATCTCCCCCGCACTCCATCCTCACCGTACGTTTCCGCCTTCTTCTGCTCACGCCACGTGGCACGTCCTTCACCATCTGATCACCATCTGAAGGTGCGATCTCAGCCGTTCCTCCCTATGACACCCATCAACCATCCGATCTAACCCTGGGGTCCATCTGAGCCATCCGTTCGCGCCGCCCCCTAGGCACGACACGTGGCTGTTCTGCAGCCCTTTGGTCACTTCACCCCGAACTTGATCTGAGCCGCTCAACCTGCTATCCATTTTCAGCCGCTCGATCAACCCTCACATCTCATCCAAACCGCCCGATGGCGCTTCACCCTCAATCCAACACGTGGCATCCTATCAGCCATCGATCGCTCCGCCCCCTGACTTAATCTCGACCGCTCTTTCGCGTTTAGATCTCCACCGTTGGATCTCCAGATCCAACGGTCGGCGGTCATCGTCTACCTCCGAGACCCTCTCTCTCTCCCACGATCCAGTGCAGGAACACCTCGCCCCCTTCCCATTTTTTCGCCCTCACCAGTCATCACCTCCACACGCCAGCTACCCCACGGCCTTCTCCGATCTTCCCTCCATCTCGCGCACTCCTCCATTAACCACCAACCTCTCCCCACGCTCCCCATTTCCTCCTCGAAACCACGTCGCCCACCATCACTTCCGCCGAGCCTCCCCTTCAAATACGCCTCCACCACACCCCTTCGCCGGTATCCACCTTCACGCGGGGCACGGCCCAGCCCTCCGCCACCTCCCGGTGACAGGGGGAGGTGGCTGGATTGAGCGACGACGACTGCTGCCTCCGGTGAGATCCATCGCCGGCCATGGCGATGTCGCGGCGTCTCCTGGCGACCGCCTGAGCTGCGTCGAGTAGCTGCCGACGTTCAGCGAAGACCAGAGCTCGACCACGAGCTCGCGCACAGGCTCCTCCTCCACCCAAACCTCCGGTAAGTCCTCTGCTTCCTTTCTTGATTTTGTCTTTACTTTCTTTTAATTTTCCAGGTCTCGTCAGTTGCCCTCGCCGTCCATTGACCACCTTTAAAGCGTCGCCGTCAAACCCCCTTTCTCGCGCCACTTTCCACTCACCGTCTCCTTCCTACAGAACCTCGACCACCTCCGACCCATCTCCTCCGCCATCCACGGCGGAGGAGCCTTGAGCTTCCACCTTCTCCGCTCGTATAGCTCTCCGTTCGCTCACCCTCGCTGTTACACGGAATTCGATTGCTTCGGCTATAGGCCTAACCCTGCAGGTCAACAAAAGCCTTCAATGGCCGGATGTTCGCCGGCGCTAACTTCATTAAGATCTCCCTCGACTTCCGAGCCTGGAAGGCGCGTGCTTGGCACGTGCCTCCTGGGCAATTTGCAGAGACGCCCTTGAACTTCTCCAAATTTGCAAAAAGGTCCCCGCGCTTATGGTTAATTTACAGGGAAGGCCTCAGAACTTATTTTATTTTCTTTTTAGTCCTTCCCAGGGACCTTTTTGTAGTTATCATTTCATGTTTTCTTGCATTTATGCCCCTGTCTTCTTTTATGCATATCTTGAGCTACATAGCTCCAATCGAGTTGATTTCAGTTTCGTTTTGAAGCTCTCCTTGCTCTCTTTATTATGGCATGGTTTAATTTTAGATTTGAGATTATGGTCAGTAATGTATTATTTTATTATCTCCGTGTCATGATTTCTTCGTTTATCATGCCTACTTGCTTTATGATTGTAGAGTGCTTCTTCACTTCAACTCAGTTTGATTCGTAATTTTCTTATGGCTCAAGTAACTATCATTTCAGGGCATTTCACTCGCTTTGCATGTATATTCCTTTGCATGATATAAAAAATGAATAAAAAATTGCATGTTTTGCATTGTCTTGTTGTGTCTCTTTGCAATATTTTGACCTATATGCTTTAATTCAACACTTAATTAAATAGACTCAAATCTGATTAATACGAGAGAGGCTCGTGTCCCTGAGATCGACCTTGGTTTCTTGCCAAGTAAAATAAATCACGATCACCTCATTTTGATTGACCATCGGATATCTTTAAATGAGGTGATCTCTTTGACGACCAAAATCGGCCCGACTGCACCGACATTTCCAAGTGCTAATTTAGCATTATTAAAGGGACGATTTTTGCGGTTCGTCAGTCACCACTCCTATGGATCCCAATACGAAGTTGTATGATGATGATACATAGAAGGTAGACAAGAGGAAATGTATGGAGCTCGATGGGGAGCTCCCATATCTGGCCATTACTGAGTCATACATTTTCCTTTGCTCTGAGCAAATCTAGTAAGCTTATGATGCAACCCAGACATGTACATATGGATGTGGTTTACATGATTATGATGTTTTTAAGCCCTCTTCAAGTACTGAATTATTATTTAGCAGCAGGACATCCTTAGCTACCACGGTATGTGCAAAAGAAGACTATGCATGATGCCCAAGGATAGGAAATCTACGCCCGACTTTACAGTGTTCATAGGAGTTCTTTGGTATCATGAAAGAGTAAGAAACAAATTGTTGTTGCTAGATCTAGTGCAAAGTCGAAATACAGAGCCATGTCGTAGGGGAGCACTGAGACGATGCGGGTCAGATCTGTCTTGACTGAACTAGCTATTGATGCACCGCTTCCCATGCATCTACAAAGCGACTACCATGTTACTCTTTTCATTGCCAACAACCATTCCTTCCATGAAAGGATCAAACACATTGAGGTTGATTGTCACTATACATGTAACATGATTCAAAAGGGTTTTATTTCTACTTCCTACATCAGTTCAGGAGAACAAACAACATATGTTTTCACCAAGGCTCTAGCCAGAGGACCATTTTAGAGGTGTTGTTCTAAGTTGAGCATGATTGACATCTATGCTCCATCTTGAGGGAGAATGCTGAGAGTTATTTTATCTTTACCTAATTTATGTAATTTCCGTTCTTTTTTTCTCTATTATATAATTTGCCTAACATATTTCTCGTCTCCCTATATAAGAGAACCCTAGGGCCTCATGAATAAGCAAGTCATTATTTTCTTTTTCCAACCACAACCCAACATCGCATCACTAGGTGACTATGATGCGATTGTGACCATTTAAAAAAAATGATGCGATTGTGACAGAGATACCCTTAGATAAGATCCCCAGTGGACAAACGATCAAACTCTCTACCACAAACTACTCCATACCGATGAAAATGTTGAAGAACTCTCCTACTAATGAAAATCTTCCTACTGTGAACCTAGCTATTGTCTCAGGTACTGTAATCAACTCTTCCTCTGCCTCAACGCTAGCATGGATTGTTGACTATGTTGCTTCCACTCACTTGACTAAAGAATGTAGTATGCTGACCTTTTCTTAACACTCTTCCGATGTGAAGTCGGTTCGTCTGACCAACGATGCACACTCACCCATTAACACCACCGGGACTATGGAGTTTTCCTCCAAACTTAATGTTTTTTGGATTTTCTATTCTCCCAACTATCCTCTAGCGTTTTGATTGTTCATAGGTTATGCGTTGAACTCAGTTGTAGAGTGATTTTGGATGAGTTCTATTGTTATTTTGAGGACATCTATACGATGCAGATCTTTGGTTGGAGCCATGAGAAAAATGACATGTATTATCTCGATATCCGTGCTAACTCCATTTTTGCTGGTGCTATCTCTGTGTCTGCTGGCTGTTCTTATGGCATCTATGCCCTCGGTCATCGCTAGAGAATTCTCTCAGATGTTTCCTGAATTGTGTTCGTGGAAGCCTTTTGAGTGCGAAGCCTGCCAGTTTGGGAAACACTGTTGGGCCTCCTTTCCTCAGAGGACTGAGCCTCGTCCTTCATCGCTTTTTTCTTTAGTCCATTCTGACATTTGGGGACCTTGTTCGGTCTGCACTGTGGGCTGTTATAAGTATTTTGCTGTTTTCATTGATGATTATAAGTTTATAACAATTCTTCTTGGGTTTATTTTATTTAGGGGACAATTAAAGGTAAATAAAATTATCATATCCTTTTAGTTCATAAATACTTATTTCTCTACATGTGTTAAGATATTCAGGATTGACAATGTTCTCGAGTTTGCACAACAAGACTTGACCACATTCTTTTTTACTTAGGGCATTCTTCGTCAGATATCCTGTTTGTACTCCTCACCAAGGCCTTAAATGTCGGTTTTTGTCACCATTTCGGTATCGATCAAAACATAATTTTGATGGAATTTCGACCGAAATTTCAGTCATTTTTTATACTAGGACCCCCATATTTCGGTCATTTCGATCATTTCGGTCGAATTTCGATTTCGACTAGATATTGATATTCGACAGAAAATCGACCGAATTTCGCTGAAATTTGAGGCCATGCTCCTCACAACAGAATGTGGGGGCAGGAAAGGAAAATTCTTCACCTCTGGATGTTGATAGTACCCATCTTACTCCCATGAAGCTTCTCAAAATATATTGGGGGATGCTATTCTTTTTTTTTTTTTGAGTCAAAAGAGGGAACATGCTATGGTATCTGCCCCACATATACTAAAAGAGTAGAACGTAGAGACTTACAGAAGCCACGACTCAAGGAGAGCCTTAGTGTATTACATTATCAATATAAAATACTGAGAGTCAAAGAGTACACCATTTCTAGCTAGCCACGTTGCTCAAATAATTGCTATCATTAGAAGAACTTCTCTGGGACAATGTTCCGTCGCAACTAATGAATCCCAGAACGTACCTAGATTGTGGAGGTTCAACCGGTCTAAGCTAAGCTCTATCCAAATAGGAGGCATAGTGGAAAAAAGATGTTCCACAGTTTTTATCTGCAAGTCTCAAAGGGGTCACGAAGATTAGACATCTGCAAATAGCTATGCATAATGGTCCCTCGTCAAGATTTTTATTCGTCTCCACAACCACATAAAATGCTACTTTTATTTGGAAGCTTTATACCCCATATAAAGTTGCAATCACATATCAAAGTGTTTGTAATCGGAGGGGATGCTATTCTTACTGCTACATAATTTATTAATCAGGTATCTTCTTTGATCGTTAATGTGGTAACTCCTTTCTCCCTCTTGTATAAATATGAGGAATCATTTCCTCTACCCATGAGGATTTTTGGTTGCAGTGCTTTTGTCCATAATGTTCATACTACAAATAAATTATCTTCTCGTGCTATAGTGCTTTCCTTGGATACTCTCGGACCCAAAAGTGGCACATAAGTTAGGGCCCTATTAGTCATTGCTGTTACTACTAATGTCACATTCTCTGAATATATCATCTACTTCACTCAACCTAGTCAATGATATTCCTTTTGAGCTTCCTCCACTACCGATTATCTACAAAAGCAAACACACTGTTCAGCCTGACTTGGTTCCTTTACCTATTCCTTGCATGATGACGAACCTTCTCCAAGTGGTCCCAACACTGCAAATCCAAATTCTCCTTTAGAACTCCTCATTGCACTCCATAAATCGAAAGAACTATGTACTATACACCCCTTGTCTTATTTTACTCCTACCGATAGTTTATCTAGTAGTGACAGAAGTTTTACATATGCTCTCACGATGACTACTATTCCTCACGATCATCATATTGCTCTTCAGGACCATGGATGGAACCATGTCATGGATGAGGGAATGGATGTGCTTACTTCTAGGGGCACGTGGGACCTTGTACTATGTTCATCAGGTGCGACCCATATTGCATGTAGATGGATCTTTACGACCAAATACTCTCCCGATGGCTCCATTGAAATATTGAAAGTAAGGTTTTTTTTTGAAAGTCTGTATGGGAGGGGGAAACACTCGGTGGTGTCCGCCCCTTCAAAATTTATTGATAACCAAAAGTAGGATTACATAAGTATAACGCTGTGACGCCCAAAAAAAGAAAGTACCACAGAAAATATTACAACACCCAGTCGTCCACCAACCTCTTTGCCAAAAACCCCACATTTTCCTTATAAAACCTTTGACCCGAGAACAGCAGGTCATTCCTTCCCCTCCATATCGCCCAAAGAATAGCCAAGGGAAACAACCGTTCCCTCCTAGGCCTGGCTCTATTAGCGTGAAACGAGTTCCAGAAGGGCTGAAAATAATCAAAGCAGCACCAAGCCACATCCGCCTCCTGCCAAACTTGCGCGACCACAGGACAAGAAAAAAATAGATGTTCCACCGTTTCAATCGCGCTATCACAAAGCATGCATCTGTTCGCAACGACGCCCATGAGTCTGACGCAACGATTGCGCGTCATCAATCTCTTCCTCCGAAGAAGCCACAAGAAGAACCCAATTCTCTCAGGAGGGTTTGTGTCCCAAATAGAGGTACAGTCCCTGTTCAGCAGCTCCGAATTTGCCGGCGACGGCCTGGAGATGGCCCCATAAGCCCCCCTGACCGAGAAAGAGCCGTCCTTCCAGCACCAATGATCTCTACCTCCAGTTGGGGCCCCCACCTCCCTCATTGCGTCAAGTAATACCAAAAAGTCCTCAAGTCTTTGGTCCGAGAAATTCGCGGAGAAAGTAGGCCACCAAGTACCATCCACCCAACACTCCATCACCGAGCAAAGTTTGTTGTCCGCCAAGGCATATAGCTGAGGGAAGCGAGAGCAAAGGGCCCCCGCCCCGGTCCAATTGTCTTCCCAAAACAAGAAGTTATCCCCTCTCCCACAGACCGGTCTGAAGAGTGCAAGATTTGTCACGAAAGTCTTCACCACTCCCCTCCAAAAAGATGTCTTGGTAGCCTGATTATTGAGCTGCGGATGGGGCGCTCCCTTCACTCCATAGATGCTGCGAATCACCATGCATACAAAGTCTTCTCCCGGACCCCAGATCCTACTTGCCCATTTAAGGAGAAACGCCTCATTCATCTGCTCAAGAGACTTCACCCCCAGCCCCCCCTGATCTTTGCCACTCGTGACATCCTCCCAACCCACGAGATGGATCCCCCCACGACCATAGGAGTTGTTCCCCCATAAGAACACGCGCATCCTCTTTTCCAACCTCTCACGAATTCCCTTCGGGATCTTGCGATTAACCATAAAATAAGTAGGAATGGAAGAAAGCACAGCCTTGAGAAGAACCAATCTGCCCCCCCTCGACAAGATAGCATCTCTCCAACCCGCCAATCTCATCTCCACTTTCTCCACCACCCTCAGCCAGTCACGGAGCCTCGTCCTCCCCAGAGCCAGCAGCATGCCGAGGTACTTAAGAGGCAAAGAGACCTGAGTAGACGCCAAGGCCACGACCAACCCATCAGCCACCTGCTCCGCAAGGCCAAACGGGACGAAAGATGATTTGTTGTCATTTTTGCATAGCCCAGAGAGCTCCGAGAAGATCTCCAGCGTCGTAGCCATACCAGTGGCCGCCTCGGTACCCCCCTCAATGAGGAAGAGGGTGTCGTCCGCATATTGGATGAGCGGGACCTGAAGCCCCTCCCTTAAATAGCCAGAAGAGAACCCATGGCTGATCACCCCCGACACCATATCAGCCAGCACATCAGCCGCAAGGATGAAAAGCATTGGTGCGAGAGGGCAACCCTGTCGCACCCCCCTACGAGGTTGGATCCAGCCCCCCTCCGGTCTTCCGTTGATCATGATCGAAAGAGACGTCGTGGTGACACAACACCTCATCCAGGAAATCCAAACGTCCGGGAAGCCCAAACACCGTAAAACCGACCACAAGAATCTCCAATCAAGGCTATCATACGCCTTAGCAAAGTCAACCTTCCAGAGGACACCGCTTGCGCCCCGCCTCCGCCAATCCGCAACAATCTCAGAGGCAAGAGTGGTGCAATCAGAGATCTAGCGTCCAGGGACAAATGCAGATTGAGCCGAAGAAACCAAGCTCCCAAGAATTCCGTTAAGTCTCTTCGCAAAAACCTTCGCCGTGATTAAATAAATTGCGTTAGAAATGGCAATAGGGCGAAAGTCCCCGACGGTGGACGGAGCCGAACATTTGGGGATTAAAACCACAAGAGCCCGGTTGATACGTTCAAAGCCCCTATTCCCCTGACAGAATTCCAACACCACCTCAAGCACGTCATAACCAACGAGATCCCAAAAGTCCCTGTAAAAGGCGATAGGGAAGCCATATGGACCAGGCGCCGCATCAGCGTTGAGATCCCATACAACATCCTTTATCTCCTCAAGGGTAACATCACGGATAAGGGCAGCATGGTAATGAGTCGCCAACAATCTAGTTCTGCGACCCAACCACTTCCATCTTCTTGGCACGGTTGTAGATGTAGCCTCCTTGAAATGATCTGCAATTGCCTTGCCCATGTTTTAGTTCCCCTCCACCCTGACCCCATCAACTACGATGGAGTGTAGGGCTTTGGATCTGCGTCTTCCGCTAGCGATATGATGGAAATAGGCCGTATTCACATCTCCCTCCCTCAGCCAAGAGCTCCTCGATCTCTGTCTCCACTTCGTGGCCCGCTTCTTATCTTCCAAGGCAATCTTCCTATGCGTCGCTGACCGCGACTCCAGCTCCCTCGGTGTAAGAGCCCTAGTGTCCTCCAAACCATCGAGCAAGCGAATCTCATCCTCAGCAGCCTTCCTAGCTGCACATCTAGCAACCCTTGTTTCTCTTTTGAAAATCGCCAATCTGGCACGTAAGGTGGAAAGCTTCTGTTCAAACCGAAAGGCGGCGGGGCCCGAGGCACCCACCTCACCCCAAAGCGAGGAAACAATCTCCTTGAAACCATCCTCCAGCAGCTAGCATTTCTCGTACCTGAAAAGCCCCCTCTGAACCAGAGCGGACCCAGAGCACCACAAGATAGGGGTATGATCCGAGTACGAATGTGGCTTCGCCGTCACCGTCGCCAAAGGGAAGACATCCAGCACCTCGTTGGAGACAAAGAAGCGGTCAAGGCGCGAACGTGAAATGGAGTTCCTCCACGTGTAAGCGACGTCCATCAATTCAAGCCCAAGAAAGTCAACGGTGTCAGCAAAATCCGAGGAGCCCAAGTCCTGGCCCCCTCCCCCCTGGTCTGTCCGCGGTTAAGAGGGTGACGTTGAAATCACCGCCTATCACCCACGGCGTCCTCCCCACCACCCTACCAGCCTCCAGCAAATCCTCCCACAGCTCACCCCGCATCCCACCATCACAAGGCCTGTACACACAAGAAACCGCCAAAAGGTCAAGCGAGGACGTACCAGCTAAGACCACCGTCAGGACGTGCCTGCCGCGAGTCAACGAGACGAAAGACAGCGAGCGCCACGCCACTAGGAGCCCACCCGAAGACCCCGAAGCATCCAAAGTTCTGAATTGGTCAAGACCACCCGCGCCCCACGCCTTCTAATTGGTCTCTGACAAGGATTGAAGTTTCATTTCCTGGAGCAAAACAATTTCGCAATTCCATTCACTGAATCTAAAACCCATTGCTTTCCGCTTATCTGGATCCCCAAGCCCACGAACATTCCACGATAGAATTTTCATTTGTGAGAGTCAGTCTTCCCCTCCAGCAGCGCAACTCATGCAGCCTCCGCCACAACAATCTTGAACGAAGAGCACGGTGATGTCTCTGATCTTGGAGTCCTGGCTTTGCTTCTCCTTCTGAATCTCTTCTCGCTCCTTCTGTCACTAGTTCCGGTCTCCGCAGCAGGAGAGAGCAAGGTTTCATCCTCACGGATCTCCTCATGGATAATCACCGAGCTGGAAGCGGCCGTGATGGGGGACGACAAAGGCCGAGATCTACCAACATCAAAGATGTTGTCATGAGTAGGGAGAGAGAGCACCTGTGGGGCACCCAACAAGGCATCGCGCAGGGTCAACGAAGGACGAAGTTGCTTCGAGAGGCCCGAAAGAGCCGCAGCCTGAACATTCTTGAAAGGATCCGCGAACAACCAAAGAGTATCCGGATCCAAAGTAATCCACGAGGAAGACCGGTCTCCCGAAAGTGGGTCCGGATCCGACACTGCAAGCCCCGTACCCGAGAGCACATTCACTTCCGTAAAAAGCGTCTCCTTGGGGTTATCTAAATACCTCTCGTACACGTCACCGTGCAAAGGGAACAATCCTGACGACGCATACGTCTGGCAAGGAAGATTCTCGAAACGCCGTGTGCCAGGAATGAACGTGGCCCTTCCTTTGCATGGACTTCTTGGGAAGCCAACCGCCAACGGCGAGCGTAAAGCATCCCCTGGCCTTTCGACTTCCGCCGCCTTCGTGAGCATCACCGGCATCGGAACCATCGGCGGAGGCAGTGGAACATCAACATCAAACTCAATCACGAAGGAGAAGCATCCCGCGATCAGTTCCGCGAACTCACTCCGCCCCCCGACCTGGTCCAGGAAAGACTTGGGACATTCAAATAGAATCTTCGTTTCATCCGCCGCATAGCCCGGTCGGAGTCCATTATCAAGGATTTCCCGGACAAAACCCCAGCGGCTCAAAGCTCGCCGCAAGCAGTCGAGCGGGAGAGGAAGGGGACACCCCTTACCGTAGCCAAGCAAATCTCCATCTCCCTACAGGACCCATCTACGTACCTGAAGGGTTTCCACACAACATTCCCGACGTCCCCGTTTCGAAACAAACGCACCATCTGTGACTCCGATAAACCGCGAACACATCACGTTCTATCATCAAGCAGCACAACGTCCCCCATGAATTGCGGGCCTAAGAAGCCATCTAAATGCGATGAAACCATGTCCATGTCAATAGTGTTCCTTAACGCGTGACCGATAGCCGCGAACAACCCTGGAGTGCGCACGTTTCCCGACCTTTTGCCCTTCCGACGAGCTCCACCGTGGCTTGACGTATCAACAGCAGACCTTGCACCCCCATGGCTCGTCGCAGCACCCCCCCACGAAGCCTTCTTTACTGCGTCCGCATATGTCGCCCCCCCTTGCACCATGTGAGAAGTACGACCAGATGTGGAGCCAACGACAAAGGCCGCCTGCATGGGTGCCGGCCTCTCCTCCTTGAAGGACCCGGATGACATGCAGGAAGCTTGCCGATGCCCCACTCGACCGCAAGAGTAACAACGCGGGGGTAGTCGGCAGAAGGACGCACCATGGCCCCTGTCCCCGCAGCGAAAGCATCGGCGACCCGATTTCTTGTGGGAGACGAACGTGCACTCGCCATCTCTTTCTCTGTTGCCCTCCATCTTCATCTGGCTACCATGCCATGCAACCTCCCCGCCATGGAGAATCTTCTTTCCCTTGTCCATCGGATGATAACCCCTTCCGCCTTCTCCCTTCTGCACTCCTCCTTCCACAGTCCCCCCCAACTCCCTCACGTACCCCAACCATCCCGCTCAGCACTTCTACATAGGTATCTTCTCCCCCAGCAGCATTCGCCGACGGACCCCCCAGACGAGGAGCGTACAAGCTTTTGGACATCTCGACGCCCTTCGCACTTTCTTTAGCGAACGCCTTCTCAGTCGCCTTCTCGATCGCCTTCTCAGTCGCCTTCACACACCACCACCGCTCCATTCCTATTGAAAGTAAGGGTTGTAACGAAATTCTTCACTCATACTTACAACATTGAATCCGTTGAGACCTTTTCTCCTGTGACAAGAATGTGATCTATTCGTACCTTTCTATTTGTTGCGATCATCAAGAATTGTCCAATCTCTTAGCTTGATGTCAAGAATGCCTTCCTTTATAGTGACATAACGGAGAAGGTTTACATGACACGACCACCAGATTACTCTGTTAAGGGTATGAATGTAACATCTGCTCTTCCGTTGCCGCATTACGGCTCCTATATGGGTGGATGTGAGGTTGGACTGGTTGCGGACTGTCGACTTTGACTCATTTTGGGCTTCTCTTTATGATGCGCGCAAAAGGCAGAAGAGGGAAATTTTGGTATCGATAGTCGTCCTGTGGGCCATTTGGCTTGCACGCAATGCGACTTTGTTCTCGGGGATGCGTTTTTATTGTGAAAATGTTTGTTTTATTAAATGTTTATTAATATATTGGGGCGGGCACCATTACGTGATTCCCCCCTTTTATGACTTCAAAAAAAGGGTGAGTATGCATGCCGACTATGCAAGGCCAACTATGACCTGAAGCAGAGTCCACGAGCGTGGTTTGATAGGCTTACCACTGAGATCGACTCTCTTGGCTTCCATAGGATGACATCTGACTATTACGTATTCATCAGATAAAGGTTTTTAGGTATCATGATACTTGCAGTTTATGTTATGAAAAGGTGATGACAATGCAAGCATTCTTGAGATCAAGGCCTTCATTCAGAAGATATTTGTCACTAAGGACCTTGGTCAGCTCAGTTATCTCCTAGGTATTAGGGCGATAATACAACTGAAGGATTGCACTTGTTATAGAGAAAGTATTGTATTGTCTGGATATTCTTAACGAAGCTGGCCTACATGAATGCAAGACATCAACTATCCAAGCCAAGCGACATGGACATACCACTGCCACTGATCCTCATTTTGAAGATACCATGTGATATATAAGCCTTGTTGGGAAATTGCTATACCTCACAATGGAAATAAAAGAATGAATTGATTCATACTGAGGCCCTAAGGTTCTCTTATATAAGAAGAGAAACTTGTCGAAAAAATTACATAATAAAGACGAAGAAGAAAAGGAATACATAATACATGGAAAGATAAATAATCTCTCAATACTCTCCCTCAAGATGAAGCATATACACCGATCATACTTGGCTTGGAGCAACACCTCTGGAACGATCCTCTGACTAGGGCCTTGATGGACATATATGCTATATGTTCCCCTTAGCTGATGTGGTAAGTACAGACAAAACCCTTCGGAATCATTTTACGTGTGTTATGATAGTAAACCTCAATATGCTTGGTCCTCCCATTGAAGACATGGTTATTGGCAATGAAAAAAGCAGCATGGTTGTTACATTGTAGTTATATGGGAAGGGGAACGCCAATAGCTTGGTCAATCAGAATGGATCTGACCTACATTATTTCAGTGTTCTCATATGCCATGGCTCAGTACTAGGGACGCAAACGGATGCGGTTATATTCGTATTCGTTCGTATCCGTATTCGTTTTTAAGAGGATATGGATCTTGTTTTCCTAAAACAGGCGAATACGAATACGAATATTGGAAACGAACTTTTTGCGGTTACGAATACGAATACGAATCCTTACTTAACGAATACGAATACGAATACGAAAAATATAACGAATACGAATACGAATACGAATATTCGTTACTAAATAAATTATTTTATTTAAGTTATTTACCTAATAACTAAGAAAACTAGGGCTTCTTCTCCCCAACCCAACTCCCACCCGCGCCTACCCTATACCCGACGCCGACCTCCTCCCTTCCAATAGCTGTGCGCCGCCTGCCGCCCTCCTCCGCCCCCCGCCACCCCCTTCCGGCCCCTGCCATCCCTCTCCGCCCCTCCTTGCGGCCCCTGCCAGCCTGTAGCTGCCTCCCTCCGCCCCCTCTTCCACCCCTCTGCCCACCAGCCGTCCCCCTTCCGCCCCCCTGCCATCCCCCTCCGCCCCTCCTGTCACCCTCCTCCGCCCCCCGCCGGCCCCTTCACCCTCCCTTCCGCCGCCCTCTTCACCCTCATGCCGTCCTCCTCTGCCCCCCGCCGCCCCCATCACCCTCCCTCCGCCGCCCCCTTCACAGCCGCCTTCCTCCGCTCCCCGCCGCCCCCTTCATCCTCCCTTCCGCCGCCCAGCGTCTTGCGGCCTCCCTCCGCCCCCCAGCCGCCCCCTAGTTCCGCCCCTGCCGGCTGCCGCCTCCCCTGCAGCAGGCTCGCAGCCCCCCTCCTTCCCCTCCGCCCAGCCCGACTGCGGCCCTGCCCCTGCGCCTCCATTTGCGATCGATCTCTGGTAAATTTCATATTCTTGTAATGTTTTTTATGTATGGATTATTTTGTTATGTATGGATTATTTTGGTAAAGAATTAGAATATGTTTGATGTTATTAGAAGATTTGTATGGAACGTATGGAATGTTTTTGTTTATGAAACTTATTGGAATATACTTGCTTGATTGTAGAAAAATAATGAATACCGAGTTAAATTTCAGATTCAAGTCATAATATAGACGTAATGCGGAAGTGATTGCCAAATAATCAGGTACGCTTTTATATATAATTTTTTATTGCAATATTCGTTTGATATTCGTATTCGTTCGTAAAAGATTCGTATTCGTATTCGTATTCGTATTTTGAGAATATGGATCTTGTTTTTTTACATTCGTATAACATTCGTATTCGTATTCGTAATATAAAATTGTTGGAGTATTTGGAGTGCACCTGTTGAGTTGTAGCAGGGTAAATGGATCTTGGAGAAGATCCATTTACCCCATCCTGTGTTTAGTCCCATACCGCCCAAAGGTGGGACTTGGAGGCTCTGTGAAGGCTATATAAGGAGCCCCAGACCTCCTGTACTCATTGAGAAATTCAATAGAATATCTGCCCCTTAGAGGGCTTCTCCCGTGGTTTCATCCCGCTCCTCACGGAGTATGGTTCCACGTAAAAAATCCCGCTGTGTTCTTTTCTTTGTTATTTATCTTTTTCCATGTTACGCTTCCGCTTCCGATTTTCTAACATGGTATCAGAGCGGGTTCGTTTCTCGAGGATTTCATCGTGCTCTCTATTTGAGATCCGATTATTTGTTAGTTTTTTGAAGATGAAATTTTTATTAAATTATGTTCAAGTCATGGTTCCTGTTCTAGGGTTCCCATCTGGAACCCTAATCCAGCCCTCCTGCAGCGCCATCTCACGATGGCCACCATCTTCAGCCCTAGCCGCACGTGGGCGGCGGTCTTCCTCGCTTACTCCAGCCGCCAACATCCAGAAGCGTCATCCAGCGGCGGTGCCACGTGCGCATCCACCGTCAAGCCCGCGATGTTCTCCACGCGCGCATCCCTATTGCGCGCTGATCTTCTTCTGATCCCGCGAGCGGCGCTCCTCTTGGTGAGACTCCAGCGGCCTCCAGGCGGAGCCGCACATGCACGAGCCTCCAGGCGGGGGGGGGGGGCAAGATCAGGCGGCCCCACTCGCAGGTCCTGCGGCGCATACCTTCCTCCAGATCTCGAAACCCCCAGGCGGGGGGGCCACCAGCCTCCAGGCGGCGAGCTCGATCCATGCCCAGGCACCGCAAGCGCATACCTCCCTCCAGATCTCGAAACCCCCAGGTGGCGGCGCCCTTGTGCTTGGGCGGAGCCCTCGATCTTCTCAGAGCACCGCTCCTCCCAGCGATATCTCCAACGCACCTCCAGCCCGTGTTCGTTGAAGTCCCCACCTGCTGCGCTCTCCATTGCGCGCACTCCTCTCTCCGCACCTGTCGGCGGCGCGCGCGACGATGACATATAGAGACCCCGTTGGAGGCGGCGGAAGATCTGTGAGGGTTCCCCACGATGGGAACCCTACTTTTGGCGTGAAAAGATAAGGGGTCATGATTGCCCCTGTTTATTTTTTTAAAAAAATAGAAAGGCCGGAAAAAAAAGGGAGGGGGCGAAATTTTTTTTGGGCGCCTGATTGTTTAGCCCCAAGTGGGCCACTGTAACAAAAAAATGTGCGGCTCACGTGGCCCATGGCAGCATATAAAAAAAAAGGAAGGGGGCATTTGCCTTCAAGGGCCCAAGTGGGCAAACAAAAAAAAAGGGAGAGGGCCCAATATAAAATAAAAAAAAGGAGGAGAAAAGAAAGAAAAAGAGACGCGTACATATAAAAAAAAGTCGTACGCATTTTCCAAAAAAAAAAGTGAAAAGGCGCGTACATTTGAAAAAGCCGTACGCAAGTATTTTGACAAAAAAAAGCCGCGTACAAAGAAAAGTCGTACGCAATTTAAAAAAAAATGTTTTCAAAAAAAAAAAATGACGGCTTAAAAAAATGTGAAGAAAAGCCGCAAGTTTTTCATGTTCTACCCCCTATTTATCTTGTCTTCTCCCAACTGTCGATGTCTTCATTCCGACCAGTATGGGAGAAAGGGGGAGTATATGTAGAGTCACAGGTATTATTCAGATGATCCAGATCTGATGCAGATTTCTAGACCAGCAATTCGATCAGACTCTACAGTTCGGTTTCAGACTCGACGATTGTCTTCCGAGTCCCAGTTTGAGGCGCAGTTGTTCAGACTCGACAGATTGGTCAGAGTCCAAGTTCGAGGCACTCCATGATGAGAGGCCCAGTTTTTCGAGATCTCTAGAGAGAGACTCCAGTTTCAGACACGCATGAGTGTGCGATCATTTTTCAGATGGGCATATGTTGCCATCATCAGTTCGAGGTCCCCATCATTCTTGTTGTTGTTCGGCCAGAGTTTTCATGTGAGCCATAGGGACTCCAGAGCAGAGGATCATTCCCTATGCCACTGAGGGCAAGGGTTTTCATGTGGTATCATAGGTACACCAGAGCAGTGCACCATTCTCTGAGCCAGATGGGAGAGACCCAGTTCTCCGACGAGGAGACTTCAGGCGCAAGTTCAGACTCGACGGTCATATTCCGAGTCTTCAGTTGACTCACACTCCAGCCCGTTTGTCCTCCTCACCTGCACGGCATGAGAAGTAACGTCCTCGACTGCAGCATGTGCGCGTTGGGTTGATATTGTCCGTAGTGTCCTGTAGCGTGAGTTGAGTTTATTTCTGTTTGTTTGTCCAAGCTGAGCATTGCATGCTCCAGCTTGAAGGGGAGTGTTGGAGTATTTGGAGTGCACCTGTTGAGTTGTAGCAGGGTAAATGGACCTTGGAGAAGATCCATTTACCCCATCCTGTGTTTAGTCCCATACCGCCCAAAGGTGGGACTTGGAGGCTCTGGGAAGGCTATATAAGGAGCCCCAGACCTCCTGTACTCATTGAGAAATTCAATAGAATATCTGCCCCTTAGAGGGCTTCTCCCGTGGTTTCATCCCGCTCCTCACGGAGTAGGGTTCCACGTAAAAAATCCCGCTGTGTTCTTTTCTTTGTTATTTATCTTTTTCCATGTTACGCTTCCGCTTCCGATTTTCTAACAAAAATGAATATGGTTATGGTATGACCTGAATTCGCATTCGTATTCGTTCGTTTGCATCCCTACTCAGTACTCTAAGGCTACATTAGATCTGACATGTATAGGAGAGAAATACATTATTTCAATGTTCTCATATGCCATGGCTCAGTACTCTGAGGCTACATTAGATCTGACACCTATAGGAGAGAAGTACACTGAAGAGCTTCCTATGAACACTGTAAATTATGAAGTAGACTTCCTATCCTTGGGACATCCTGCATAATTTGCATCAGCTCATGCTGTAACGGCTAGGGATGTTCATCTGCTAAAGAATATTGTAATACTAGGAGAGGACTTTAGGTACCTCAGAATCATATGAACTACATCCACATGTGCATATCTAGACTGCTCCATGAATTGGCTAATTGTGCTTACTGCAAAGGAGATGCCTGGCTTGATGATGATCACATATAGGAGCTTTCCAACAAGCTTCTTGTACCGCCTCTTATCTACCTCTTATGTAACATCATTATATAACTTCATGCTGGGGTCTATGGAAGTAGTGAACGAAGAGCACGGTGATGTCTCTGATCTTGGAGTCCTGGCTTTGCTTCTCCTTCTGAATCTCTTCTCGCTCCTTCTGTCACTAGTTCCGGTCTCCGCAGCAGGAGAGAGCAAGGTTTCATCCTCACGGATCTCCTCATGGATAATCACCGAGCTGGAAGCGGCCGTGATGGGGGACGACAAAGGCCGAGATCTACCAACATCAAAGAGGTTGTCATGAGTAGGGAGAGAGAGCACCTGTGGGGCACCCAGCAAGGCATCGCGCAGGGTCAACGAAGGACGAAGTTGCTTCGGGAGGCCCGAAAGAGCCGCAGCCTGAACATTCTTGAAAGGATCCGCGAACAACCAAAGAGTATCCGGATCCAAAGTAATCCACGAGGAAGACCGGTCTCCCGAAAGTGGGTCCGGATCCGACACTGCAAGCCCCGTACCTGAGAGCACATTCACTTCCGTAAAAAGTGTCTCCTTGGGGTTATCTAAATACCTCTCGTACACGTCACCGTGCAAAGGGAATAATCCTGACGACGCATACGTCTGGCAAGGAAGATTCTCGAAACGCCGTGTGCCAGGAATGAACGTGGCCCTTCCTTTGCATGGACTTCTTGGGAAGCCAACCGCCAACGGCGAGCGTAAAGCATCCCCTGGCCTTTCGACTTCCGCCGCCTTCGTGAGCATCACCGGCATCGGAACCATCGGCGGAGGCAGTGGAACATCAAAATCAAACTCAATCACGAAGGAGAAGCATCCCGCGATCAGTTCTGCGAACTCACTCCGCCCCCCGAGCTGGCCCAGGAAAGACTTGGGACATTCAAATAGAATCTTCGTTTCATCCGCCGCATAGCCCGGTCGGAGTCCATTATCAAGGATTTCCCGGACAAAACCCCAGCGGCTCAAAGCTCGCCGCAAGCAGTCGAGCGGGAGAGGAAGGGGACACCCCTTACCGTAGCCAAGCAAATCTCCATCTCCCTACAGGACCCATCTACGTACCTGAAGGGTTTCCACACAACATTCCCGACGTCCCCGTTTCGAAACAAACGCACCATCTGTGACTCCGATAAACCGCAAACACAACACGTTCTATCATCAAGCAGCACAACGTCCCCCATGAATTGCGGGCCTAAGAAGCCATCTAAATGCGATGAAACCATGTCCATGTCAATAGTGTTCCTTAACGCGTGACCGATAGCCGCGAACAACCCTGGAGTGCGCACGTTTCCCGACCTTTTGCCCTTCCGACGAGCTCCGCCGTGGCTTGACGTATCAACAGCAGACCTTGCACCCCCATGGCTCGTCGCAGCACCCCCCCACGAAGCCTTCTTTACCGCGTCCGCATATGTCGCCCCCCCTTGCACCATGTGAGAAGTACAACCAGATGTGGAGCCAACGACAAAGGCCGCCTGCATGGGTGCCGGCCTCTCCTCCTTGAAGGACCCGGATGACATGCAGGAAGCTTGCCGATGCCCCACTCGACCGCAAGAGTAACAACGCGGGGGTAGTCGGCAGAAGGACGCACCATGGCCCCTGTCCCCGCAGCGAAAGCATCAGCGACCCGATTTCTTGTGGGAGACGAACGTGCACTCGCCATCTCTTTCTCTGTTGCCCTCCATCTTCATCTGGCCACCATGCCATGCAACCTCCCCGCCATGGAGAATCTTCTTTCCCTTGTCCATCGGATGATAACCCCATCCGCCTTCTCCCTTCTGCACTCCTCCTTCCACAGTCCCCCCCAACTCCCTCACGTACCCCAACCATCCCGCTCAGCACTTCTACATAGGTATCTCCTCCCCCAGCAGCATTCGCCGACGGACCCCCCAGACGAGGAGCGTACAAGCTTTTGGACATCTCGCCGCCCTTCGCACTTTCTTTAGCGAACGCCTTCTCAGTCGCCTTCTCGATCGCCTTCTCAGTCGCCTTCACACACCACCACCGCTCCATTCCTATTGAAAGTAAGGGTTGTAACGAAATTCTTCACTCATACTTACAACATTGAATCCGTTGAGACCTTTTCTCCTGTGACAAGAATGTGATCTATTCGTACCTTTCTATTTGTTGCGATCATCAAGAATTGTCCAATCTCTTAGCTTGATGTCAAGAATGCCTTCCTTTATAGTGACATAACGGAGAAGGTTTACATGACACGACCACCAGATTACTCTGTTAAGGGTATGAATGTAACATCTACTCTTCCGTCGCCGCATTACGGCTCCTATATGGGTGGATGTGAGGTTGGACTGGTTGCGGACTGTCGACTTTGACTCATTTTGGGCTTCTCTTTATGATGCGCGCAAAAGGCAGAAGAGGGAAATTTTGGTATCGATAGTCGTCCTGTGGGCCATTTGGCTTGCACGCAATGCGACTTTGTTCTCGGGGATGCGTTTTTATTGTGAAAATGTCTGTTTTATTAAATTTTTATTAATATATTGGGGCGGGCACCATTACGTGATTCCCCCCTTTTATGACTTCAAAAAAAGGGTGAGTATGCATGCCGACTATGCAAGGCCAACTATGACCTGAAGCAGAGTCCACGAGCGTGGTTTGATAGGCTTACCACTGAGATCGACTCTCTTGGCTTCCATAGGACGACATCTGACTATTACGTATTCATCAGATAAAGGTTTTTAGGTATCATGATACTTGCAGTTTATGTTATGAAAAGGTGATGACAATGCAAGCATTCTTGAGATCAAGGCCTTCATTCAGAAGATATTTGTCACTAAGGACCTTGGTCAGCTCAGTTATCTCCTAGGTATTAGGGCGATAATACAACTGAAGGATTGCACTTGTTATAGAGAAAGTATTGTATTGTCTGGATATTCTTAACGAAGCTGGCCTACATGAATGCAAGACATCAACTATCCAAGCCAAGCGACATGGACATACCACTGCCACTGATCCTCATTTTGAAGATACCATGTGATATATAAGCCTTGTTGGGAAATTGCTATACCTCACAATGGAAATAAAAGAATGAATTGATTCATACTGAGGCCCTAAGGTTCTCTTATATAAGAAGAGAAACTTGTTGAAAAAATTACATAATAAAGATGAAGAAGAAAAGGAATACATAATACATGGAAAGATAAATAATCTCTCAATACTCTCCCTCAAGATGAAGCATATACACCGATCATACTTGGCTTGGAGCAACACCTCTGGAACGATCCTCTGACTAGGGCCTTGATGAACATATCTGCTATATGTTCCCCTTAGCTGATGTGGTAAGTACAGACAAAACCCTTCGGAATCATTTTACGTGTGTTATGATAGTAAACCTCAATATGCTTGGTCCTCCCATTGAAGACATGGTTATTGGCAATGAAAAAAGCAGCATGGTTGTTACATTGTAGTTATATGGGAAGGGGAACGCCAATAGCTTGGTCAATCAGAATGGATCTGACCTACATTATTTCAGTGTTCTCATATGCCATGGCTCAGTACTAGGGACGCAAACGGATGCGGTTATATTCGTATTCGTTCGTATCCGTATTCGTTTTTAAGAGGATACGGATCTTGTTTTCCTAAAACATGCGAATACGATTACGAATATTGGAAACGAACTTTTTGCGGTTACGAATACGAATACGAATCCTTACTTAACGAATACGAATACGAATGCGAAAAATATAACGAATACAAATACGAATACGAATATTCGTTACTAAATAAATTATTTTATTTAAGTTATTTACCTAATAACTAAGAAAACTAGGGCTTCTTCTCCCCAACCCAACTCCCACCCGCGCCTACCCTATACCCGACGCCGACCTCCTCCCTTCCAATAGCTGCGCGCCGCCTGCCGCCCTCCTCCGCCCCCCGCCACCCCCTTCCGGCCCCTGCCATCCCTCTCCGCCCCTCCTTGCGGCCCCTGCCAGACTGTAGCTGCCTCCCTCCGCCCCCTCTTCCACCTCTCTGCCCACCAGCCGTCCCCCTTCCGCCCCCCTGCCATCCCCCTCCGCCCCTCCTGTCGCCCTCCTCCGCCCCCCGCCGGCCCCTTCACCCTCCCTTCCGCCGCCCTCTTCACCCTCATGCCGTCCTCCTCCGCCCCCCGCCGCCCCCATCACCCTCCCTTCCGCCGCCCCCTTCACAGCCGCCTTCCTCCGCCCCCCGCCGCCCCCTTCACCCTCCCTTCCGCCGCCCAGCGTCTTGCGGCCTCCCTCCGCCCCCCAGCCGCCCCCTAGTTCCGCCCCTGCCGGCTGCCGCCTCCCCTGCAGCAGGCCTGCAGCCCCCCTCCTTCCCCTCCGCCCAGCCCGACTGCGGCCCTGCCCCTGCGCCTCCATTTGCGATCGATCTCTGGTAAATTTCATATTCTTGTAATGTTTTTTATGTGTGGATTATTTTGTTATGTATGGATTATTTTGGTAAAGAATTAGAATATGTTTGATGTTATTAGAAGATTTGTATGGAACGTATGGAATGTTTTTGTTTATGAAACTTATTGGAATATACTTGCTTGATTGTAGAAAAATAATGAATACCGAGTTAAATTTCAGATTCAAGTTATAATATAGACGTAATGCGGAAGTGATTGCCAAATAATCAGGTACGCTTTTATATATAATTTTTTATTGCAATATTCGTTTGATATTCGTATTCGTTCGTAAAAGATTCGTATTCGTATTCGTATTCGTATTTTGAGAATATGGATCTTGTTTTTTTACATTCGTATAACATTCGTATTCGTATTCGTAATATAAAATGAATATGGTTATGGTATGACCTGAATTCGCATTCGTATTCGTTCGTTTGCATCCCTACTCAGTACTCTGAGGCTACATTAGATCTGACATGTATAGGAGAGAAATACATTACTTCAATGTTCTCATATGCCATGGCTCAGTACTCTGAGGCTACATTAGATCTGACACCTATAGGAGAGAAGTACACTGAAGAGCTTCCTATGAACACTGTAAATTATGAAGTAGACTTCCTATCCTTGGGACATCCTGCATAATTTGCATCAGCTCATGCTGTAACGGCTAGGGATGTTCATCTGCTAAAGAATATTGTAATACTAGGAGAGGACTTTAGGTACCTCAGAATCATATGAACTACATCCACATGTGCATATCTAGATTGCTCCATGAATTGGCTAATTGTGCTTACTGCAAAGGAGATGCCTGGCTTGATGATGATCACATATAGGAGCTTTCCAACAAGCTTCTTGTACCGCCTCTTATCTACCTCTTATGTATCATCATTATATAACTTCATGCTGGGGTCTATGGAAGTAGTGACATGCCTACAATCTGCCATGCCTGTCTTAGAGAGAAGATCAATAACATATTTCCTTTAGATCATAACAAGACCCTGCTGGTTCCTGGTAAACTCTAGTCCAAGGAAGTAACGTAAATCGCTAAGGTCCTTGATGAAAAATTGCTAACCAAGAAAATCTTTAACCGCACGGATACCCTGCACATCATCCCCTGTAACAATGATATCATTAACGTAGACCCATATAACCACTGTACCTTTGTGAGTTCTCTGAACAAACAATGAATGATCTACAATCAGTGTTCACGAAAGCGGCCCGTGCGGCTGCATATGCGTATGCGGTGCCTTCAGTGCATCGCTTTCACGAAGCCCCCCATTATGCACCTTGTGCGCTTATGCGGGCTGCATATGCGGGCTGTGCGGCCGCATACACAATTTTTTTATTTTTTTAAAATTTTGCCATGTTTTTATTGTGTTATTTGTGCCACGTTTTCCTTGCTTTTGCATGTATGCTAACCAAGCATTTCATGACTATTTGAATCCATCGTCAAAGTAGTTGTACTGCGAGATTGGAGTAAACACGCGAGGAAGAAAAAGAATAATGTACCAATAATTTATCAAACTAATTTAGTCAACTAATAGTTATTATGAATGCAATATATTATATGTAAATTTTGGTACTTTTGATGGACGATCAATTATAAATATAACGACAAAGATAAATGACATTATATTCAACAATAGAGGCATTTTGTATGCTAACTTTTCTATTTTGTTGATTGTTTTCAATTATTTTATGTGCTAACCGTTCTATTGAAGTATTGATATTTGATTGATAGAGATTGTTTTGAACTTTATATGAAAGTTATTTTTCGTAGATCTTCTGTTGGACAACAATTATACATAAATTTAGTTCTGTTGTAGTCACTTTTGTATATATTTATTTATTTTTAAATAAAAAATTAGGAAACCATGTAGAACCGCATATACCCCACACATGCCCCCGCATACCGCTTAAGCGCTATTCAGTGACATGTCCGAACGCATACGCATACCGCTTTCCTGAACCTTATCTACAATCGATCTCGTAAACCCCTGCTGCTCTATCAAGTCCAAGAGTGTTTGAAACCTTGCTCCGAGACTTTGCTTAAAGCCATAGATAGCTTTATGAAGTCTGCAAACCATCTGACACTACTCAGCAGCGAACCGTGGTGGTTGCTGCATGTATACTTCCTCATGCAGGTCGTCATAGAGAAATGTGTTCTTCACATCAAGCTGGGATAAAAATCAGGCCATATTACTGCAACTAAGAGAAGGATCCGCAGTGGAGAATGACGATCCACGGGAGAGAAAATATCTTGATAGTCCACTCCGTATGTTTGGACGAACCTACGAGCCACAAGCCTTGCCTTGCAGCGATTAACACTACCATCAACACGATGCTTCATTGTGAATACCTACTTGCACCCTATCTCTGATGCCCCTATAGGATCTGTAACAAGGCTCCACGTGCCACATGACTGTAACGCGCCCATCTCCTCCATGGCAAGACACCACTTTTTTTGTCTTGCATGGCCTCTTGATATGTTCGTGGTATCTCTATGGCTGACATACCCACGAGAAACTTCTTTAAGTCCTCTAAAAGACGCCCCAAAGAGATATGGATAGCTAGAGGATATGCGGCAACACCTAACTTCTCCACTTTCGCAGAGCAATAGGCTCATCGAGGTCATATGCATCCTCCTCAACTTATAAACTATCCTCCTGAGAACACACATGCTCGTCCTGTACAGTAACCTATTGCATAGACAAATCACTAGTGCCATCAGTAGAAACAACATGCTTAGAACATACTTGGAACATGCTGGATCAGGATGATGGGGAAGATCCATGAGAAAGGGGAACAATAAGAGACCGAAGAATGTAAAAATACGGCAAAAACTGAGCCAATGTACTAGGTGACGATGGTGGAGGAGCCACGAGAGCTGGTAGTGGTGGTAGTGGAGGTGGTGGTGGGGCTGGAGGTGGTGACGACATAGGAGGGAGAGGCTCTTATACCTCCTCTACAGAGTTAGACGGAGTCAACATGCCACCTATAGGAGAGAAATACATGACAAACTAAAAAAGGAGACATCAGTACTAATATAGTACTTCCATCTAAGAACATCGAAGTAACGATGCCCCTTCTAGATCTGAGAGCAGCCTACGAAAACATACCTAACAACTCTAGGGGAGAGCTTGTCACGACCATGAATCAGGTGGTTCACAAATGATACAGAGTCAAAACATGGGGTGTAAGGGAGAACAAGTCCTTCTCGTGAAACACAATTGAGAAAGGAACCTTCTCTCATAAAACTGAGGACCTCATACAATTCACCAAGTAACAGGCTGTGAGGACGACATCAACCCATAAAGAATGAGGAACACGACTCTGAATCAGGAGGGTCTTGGTCATATCAAGTGACGGTGTTTGTGTTCAACAACACTGTTCTGCTGGGAAGTGTAAGCACACGAGGTCTGGTGTATGATTCCAAGAGACCTGAAGAACTCAGAAAACTTTAACATGCAAAACTCTTAGGTATTGTTAGAGCAAACAAACTTAACAACATCATAAAAAATATTCTTTATTTCAATAATGAGTGATTGAATGACAGACCCAACCTTAGACTTATTTTTCAGAAGAAAAACCCAAGATAATCTCGAAAAATCATCCACTGCTACAAGATAAAATCAATGTCCTTAGTGATCAAGGAACACAACTTGGACCCCAAATGTCAAAATGGACTAACTCAAGTAAATGACTATTACTTTGCCTCTGACGACTAGGGAAAGAGGACTGGTGATGCTTCCCAAACAAGCAAGCCTCGTATTGGAAGGTAGACAGGGAAGATATTTGCGGGAGGACATGACACAACTTATGCAGAGGAAGGTGGCCGAAACGTAGATGCCACTTATAAGGTCATACTTATCTAGTTGGAATGGAAAAGGAACCGACAAGTAGAGACTGGACCGGTCTATAAAGCCACCCTTCTCGCGACCTCATCCAATTAGGGATGTCGGTGGGTCGGGTTTAGGACGGACATTAATATTCCCAAACCCGTACCCATTCATAAAATCACTACCCATACATGTCCATTTATTAAATGGGTAATTTCTAACGCATACCCATATGCCCGATGGATATCCGTGCACCCATGGGTCTCCTGTGTAGAGAAAAGAATGAAATTGTTTATTTATGAAGCCCGAGGGTTCTCTTATATAGGAGAGTAACCTGTTAGGCATATTACATAAAGAAGGCAAATGAACCGAGTAATACATAAAAGACATGAAAGATAACTAATATCTCAACACCCTCCCCTCAAGATGGAGCGTAGATATCTATCATGCTTTGCTTAGAGCAAAATCTTTGGTATGGCCCTCTAGCTAGGGCCTTGATAAGTACATCTGTTGTCTGATCTCCAGAGTTGACATGAGTAGTGGGGATGAGACCCTTATGTATTACATAACGAGTATAGTGACAATCCACCTCGATGTGCTTTGTCTTATCATGGAAGGCTGAGTTGTTTGCAATGAAGAGAGCGGCTTGGTTGTCACATTGGAGGTGCATAGGAAGATGCACCTCAACAGTCAGGTCAGTAAAAACAGATCTGACACTCATCATCTCTGTATCAGCTTGCTCCACGGTCCTTTATTCTAATTCGCACTAGATCTGGCAACCACAATCTGCTTCTTGCTCTTCCATGACATCAAGGAACATCCTATGAACACTACAAAGCCAGAAGCAGACTTTCTGTCCTTGGGACACCTCGCATAATCTGCATCTGCACATGCTGTAACGGTAAGGAATGTACCTCTGCTAAGTAGAAGATCGGTGCCAGGTGAGGCCTTCAGATACCTCAGAATCATATGGACTACATCCATATGTGCCTATCTAGGATGCTCCATAAACTGGCTCGTTTTGCTCACTGCAAAGGATATATCTGGCCTGGTGATAGTCACATAAAAAGCTTCCCAAAAAGCTCCACGTACCTCCTCTTGTCGACCTCATCAGAATCATCATCATAGAGCTTCGTGCTCGGGTCTATAGGAGTAGTGGTAGGCCTGCAATCTGCCATGCCTGTCTCAGAGAGAAGATCTGCAACGTACTTCCTCTGGGTCATCACAAGACCTCGTTGGTTCCTGAAAAACTCCAGTCCAAGGAAGTAACGTAGGCTACCAAGGTCCTTGATCACAAACTGCTGACCTAGAAAATCCTTAGCAGCCTGGATACCCCGCTTATTATCCCCTATAACAATGATATCATCTACATAAACAACTATGTCAACTGTTCTCTTAGTCATATGAACAAACAGTAAATGGTCGACATTCGATCTTGTTGGAGCATGTGTAATTGTAGTGATGGATAATTAGATCCCTCCAAGGTCTAATTACCTCATCCAGTGGATTAGTCACACATCGGCTATTTGTGGGATTTGGAGATTCAATGGGGGCTATATAATAAGCCCACACCCATTGTATCAGAGATAAAGTAAATATAAAAAACAAGCCCTTTGAGGCATTCTCTCGTGGTTTCATGCCACTCCTCACGGAGTAGGGTTCCACGTAAAATCCCGGTATTCTTCATGTTTATTCTATTTCTATGATATTATGCTTCAACATTGTTGATTTCTAACATGGTATCAGAGCAGGTTTGATTATCAAGGGTTTTATTATGTTCGTAATTTGTGAGAAATCGAGATTCAGTTCTAAATCCTAGTTTTGAAGATCTGTACCGTCAAGTTCAAGGGAAATTTAGGGTTCTTAGAACCCTAGTTTTGTTCGACTTTGTAGAAATCTCGCTGTCATCGGCATCTTTGTTATAGGGTTCCATGTCAACGGCATGCTTCCGAATTTTGATGGTCTGGAACACGATTTCCTCAGCTTCGGGCTGTCGGATGATCAACATAGGTTCCACCACGTGCATCTTCTAACCTGTGGAGCATATCTTCCAGCTCCCGTGCGTAAAGTCATCTTCAGGTGATGTCTTCAGGAAAGGCATCTTTTAGTGCAAAAAAAAACCTTGCATGCTCAATCATCTCCCATGCGACCGGGGCATCCAACATGAATGAAAAAGGTATTTCAGGGGCCATATGTAGTTCCAGGTGGAGCCCTAATCCTCCACGCATGCTCCTCAAGCTCTTCCAGGCGGCGCTGCAAACCTCAGCTGCATCCCAGGTGGTGCTGTATCCCTTTCATGCCCTCTTCTTCATCCTCAAGCTTGCCCTCTTCCAGATCCTCAACAAGCTCGGTGAGACCTCCACCCTCTCACACGATGGCACAACCGATCCTAGTTTGCCTCCTCCTGTCCCCAAGTGGCAACCCTCTCCAGAGGGCACTATCGGTGGCAACGATTCAACGAAGTCTCCAGCATCACCGTGGGCGATGGGTTTTCTCCTTCGGGCGGTGGCTCCATCAGAGGATTCCCATGATGGGAACCCTAACTTCATGCGTTGTGAAGAAACGAGCTCGATGTCCCTTTAATAAAAATTGGGGGCTGCTTTATTGTTAAAAAAATAAAGGGGGAGCTGCTTTTTTGTTTCTTTTAGCCTAATTGGCTGAGTTGTATTTAGGCCCACTATTTGGGTTGAGAGATCTTGTTTTTACAAAAAAAGCGCGTAAACAAAAAAACTGTACACAGAAGAAGGAAAAAAGGGTATCGTACAAAAAAACCGTACGTGAAAATGAGAGAGGAAAAGTCAAAAAATTAAATTTTGGAGAGGCTCATTAAAAATAACAACTATAAAAAAGGAGGAAATAATCGAAAAAAGAGAAATTTCGTTTGAGATTGGTTTTCTCCATATTCCGATCTTCTCTAAACTTGGTCGATGTCATCTATTCTGACCAGTATGGGAGAAAGGGGGAGTATTATGTAGAGTTCGACAAGTCATGTCACTGTTGTAAAAATCGGTCGACTAATCCGATTAGCCGGTCCGATTAGTCGACTCGACGGGTAGCCGAGTCGACTAGCCATAGTCGGGCAATAATCATGTATACCCAATTATTCGGTCGAGTAATCGGTTTAGTCGGTCGATTTGGCGGCCGCTTTTTGCATCACGTAATCGGATCCCTGAAAACATCGTGTACCCGTAAAACTTATTTTGAGAACTTACTGTTCGCTCATTTTTTGAACCTCCCGCTCGCCACGACGCCGTTGCTCCATCACCGCTCCTCCGCCAAGCCACCTTGCTACTCCTCGATCGCCACCTCGTTGCGCCGCCTGAGGGTCGATAACCAACTCGCCACTCAGGTTAGGTTTTTTTGTTTTTTTTTCTTGTATTTTTCCTTTTTATATTTTATTATATGGTTAGAGAAATTCTCTATAGTCTATACCATTCACTAGAACCCTAATGATAAACTATTTAGGTTGTATGTTGGATTGCTGGGTATTGTATATTATAATTATGTTGTATACTTGAGGTTTAGGGTTTGTTGTATTGTATATCATGCCACTGTTTTTTGTTATATCATGATGTTTAAGGTTGTATGCAATTATAATTATGTTGCATGCTTGATGTTTAGGGTTTGTTGTATTATTATGTTGTATGCAATTATACTTCTTTAGCTTGTATGCAATTATAATTATGTTGTATGCACTTATAATTGTGTTTGTATGCTTGATGTTTATGGTTTGTTGTTTTATTATATTGAATGCAATTATAATTATTTAGGTTGTATGCGATTATTTAGGTTTTATGCAATTATAATTATGTTGTATGCTTGATGTTTAGGGTTTGTTCTTTGTTGTATCGTATATCATGCCACTGATTTTTGTTATATCATGATTCGTCAATTTTTTATCATGTAGATGGCTACACCTCCAACGAACGTCGCTTCCGGTAGCGACTCATCTTTTTATGTGCTACTGGTATCAACTGATCCTGCATGGCAATACGGTTACCTTGCAAACCGTACGGATCCAAATACAGTCACTTGTAGATTGTGCAAGTAGATTGTCAATGGTGGTGTGTATAGGTTCAAGCAACATCCAACACGCCGAAGAGGGAACATTGTTGCATGTTCAAAGGTAGATGAGGAAACGAAGAAGAAGATGATTGCGTACCTTGGTGATGTTACAAGGAAGAAATCCCAGAAAGCCGCTGATGTTCATGAGATGAGGGATGAAGTAGATATCACTGGAGGTGTGTGTTCGACGAAGAGATCGCGAGTCTCCGAATCCTTGGAGCAGACTGTCGCAGTGGAAGGGTCATCACGTCAGATGACCATCAAGGATGCATTATCCAAGGATCATCGTGATAGGGTTACATCGTACATATCCAAATTGACATATACATCGGCGATTCCATTTAATTTATTGACGACAAAAAACTTCTTGCAGATGGTGGAAGCTATTGGGAAGTACGGGCCTGGACTGAAGCCTCCCACGAGGTATGAGCTTAGTGGTCCTCTTATGAAGAAGGCAGTGAAGGAGATTCACGATGGATTGCAAGGTCGTCATGATACTTGGACATCAGCGGGATGCTCTTTGATGACTGATGCGTGGACGGACAAGCGGGGAAGGAGCATCATCGATTTTTGTGTCAACACCTCGGGGACTTCATTTTTAAAAGTCCATAGATGCCTCAGATGAGGCTCACACTGCGGAATACATCTGCAAATTGGTGGATGAGTGCCTGGATGAAGTGGGAGTGGATAAAGTGGTTCAGATTGTGGCGGATAATGCATCCGCTAATGTAGCAGCATGAAGATTGTTGGTCACCAAATATCCGCATATTTCGTGGACTCCATGTGGCGTGCACTCCATTGATCTTGCTTTGGAGGAGATAAGCAGAGAGACAAAGGTGAATAGTGCAATCACAAAGGTGAAGAGGCTTATTGTGTTCATCTACTCTCACACCAAAATTCTAAGCTTGATATACAAGTTCACCAGCAAGATGGACATTGCAAGACCCGGACAAACAATATTTGCAATCACTTTTCGCACTCTTGAGAGCCTAAATGAGAAGAAAGACAAGCTGAGATTCATGTTTTCCTCAGAAGAGTAGAGAAACTACAAGTGGTATAAGACCAAGAAGGGAGAAGCAACGATTTCCATTGTATTCAACTCTATGTTCTGGAACCATACAGAACATGCTATCCGAGTTTTCACTCCATTGGTTCGTTTTGCGTGTGGTTGATGGAGACCGACGCCTATCTATGGGCTTTGTCTACGGAGGGCTTGAAGAGGCCAAGCGGGAAATAATTGCAGCATTCAATGGTGTAGAGTCGTCTTATAAATTTTTTGTGGATGTTGTTACCTCCAAGACCAAAGGGAGGCTCGATACTCCATTGCTTCTAACAATTTATTACTTGAACCCATTTTTCTTCTACACTGAGTCTCATGTGGATCCAGATGTTGTGATGAGGAGAGAGTTTAAGGAGTGCATGGAATTTTTTTTACCCAGATTTGGATATACAAGATGCAATTACTAGGGATGAGCTTTCGGCATATAGACTTGATCGTGGAGATTTTGGCAAGCCTTTAGCTGTGAGACAGAGGATGACAAATGATGGCAATTTTGATCCAGGTATTTCAGTCATTGTTTTCTATTAATGTTAATCATTTATTTTATTACGTTGACCAATTCTCTATTTTTAGTAGCTAATTGGCGGCATAATCATGGATATGACACACCTCATTTGAAAGCTATGGCTATCAAATCTTGAGCTTGACGTCTTCATCATCGGGATGTGAGCGTAACTGGAGTATATTTTACTCGGTAATGACTCCACTCCACCCACCCAATTCGATTAGTAATAGTAAAATTTAAATTAGCAATTGATATAAAGTTAATTGTTTTGGTCTTCAGATCCATACCAAGAAGAGAAACAGGTTGGAGACGAAGAAGCTGAACGATCTTGTGTACTTGCATTTTAATTCCAACCTGCAGGAACGTCGAGTTGAGAAAGAAAGAGATCCTCTCTCATCTCGTGTTCGTGCACACATGGCTGAATGGATCATAGATGTTGATGCTCATGAGGTTTTTCCAGGTTTTCAGACTAATGTGGGGTGTTGTAGCACATACTAGTGGTGCTGAAGATAATTTGGAATCATGAAGGAGCCAACGAGGTGAAAGTGGAAGGGGAGCTTCATCATCAAGCTCCAATGCTACGCTGATGAATGAGGAGGAGATACATCTTGAGGATATAGAAGAAGAAGATCATGAAGAAGAAGATGAAGGCGATGATGAAGACGAGCTGGACTTGGATGGTGACATTGAGGATTGAATCCAATGAATTGTGACACTTGTCTTACTTTTCACTTGTATTTTGGGCATGTTGTAAATGTTCTTTTTATTTTTGAACATCTGCTTGTACTTTGTACCAAACATTTTGTTCTTAGCTTACTTCTCTTTTCCTTTTCTTGCTATATTTTTTAAGCTCTTAAAAAAATTAAAACAACTAAATATATGAATATAAATGAGAGTATATGATATAAAAATTGATTTATACATTTAAAATAATAAAAAATTTCAAACCAACTAATGCCCGACTAAATCCGATTACTTTCCCGACTGCCGATTAATCCTTAGTCAGTGACCCCGCTGACCAAGTACTGACTGTCGACTTCTGCAATCTTGGATTCATACCACAATCTCTTCAATCCGTTAGAGGCCTCTTCGGGTAACTGGGGTGGTTTTAGATGATCAAACCACACCTTAAAAACCAAAATTAGACTGAACAATGGATCAAATCTCTTTTGGGAGCGGTTTTCAGACCTCAATGGATGTTGAATAGGACCTGTAGGGCATCGCAAGGGCCAGGACCTCAAGAGAAGAGGGAGGATCCCTTCATGGTGGCGCTAGGCGGCTGTCGCTGCTTCTGTTCAGCGGCAACAGTGGCAGCAACGACAGCCTACTGCTATTGTTGCTGCTACCGAGCATGTGGGGCAGCATTGGTAGCGGCAAACAACTACTACTGCTGTTACCAAACAGATGGGGTGGTGGTATGTTGTTTGCCGAATCTAGAAGGGGACGTATCTGGGAAGGGGTGGCAACACGCAACTGTTGAATCAAGAGGGGGATGTGTCCTCTTAGGGCACATGCTCTGATCTACGACCGTCGCTCTGGTACTATATTGAAAGGAGAAATAGAATTGATGATTTCATTGTGACCCTAGGGCTCTCTTATATAGGAGAAAAGCTCTATCAGAACATTACATTAAGTAGACAAAAGAATAAAAAATATGAATAAAGGACAAATAAGAACACCTATCTCAACATTAACTACTCGAGAGGTTGCAATAGACGATCCGACCCTTTGAGGCCTTCTCCCATGGTTTATCCTGCTCCATCGGGAGTAGGGTTCTATGTTAAATCTGAGCTTTCATATTTTTATTATTTCTTTATGTTATTTATCCACTTTCGTATTTCATATATTACAACATGGTATCAGAGTCGGTCGGTTTAGAGAGATTTGATTTTCGTTTCCAGTCCAAATATTATTATATGTTCTTGATTATGTTATGGAGATCTCATTCAAGTTCCGAAAAACCATCCCGAGTTCGACAATAACTAGGGTTATCGATGCTAGGAACCCTAATTCCATGCGGCAACCACATCCTCATGCTGCTACCCTAGCAATGATCTCCATAGCCACAAAATTGGAACCCTAGATCGCCAACTTCAGATCCCTTCACGCACAACCTTTAGGCTGAGATCGCCCTCCCGTCGACTGCCCTTACGAAGAAGAAGAAAAGGAAGAGGGAGGTGATATATCTTCCTCCTGGCGGGGCCCTTGCTGCACCTTGCACCTACCAATGGAGCAGAGAAGAAGAAAGATATGAGTAGGAGGGCATGTCGAGCTACGACACCGATCATGTCAATCTCCAGATTGAGTAGAACTCCAGGCGATGGCGAGATTTCCAAAAAAGCCAGAATTCCTACATCGCGAAGCCATCTCCATCGCACCTGAATCGTGTGGCGATCTTCGAGCGCTTGCACATCACTCTGCAACGATGATCTCCAAGCGAAGGATGCGAAGACCGTAGCCATGAAGCTGAAACCCAAGGTGGCCGCTGCCGTTGCGGTGAAGCTGAAGGTGACATGCGCAATAAGGAAGGCGGAAAACTCAGGCAACGACGAGGCATGAGTTCCCCCATTGGGAACCCTAGCGGCTTTTGTGGAGATGAAGGGGTGCGATCTCTTTGTAGATAGGTCCCCTGCACCTGCTTATTATTGTCTTAAGCCCTTTGGCCCTAAGTAGGCCATGAGTCTTGAACAAAAAAGGGAGATGCCGTTCAAAAAAGGTGGAGATATTTCTTGGGCTAAAAAAAAAGGTTGATGGATCGAGAGAAAATGAAGGCCAAGAAAAAAGAAGCCCGATTTGCAAAAAAAGAAAGCGAAAGAATAACCGAAAGGAAAAAAGAAACTTGTGTAAAAAAAGGAGCACATAAAAAGCTTTGAGTATTTGTTTGTATCTCCACATGGATATAGGAGATAAGGGGAGTACTCATGAACGCCTCCTTGTTTTTTATTTGAAACGTACATGTAAGAGTAAATGATACTCTTCTATGTTATTCCATAGAGCCCTCGGGTCTCTTATATAGAGAGAAAAACCTTGGGTAAATTACATAGACTTACATGATATAAATAGGAAATACGTAACAGTACATCATGACATAACATAAACCACTACACTCCCCCTCAAGATGGAGCATAGATATCAATCATGCTCAGCTTGGAAGAACATCTCTGGAAAGGTCCTCTGAGCAATGGCTTGGTAATTATATCAGCAGTCTGGTCCTCTGAACTGACATGAGAAGTGGAAATGAAGCCCTTCTGGATCATGTCTCTAGTATAGTGACAATCTACCTCGATGTGCTTTGTTCTTTCATGAAAAGCTGGATTATTGGCAATAAACAATGCTGCCTGATTGTCACATTGAAGATTCATGGGCAAGGGGACATTTACATTCAATTCTTCTAAGACTGCTCTAACCCGCATCATCTCTGCGCTTGCTTGTGCCATGGCTCTGTATTCGGATTCAGCACTGGATCTCGCCACAACAGTCCGTTTCTTGCTTTACCAAGAAACCAAAGAGCTTCCTATGAAGCTAGCAAATCCAGAAGTAGATTTACGATCCTTTGGACATCCTGCATAGTCTGCATCTGCACAAGCTGAAATAGACAGATTTGTATCTTTTCGAAATAGCAACCCTGTGCCTGGGGAAGACTTCAGATATCTCAATATCATATACAAGGCATCCATATGAACTTGCCTAGGCTGCTCCATAAATTGACTCACCCGGTTTACTGCAAAGGCAATATCCGGTCGAGTTATGGTAATGTATAGGAGCTTACCCACCATCTCTCTGTATCTTCTTTTGTCCACCTCTTCGGTATCATTGTCGTACAGCTTCATGCTTGGGTCCATAGGCGTGCTCGACGGTCTGCATCCTGTCATTCCTGTTTCAACTAGCAAGTCTGTGACATATTTTCTTTGAGTCATTACCATTCCTTGTGCATTTCTCGCAAACTCTATCCCCAGAAAATATCGTATCGTGCCTATATCCTTTGTAATAAACTGACTCCCCAACAGGGATTTGGTTATCTCAATTCCCTGAGCATCATCTCCTGTAACCAGAATGTCATCAACATATATCATGACAACAACCGTACCTCTAGGAGTCTTCTGGATGAACAGTGAATGGTCCGCATTTGATCTCTTGAACCCCTGTCGTTCAATCAGCTGGGAAAGCTTCTGGAACCATGCCCGTGGACTCTGTTTGAGGCCATAGATAGCCTTATGAAGTCTGCACACCATCTGAGTCTCCCCCTCAGCAGCAAACCCCAGTGGCTGCTGCATGTAGACTTCCTCCTGTAGATCACCATACAAGAACGCATTCTTGACATCAAGCTGAAAAATGGTCCAGTCACGTACCACAGCAACAGATAGGAGGATGCGAAGAGTGGAGTGTCGAGCCACTGGTGAAAATGTATCCAAATAATCTACCCCATAAGTTTGGGTAAATCCACGTGCAACAAGTCTGGCCTTGTATCTGTCGAGACGCCCATCTGCATGATATTTCACCGTAAACACCCACTTGCTACTCACCACAGAGGCACCTGGAGGAATGGGAACTAGAGACCAAGTCCCGCGAGACTGTAAGGCACGCATCTCCTCTTCCATAGCTAGACGCCAACAATCAATCTTCATGGCTTCTTGATAGGTCCGTGGAATCTCAACCGACGAGACAACTGCTGCAAATCTTTGGAAATCACCATTGAGACGATGAAATGAGACTTGGGATGCAAGAGGATATGATGCACATTGTCTTTTCTGCTTCCTTTGAGCAATAGGCCGATCAAGATCATCTATCACTATGGTGACTGGCGGATCCTCCTCCTGTAATAAAGGCCCCTGCACTGGTGCATTATCTAACCCATCATTAGTGATAACATCAGAACATACCTGAGGCGTGTTGGATGGTTGGCATGTAGCTTGAGCAGGGCCTGACCGCCTTGTGTGGGACTTAGGGAATGGTACAATTGGAGGTGGTGGTGGTGGTGGTGTAGTAGAGTCGGATTGACCTAGGCTTGGAGGTGGAGGCACATAGACATTAGTATCCGTGGGTGTGGAGGAGACCAATCTGTCACCTGCAGGGGAGAAGTACATAACTGGTTCGAAAAATGTAACATCAACACTCACATAATACTTGTCATGAATGGGGTCATAGCAACGATATCCTTTCTGTGTCCTCGAGTAACCCACAAAAACACACTTGATAGCTCTAGGAGAGAGCTTATCAAGTCATGGAGATAACCGGTGAATAAAAGCAACCATGCCAAAGACACGAGGTGTGAGTGAAAACAAGTCCTTGTCAGGAAAGAGAACAGAGATAGGAGCCTTTTCCCCAAGAACAGTAGAAGGCATGCGGTTGACTAGATAGCATGCTGTAAGTATAGCATCCCCCCAAAAGGCTAAGGGGGCACAACTCTGAATAAGTAATGTGCGAGCAATATCAAGAAAGTGTCGATGTTTCCGTTCTGCAACACCATTTTGTTGAGATGTGTATGCACATGTGGTTTGGTGGATAATGCCCTTAGAGGAAAGAAATTGAGCAAGAGAACGAGTACATAACTCCAATGCATTGTCAGTACGCACATACTTAACGGTAGATGAAAAAACATTTTGCACTTCATTGATAAGGTTTTGAATAACACTTCCTGCTTCTGATTTATTTTTAAGAAGAAAAGTCCAAGACACTCGAGAGAAATCATCAACCACAACTAGATAGAACCTGTGCCCCTGATGATTTGGGACACGACTGGGACCCCAAATATCTATATGAAATAACTCAAATGGGGAGCGACTGCTCCGACCCCGACGACTGGGGAAACTAGACCGATGGTGCTTCCCTAACTGATACGCTTCACAACGAAATGACGAATTCGGAGAGATCTGAGGCAGGAGGTGACGCATTTTCTGTAGCGACAGGTGACCAAAGCGAAGATGCCATGTATATGGAGAGACGGAACCCTGAGAGTGTATTGATACGCCAACGTAGGAGTTCCGTACGAGACGATAGAGGCTATTGTGCTCAGAACCACAACCAATCACCCTGCCCGTTAGTATGTCCTGAAAAATGATAGAAGATGGATCAAATATAGCACGACAGTGCAAATCTTTTGTAATATGACTAATTGATAATAAATTCATAGAGAACTCTGGTGTATGTAGAACATTCTGTAAGTGCATGGATGGCAACAAAACCGTCTCCCCCTGATCGACAATAGGGGAATGAGTGCCGTCAGCTATGAGTACTGAGCGACCAGGCTGAACAGCTCTATAGGACTGCAGGTTATCTCTTTCACGACAGAGATGATGGGTGGCTCCAGAATCAACAATCCAACCTGAGAGATCATGGTTATGATAGGAGACTAAAGTACTACCTGAGGTACTGGCAGTAGCAGATGTACTTGCTGACGCTGAAGCCGCAACGTTCAAAGTGTCAGCACCCTCTGAAGATGACTGTGGCATAATATCACGAAGCCGTGCCACTAGCTCCTCGAACCTGTGATCTGGAGTAGATGCTGGTGGACCCTGAACATGATCAACGACACATGCAGAAGGAGGGAAGCCATGCTTTGAATAGCATGTATCCTCAGAATGACCAGTACGACGACAGAATGAGCACGTAGAACGCACACGACCCCCTCGGCCACGTCCACCACTTCCTCTGCCACGAAATGAAGACGAACTACCTCATCCTCTGGAGACTGCCATTGCCGAGGGAGGTGGAGTCGTTGTATTTGATGGAACTGGGACACGACTGAGCCTTCTGTAGACTTCTTCCATCGGTGGAATAGTGGCACCGGCAAGGATCTGAGAGCGTGCTGCCTCGTACTCTGGGTCAAGAGCAGCAAGTAATACGCCTACCATAGTGGCGTTGCGAACGTCTTCTGCTGTTCTGGTGTGGCTGTGAGCGGGATGGTGCTATATAACTTCTCGAACATTCCACGAAGAGACGTGTACAGAGAATGAAGAGGCCTCCCATTTTGCTTCGTGGTAAAAATATCATGCTGCAACTGTAGCATCTTCGTCTCGTTCCGCACCTGAGAGTATGTAGTGGCCAGAATATCCCACATCGCCTTGGCGGTGGGTTGATGGAGGACGTCGTTGGCTATCTCCATCGTGAGCGTTCCTGACAACCAAACTTTGGCATACGCATCATCAGCCTCCCATGAGGCATAAATCCCCGTCTTCTCTGCCGGCTCCTCTTCGGTAAGAATATGTTTCTTACCACACGACTTCATAAGACTCAGGAACTGCATAGCCCAGAGTTCGTAGTTCGTCCCGTCCATTTTGACTATTGGTGCCAAACCTTTGAAAGCACCTATGGCGGGCATATCAATCTTTTGGTTTGACATATCGCCGGAGAGGAAGACCAAGGGATGAGAGACAACAGAACCGGTGTCTACAAAGACACGTTAGGATCCAAGTGCATATGTAGACTTATGCACTTGAATCCATCAGCGGTGGATGGGGCCCGACGGCGAGGGAGGGGCATGGGGTGGGCCCCGACGGCAAGGGGGGGTTCCGGCGGCTGGAGAGGGGCGGCGAGAGGGGACCCGACAGCTGGAGAGGGGCGACGGGAGGGGGCCCGGTGACTGAAGAGGGGCGGCGGGAGGGCCCGACGGCGAGGGGACCCGGCTGGAGAGAGGCGACGGCGGTAGGAGGGGGGGTGGCAGCGATAGAGGGGGGAGGGGGGGGGCGGCGGGTGGGGAAAACCCTGGACTAGGGTTTTGGTTCTGATACCATGTAAGAGTAAATGATACTCTTCTGTGTTATTCTATAGAGCCCTCGGGTCTCTTATATAGAGAGAAAACCCTTGGGTAAATTACATAGACGTACATGATATAAATAGGAAATACGTAACAGTACATCATGACATAACATAAACCTCTACAGTACACATGCGTGATCATTTATTTGAGAGATCCCCATACTATGGATTTGGTTTCAAAGTTTTCACGTAGACCACGCATGACATAGACCCATGGTAGATGCTCGATATTGAGAGATCCATAAGTGCTCCAAAGTACAGATCCCATTCTCTGAAGCTAGTGTAGGAGAGGCCCATTTCGCAGCTCTTGTTGTGAGAGACCCATTTCAACGGCTTCATGATCGAAGTCCTTTTTCATATCATCGTATGATGGCTATGCTCACAGTGATCTTCGTTGAAGAGATCCATTTTTGGACTTTAATATCTAAAGCATTCAAGAGCCCAACAACAAAAGGTGCAAATACCCCAGATCGCAAGCGCGAGAAGATAAGATATATTTGTACTCGGCTTGTATGTGTTGTATTAGAGACAAGTACCTATCTTATACATTAACCTCATAAAAGATATGTATGATAGAGCTTCATCTTGTGTAAGGATACAGTCTGGGAAGACTGACTATTTTGACATCAACATTGGTCTGCAGCGAGGTTCAACTTTAAGTCCATTCATTTTTACTTTGATTATGGACGAGTTGACAAGTCACTTTCAGGATGAGATACCTTGGTGTATGTTCGTCGCTGATGATATTGTGTTGATTGATACGACTAGAGATGGGGTAAATAAGAAGCTTGAGGTCTGGAGACATGCTTTAGAGACTAAAGGATTTCGTATAAATACGTCTAAGACTGAATATATGGATTATACTTTTGATGGAAGTAATGGTGGATGAGTCGATGTTAAGATTGGTGATGATACATTCAGAAGAGAGTTTCTTTTAGATACTAGGGATATAGTTTGCAACATGATGGGGAAATCGATGGAGATCTTATAAATAGAATAAATGCAAATTGGCTAAAGTGGAGATGAGCCTCTACTGTTCTCTGTGATATGATAATTCCTTTGAAAATCAAAGGAAAGTTTTACAAAGCAGCTGTAAGATCTGCTATGCTCTATGGATCTGAATGTTGGTCTGTGAACCATAGTCACGTGCAGAGAATAGCAGTAGCAGAAATGAAAATGCTAAGGTCGATGTATGGACACACACACACACGTAAAGATTGGATTCGGAATGATGCCATCATAATGAAAGTGGCTGTAGCTCCGATCGAAGATAAGACGCGAGAAAATCGCTTAAGGTGGTTTGTCCATATGCAAAGGAGGTCACTGATGCACCGGTGATGAGATGTGAATTTTAGAATGTTGAGCCAGCTAAAAGACGGCGTGGAAGGCCCAAGAAGTGTTGGAATGAGACTATATAAAGGGATCTTAGTTTTTTGGATCTAAACTCGGGAATGGCCCATGATAGATCTGAATGGAGGAAAAAAATCCATGTAGCCGATCCTACTTAAACTGGGAAAAGGCTTTGTTGTTGTTGTTTGTTGTATGTGTTGTATTGTCCAAGCTGAGCATTTCATGCTCTAGCTTTAGGGGGAGTGTTGAGATGTTTGTGTGTCGGGCATTTATCAGGGAGTTGTTTGTTCCTACATAGATGAGTGGTGGGACGTGTGGGACTTATGAGGAGCCCCACACCCATTGTAACAACTCGAGAGATTGCAATAGACATTTCGATCTTTGAGGCCTTCTCCCGTGGTTTCATCGTGCTCCTTTGGGAGTAGGGTTCCACGATAAATCTGAGCGTTCATAATATGTTCGTTGTTTTGATTACGCTTCCACATTTCATATATTTCAACAGTATGGGTGAGAGTTTTTGATTTACACAAGTTGATCATTGCATGCTTCATCTTGTCAGGGAGTACCTAAAATAGTAAGGCATTGAGTTAGTTGGTAATTAAATCTTTCCAATTAACCATTAATTGTCTGTAGAACTGCATGATTATTACGAAGAAATACTATAAACACATGCATATGGTCTGGTTTCCCATGCAGGATGATAATTGAACATTTGAAACCTTGTTAAATATGATATGCTTGGTTCTGTCATTGCTATGATTCTCTCTAATTTTATTTTTCAAGCATGCCTTGACATGATTGTCTTTAAGGTGTCGGCATTCCCAGGAAGTACTAATCCTAGCAAGAGCATTATTTGTGCCTTTTGATATAACCAACTCAATTCTGACCAGCAATTCTCATCATGATAATAAATGCAAATAGAAGATTCTATCTTTTGCGAACTTGCTTGATGTTACCTTCTTATTTATGTTTTTTTTCTTAATCATTGCCCACATGCTTGGAACCCATTGATAGGTGCATTGACCTTAGACATTGGAAAGCGGTGGTGGTGGGGACCGATGGCCGACTTGATGTCAACAACTAAGAGAGAGCTGCGGTGACGATGGCACATGAAAGCCATGATTACCTAGACGATGATTTATGATCGATCTGCAGGAGACCCCAATTACACGACATTATAGAGGGCTATGATACCATGTTGCATCCATACAAAGGACACAAACATAAAGATATAGGCAAAAATCCTCATCAACTAAAGGGAGAAACACAGAGAATGATGATTTAATTACCCCTGACAATATCAACTAAAGATGTGGAGTTTTGAGGAGGGTTGGGTGTGGGAGTAAGTAAATGGATCTTTCCTTGATATATGTACCAACTTGGATTTTTTTTTAAACTTTATATTGCAGTATTTTTTATAGGTTTAAATCCCTCCTTGTAGGGGTTGCGTAGTTGTGTTACGTAGCTCAACCCACCTAAAAAGTACTAAATAGTCGGATCTTTCAACCAAGGAAGGAAATATCGGTATCGATATCGTTTCGATACAATGTCGATACCGATATATCGCCGATATATCGGCGATATATCGACGCATATCGCCGAAACCCGGTATCCACCAAGGCATTTTCTCCTGTCGATATCCGATATCGTCCATATCGGCGATATATCGGTGACCTGTCAATACCGATATATCGCCGATATATCGACGATATATCGCGATATGGCGATCCCTGCTTTCAACATGGATTTGAGAAAGAATCATTATAGCCGGCCCTACTTTGTGTGGTAGAAGGCTTCACCAATTTTTATATAATATTTTAAATTACTTCCTTGATGTGAGATACCTTGATGTATGTTGTTCGCCGTTGATATTGTATTGCTTGATGTGACAAGAGATGGAGTGAATGAGAAGCTGGAGGTTTGGAGACATGCCTTAGAGACTAAAGGATTTCGTATAAGTAGGGCTAAGACTGAATATATGGAGTGCACATTTGATGGAAACAACGGTGAATGACTCGAGGTGAAGATTTGAGACGATAACTTTCGGAAGAAAGATTTTTTTAGATACTTAGGATCTATTTTGTAACATGATGGGAACATTGATGGAGATGTTACTCATAGAGATAATGCAGATGGCTAAAGTGGAGAGGATTCTCTATTGTTCTATATGATAAGAAAAATCCTTTGAAAGTCAAAGGAAAGTTTTACAAAGCAGCCGTGAGACCTGCTGTGCTCTATGGATCTGAATTTTGGCATGTGAACCATATACATATGCATGGAACAACAGTAGCAGAAATGAAAATGCTAAGGTGGATGCGCGGCATACACATAAAAATCGGATTCGGAATGATGCAATCAGAAGGAAAGTTGGTGTAGCTCCGACTGAAGATAAGATGAGATAAAACTGCTTAAGGTGGTTTGAGGAGGTTGGCTGATGTACCAGTTAGGAGATGCGAGTTTGGGGATGTTGAGATGGCTAAGAGAGGACGATGAAGGCCCAAGAAGTGTTGGACTGAGACTATCCAAAGGGATCTTAGTTTTTGGATCTAAGCTCGAGAATGACCCAAGATAGCTCTAAATGGAGGCATAGAATCCATGTAGCCAACCCTACTTAATGTGAGAAAAGGCTTTGTTGTTGTTGTACTTCCTTGACGTGAGCTTTTCTAGAAAACTTTATCCGCCAATCCAAACAATATAAAAATGCAGAACAAAACTATCTTATTCGCTATCGCCATTACCAAACATCTATAACTATACTAAAGCTGGGTTTCTCCTAGCTTTAGTCCTATATCTGACATATGGTGCTATCCCACACTCCCTTCTCTCCCGAAAATAGCCACTTTTCCCTCTTTCTCTCCCACAGTTGGATAACTCCGGCTCCCTCCCATAGCTTGACAGGTGGATTCCTCTCGGAATTCTCCACAACCGCTCTTCTCCTCTCTCCCCAGTTCTCAAGATTGGTTCCTTCCTTCTTCCTTTTCTGACACATGTTGATCAGCCCTCTCTTATTTGGCCTTAGTATTACTTCTTCCTTAGGTAGAAGACGTCGTCCCCTCTTCCAGGTATCGCATGTAGCAAAAATGCATGGAATTCTCCTTTCTTCATCTCACATATGTCTTCCTCTCTTTCTCTTTCTTACATCTGTCGCTTAAGGCTGGAGAGCTCTGTCGCATTGATTTCTCCTTCCTTTCACAGATGTCGGCCTCCTCTTGCTCTCTCGCGTCTATTGACCAAGGTGGCATGGAAGACATATGTGCTTCTCGCTTCTCTCGCAGTTGCCGAATGCCTTCGATTCTGATACATCAAATGCTCTCCTTTGCATGCACCTGCAGTTTCGATCATACGTGCCAATGTCTTCGTAGCTCTCTCTATTCTGATGATCAGTCTCTACAAGGTTTTAATTTCTCTCTACATCTCCATGTTTTCATGCTTTGTATATTGTTGATCGAGGTGATGGGCTCTTTCTTCATTCTGGCTTCGTAAGCAATCGGGATTAGCTTAGCCTCCTTCACAGTTGATTTCCCCTTCCTTTCACAGATGTCGACCCCCCTCTTGCTCTTTCTTGCGTCTATTGATTAAGCAGTAAGGGATGACGTGTCTGTTTCTCGCTTCTCTCGGAGCTGCCAAACACCTTCGATTTTGATACATCCAATGCTCTCTTTGCATGCACATGTCATTCTCCTATGGTATGTCAGCTTTCCGATCATCCATCGCAATGTCTTCATGGCTCTCTGCATGTCGATGATTGGTCTTTGTAAGGTTTTAATGTCTCTCTCTATATCAATATTTTTATACTTTGTATATCGTTGATGGAGGTGATGGGCTGCCTCTTCATTCTGCCTTCGCAAGCAATTAGGTTCAGCTTCGACTCCTTCACATATATTTATCGTCTCAATGCCGTTCTCTCCGTTGCCCTGACAACTGATATTTGTGATGTTTTATCCATGCATCATATTACCATAACGATTCCTTCACGTGCATTCGTATTTATTTATCACATCTTTCACCTGATTTTCAGTTTTTAATGTTTTTGAAATTATATATATTATTATTTAAACATGCTTTTGTGGGTATTATAATTAGTTTAATACATATAATTTTGCTTCGTTTGAATTTTTAATTTTTTGATATACAACAACAAAAACAAAGCCTTTCCCCACAGTTAACTAGGGTCGGCTACATGGATTCTTCGCCTCCATTCAGATCTATCTTGGGTCAATCTCGAGCTTATATCCAAAAAACTAAGATCCCTCCGTATAGTCTCTTTCCAACACTTCTTGGGCCGTCCTCGCCCTCTCTTAGCCAGCTCAACATCCCAACACTCGCATCTCCTAACTGGTACATCCGTTGATTTTCTTTGCAAATGACCAAACCATCTTAAGCGATTTTCTGGCATCTTATCCTCGATCGAAGCTACACCAACTTTCTTTCTGATTGCATCATTCCGAATCCGATCTTTACGTGCGTGTTTACACACCCGCTTTAGCATTTTCATTTTTGCTACATCCATTCTCTGCACATGTCTATAGTTCACATGCCAACATTCAGATCCATGGAGCATAGCAGGTCTCACGGCTGCTTTGTAAAACTCTCCTTTAATTTTTAAAGAAATTTTCTTATCACAGAGAACAACAGAGGCTCCTCTCCACTTTAGCCAGCCTATATTTATTCTATTAGTAACATCTCCATCAATTTCCCCATCCTATTGCAAAATAGATTGCAGATATCTAAAAGAATCTCTCTTCCGAATGTTATTGCCACCAATCTTCACCCCAATTCCTTCACCATTGCTTCCATCAAAGGTGCACTCCATATATTCCGTCTTAGCCCTACTTATACGAAATCCTTTAGTCTCCAATGCATGTCTCCAGACCTCAAGCTTCTCATTTACTCCATCTCTAGTCTCGTCAATCAACACAATAATTTTTTTTGATATACATCCGCTTAAAATTTTTCAAACTTTTTTACTTTTGATGTATAGCCCAATAAAAATTTCATGTGTAAATATGAGTATATAAAGTTACAAATATTGATTTGTTTGTACTTATTAATTGCACATTTTTTACACGGATGAAAACTCAGCAATATTACACTATATTTGCTTAGATTTTGCGAATGTATTCATCATCAATGTATCCATTCTTTTCTAGATTATTTCTGTTGATTGCTGCAAGTTTTTGCAATATATGTGAAGCTTGATTATATTAAACACTTATGTCCACTAAATATTTATATGCATGTGCAATTATCATTTCTAAAATTTGAATAACTTTATGAATACGGGTTTCAGTAAGGATAATTATTTGTAGCATTTTTGGCTTCCTTTGTACCTGCAGTATTCCTTTACAAACCAATTGCAAATCCAACACACCATATACACATGATATGCTCTTCCAAGCTTCTTGCCTATACATGTTACTCTATTATTGTTAAAAACAATAATCCATTATGTCAGTTGGCATGGGTTCTCTTTATTTGCTTTATTTTTTTTATTGTAATTAATGGTGTCTCCTGTTCATATAATGCATAAGATCTCCGTAATGTTGTCATAACTTTTCATTTACTTCATATCATTGTATTTTCCACTTGATTTTTAGTTTGTACTACTAAGATACAACAACATTTTTTTGAAAATGTTGTTTTGTGCATTGAATAATCATGTAAATTTCTATTGAATGTGGCATAAATTTTACTTATCCAAGGTGCTATGTCTCAAACTTCTATGCAATAATAAATAGTGATTATTTGTATCTATTTTATATACTAAAGCTGAGTTTTCACCCGGCTTCTTATATAGCATGACACGTGGCCTCCTCATTGGGTAGCATTTTGTGTTTCCCTTCCTGACACATACTCTCACTCCAAGACACACATCCTCATTTCGTTGTCTTTCTCAATCTCTCCGGTCCAATTTTTCCACCACTAACTCCTCCCTTTCTCGAACTTTAAATTTCATGTGTATTTGGATCACTGTGACTATTTTACAAAGGACCCCATTTACTTTCGTTAAACCTCAAGTGCGGACATGTCAGCTACCATCTCCATCTTGCCTCCAACCAATATTACTTTTTGTGCTATCTTTTATTAATTTCATACAAATATATACATACTAATAGCTTTTTTTAACAAAAATATTCCACCATCCATTATAATCATATTAGATTTTTTAATAATAAAATGTTACTTCCTAAAAGCCTTGCATTATAAACAATGTTTCATACAAGTATTTTTTGAGGGTAAGTTGAGAGATGGAGAAATAAAAGTTATTATTTGTTAAGATTGTCAATATGATTCTAATTATTATTTTTATATAATGTATATCATGATATTTTAATGATTATTTTTTTAACATTTTAAAAGGAAAAGATATAGCTTTGGGAAAAAAACTTTGGTGAATATGGAAAGAAATAAAAAGCATGTAATTAATAACACATTCATTATCACAAGGTAGGAAAAATAAAACCATGAAAGTGTTTAAAATCATATATGTAAAGATTTTATAGACATGCTTATTTATATATAACATAGATAGTGTTGTTTTAAAACATAAAAAATAATTATAAAATACCAATGTAAAAAATATTTACATTTTATGTAATAATTATGATGGCACAATGTTTAATGGTGTAAATGCCAACCACTAAAATGTTATCAACATAAACAAATAACTCTACCCTCCTCCATAATAATAGTGTGAAATGATGATTATGTGATAGTCAATATGTATTTAATATGTCGGTTTTGTAAACATATTACACATATTTATTATTCACTAACAACTCTTATTTAATTGAGTAAATGAATATATACCATTAATCTAGTGTATATAACACATTGTCCTTTCTTAAAAGAGACGACGTCACTAATAGTTACTGTTAGAGCAAAACTCTTCGTTATTATTCCACATAGCCCTAGGGTCTCTTATATAGAGAGAAAACCCTTGGGTAAATTACATAGATAGTCATAAAGAAAATAAGAAATACGTAATGGTACATCATGGCATAACATAAACCTCTACACTCCCCCTCAAGATGGAGCATAGATATCTATCATGCTCAGCTTGGAAGAACATTTCTGGAAAGGTCCCCTGAGCAACGGCTTGGTAAATATATCAGCAGTCTGGTCCTCCGAGTTGACATGTAACGTGCAAATAAAGCCCTTCTGGATCATGTCTCTAGTGTAATGACAATCTACTTCGATGTGCTTCGTTCTTTCATGAAACGCTGGATTATTGGCAATGAACAACGCTGCTTGATTGTCACACTGAAGCTGCATGGGTAATCACATTTAAGTCTTCCAAGACTGCTCGGACCCACATCATTTCTGTGCTTGCTTATGCCATGTCCCTATATTCAGATTCAACACTAGATCTTGCGACAACGGTTTGTTTCTTGCTTTTCCAAGAAACCAGAGAGCTTCCTATAAAGATAGCAAACCCCGAAGTAGACTTACGATCCTTTGGGCACCATGCATAGTCTGCATCTGCACAAGCTGAAATGGACAAATCTATGTTCTTTCTAAATAGCAAACCTGAGCCTGGAGAAGATTTTAGGTATCTCAGTATCATGTATAGTGCTTCCATATGGACCTGCCTAGGCTGCTCCATAAATTGACTCACACGGCTTACAACAAAAGCAATATCAGGTCTAGTTATGGTGATGTATAGAAGCTTACCCACCATCTCTCTGTATCTTCTTTTGTCCACCTTTTCAGTATCATTGTCATATAATTTCATACTTGGAGCCATAGGAGTGCTCGATGGTCTGCACCCAATCATTCCTGTTTCAACAAGCAAGTCTGTAACATATTTTCTGTGGGTCATCACCATCCCTTGTGCATTTCTTGCAAATTCTATTCCCATAAAGTATCGTATGGTACCCAGATCCTTCGTAACAAACTCACTGCCCAAGAGGGCTTTAGTCATCTCGACTCCCTGAGCATCATCTCTTGTAACTTGAATATCATCAACATATATCATGACAACAACTGTACCTCTGAGAGTCTTCTGAATAAACAACGAATGGTCTGCATTTGATCTCTTGAACCCCTGTCGTTCGATAAGCTGAGAAAGCTTTTGGAACCATGCCCTTGGACTCTGTTTAAGGCCATAAATCGCCTTATGAAGTCTACACACCATGTGAGTCTCCCCCTCAGCAGTAAAACCTGGTGACTGCTGCATGTAGACTTCCTCCTGTAGATCTTTATACAGAAACACATTCTTAACATCAAGCTGAAAAATGAGCCAGTCTCGTACCACAACTACGGATAAAAGGATGCGAAGTGTGGAGTGTCGAGCCACTGGTGAAAATGTGTCCAAGTAGTCGACATCATATGTCTGGGTAAAGTCGCGTGCAACAAGTCTTGCCTTTTATCGATCAAGACGGTCATCTGTATGATATTTAACTGTGAACACCCATTTGCAACTAACCACAGACACACCTGATGGAATAGGAACCAGGGTCCAAGTCCCTCTAGACTGTAAAGCACGCATCTCTTCCTCCATAGCCAACTTCCAGTACTTAATCTTCATGGCCTCCTGATGGGTTCGTGGTATCTCTACAGAAGACACAACTGCTGCAAACCTCTCGAAATCACCAGTAAGACGATGAAAGGATACCTGAGACGCAAGAGGATATGACGCACATTTCCTCTTCTGCCTTCGAAGTGCAATAGGAATATCAATATCATTATCCACTGAACTGACTGGCGGATCCACCCCCTGTAGCAAAGAGTCCTGCACCGGTACATTATTTAACCCATCATTAGTAGCCGTATCGGAGCATACCTGAGGCGTGGTGGATGGTTGACTTGTAGCTTGAGCATGCCCCGACCGTCGTGTGTAGAACTTAGGGAATGGTGGAATAGGATGATATGGAGGAGGTGGTGGTGGTGGTGGTGGAGTGGATACAGATTGACCCAGATTTGGAGGTAGAGGAAAATAGACATGATTATCTGAAGACGTGGAAGAAGAAACCAGTCTATCACCTGCAGGGGAGAAGTACATAACAGGCTCAAAAATGTAACGTCTTCGCTAACATAGTACTTGTTGTTGATAGGATCATAACATCGATAACCCTTCTGTGTCCTCGAGTAACCTACAAAAACACACTTGACAGCTCTAGGAGAGAGCTTGTCAAGTCCCGGAGACATGCGGTGAACAAAGGCAACTGTGCCAAAGACACGAGGTGTAAGTGAAAATAAATCCTTATCCGGGAAGAGAACAGAAATTGGAGATTTCTCCCCAAGAACCGACGAGGGCATACGATTGACCAGATAGCATGCTGTAAGTATAGCATCTCCCCAAAAAGCTAATGGCGCACAACTCTGAATGAGTAATGTTCGTGCAATATCAAGAAAATGACGATGTTTCCTTTTGGCGACACCATTTTGTTGTGATGTGTTGGCGCAGGAAGTTTGGTGAATAATGCCTTTATAGGAAAGGAACTGAGAGAGAGAGAGAGTACGAGTACAGAACTCCAACACATTATCTGTGCGCACATATTTAACAGTAGAGGAAAAAACATTGTGCACTTCATTGATAAGATTCTTGATAACACTTCCTGCTTCAGATTTACTCTTAAGTAGAAAAGTCCAAGAGGCACGAGAAAAATCATCAACAACAACCAGATAAAACCTGTGTCCCTGATGATCAAGGACACGACTAGGACCCGAAATATCTATATGAAATAATTCAAACGGGGAGCTACTGCTCCGACTCTGACGACTTGGGAAGCTAGAACGATGGTGCTTCCTTAACTGACAAGCTTCGCAACGAAATGATGAATTGGGAGAGATCTGAGGCATGAGGTGACGCATTTTCTGGAGTGGAAGGTGACCAAATCGAAGATGCCACGTATATGGAGAGACCGATCCCTGTTAATGAAGAGAGAGCCAGCAAAGGAATTCCGGACCAGACGATATCAACCATTATGCTCAGAGCCACAACCAATCACCCTGCCCGTTAGTATGTCCTGAAAAATAAGAGATAATGGGTCAAATATAGCACGACAATGCAAGTCTTTTGTAATCTGACTAATTGATAATAAATTCATGGAAAACTCAGGTGCTGTAAGTGCATGGAGGGTGTCAAAGAGATCTCCCCCTGTCCAACAATAGGAGAATGAGTGCCATCAACTATAAGCACAGAACGACCTGAAGAGATATCCTTGTAGGACTCAAGTTTGTCTCTGTCACGACAAAGATGATGGGTTGCTCCAGAATCGGCAATCCAACCAGATAGATCATGGAACGGACGAACAACAGTAGTACTACCTGAAGAACTGGCAGCAACAGAGGTACTGGCTGATGCAGATGCTGCAACATCTGAGGTACTCGTAGCATCCGATGATGAATGTCACGAAGCCTCGCCACAAGCTCCTTGAACCTGTGATCTGGAGTAGATGCTGAAGAAGGCTGAACATGTTCAGCTACACGTGCCGAAGCTGGAAACCCATGTTTGGAGTAGCATGTGTCCTCTGAGTGACCAGTGCGATGACAATACGAGCACATCCTCGGAATACGACCTCCACGGCCACGTGTAGCTCGGCTATGAAAAGAAGACGAACCACCTCTCCCACGTGATACTGCCATTGCCGAAGGAGGTGGAGTACGTGTGCTGGACGAGACTGGGATACGACTGAGTCTCCTGTAGACCTCCTCCATAGGAGGAATAGTAGCATCGGCCATGATCTGAGAGCGGGCGGCCTCGTACTCAGGATCTAGGGCTGCAAGTAATACTCCCACCATGGTAGCATTGCGGAAAGTCTTCTGTTGCTCAGTAGTGGCCGTGAGCGGGATGGTACTGTATAATTTCTCGAACATCCCTCGTAGTGACGTGTACAGAGAATGAAGTGGCTGTCCATTTTGTTTCATCGTGAAAATATCATGCTGCAGCTGCATCATCTTAGTCTCGTTCCGCACCTGCGAATATGTAGCAAGAATATCCCACATCGCCTTGGCGGTGGGTTGATGGAGGACGTCATTGGCAATCTCCATCGAAAGCGTCCCTGATAGCCATACCTTGGCATACGCATCATCAGCCTCCCAGGAGGCATATATCCCTGTCTTCTCTGCCGGTTCATCTTCGGTAAGAATGTGCTTCTTACCACCTGACTTCATTAAACTCATGAACTGCATCGACCACAGCTCATAGTTTGTCCCGTCCATTTTGACTATTGGCGCCAAACCCTTAAAGGCACCTATGGAGGGCATATCAACCTTTTGTTCTGACATATCGCCGGAGAAGAAGACCTAGGGATGATAGACAAAAGAACTGTCGTCTACAAAGACCCGTTTGGATTCTAGTGCATATGTAGACTTTATGCACTTGAACCCATCGTTGAATCGACGCCGACCGGTGAAGGAGAACCGCGAGTGGCGGCGGGTGGGGTCGGCGGCGGCAGGTGGTGTCGGCGGCGGCTGGTGAGGACGACGGCGGGAGGTTGGTGGAGCCTCGGCGGCGGGAGGAGGCTGGGGCCTCGGCGGCTGAAGAGAGGAGGGCCGACCGGGGAGGCGGGTGGAGGAAAAATCCTAGATTAGGGTTTTGGCTCAGATACCATGTTAGAGCAAAACTCTTCGTTATTATTCCACATAGCCCTAGGGTCTCTTATATAGAGAGAAAACCCTTGGGTAAATTATATAGATAGTCATAAAGAAAATAAGAAATACGTAACGATACATCATGGCATAACGTAAACCTCTACAGTTACAACTTAGATATTAATTATACTTAAATTGTAATGCATATTTGTAAGGGTTAAATGGGGCTGCCCCCTAGGGGGAGCTAACTAAGCTCCCCCCGCGCTATTTGGCCCGATTTTTTTATTTTTTTCTGAAAATTTCTTCCGTGAATATTCATCGCTATATCCCTATATTATGCTATTAAAATTTAGTGCGAAACAGAGACTCGTACGGCCTCCATCTAGACAGTCATTTTTTTAACGGTAACAAAATTGCTAAAAACGACCCTTCTGGATGGAGGCCGTAGGAGTCTCTGTTTCGCATGAAATTTGAATGACATAATATAGGGATATATTGATGAAAATCCACGGAAGAAATTTTGAAAAAAAATAAAAAAGGGGGCGAAATGTCGCGGGGGGAGCCAAGTTAGCTCCCCCTATGGGGGCAGCCCCATTTTACCCTATTTGTAAATGTCGTTACTAAAAATTATGACACATAATATTATCGTAATCATAATTATGATAGGAGTGACACTGATATATAAAGTGTATACAATATCCAATGTTATTGAGAGTGTACTCCGTTAAATGTATAACGAATTATCCGTTGCCTACTTTGTTAAAATTTTGATAATTATTTGCACGCATATATATACATGAATGTACATATTTTTCCTGAGGTTATTTATTGGAAAAAGTGCTTTACTTCAATAAATTATTAGAAAATATCATATTAAATATAATATTTATCGATCAAATTTAATCTACCATACAACAAATTTAAATAAGATATCTCGGAAAGATTACATTAAATCCAGCTTGAAAAAAATCTTCTATATCAATATTTTAATGGAATTCATACACGAAGTATGCTTATTTTACGGTCTACTTATAACGTCATTTTGTTATGTTTTGTATTTTTTTATGAAGGGTTGTTTATATGGTTTCTTTCCGCTTCTCCCATAAAAAAGGTGCCTTCCCCTCTGTTGTATCATGTAGCTCACTTTCAAAACTTCATTCATTAACACATCGCAGACAACATATAATTAATAAGATCCGAAAAACGCAAGAACATCGCAGACAACATATAATTAATAAGATCCGAAAAACGCAAGAAAATATGACATAATTCACCACTAATTAGTGGTGTTAGGTTTACATGTTTGTTTGATATAGCTCATCAATCTGACTCACCTTAGGGTATTCTCTTCTGTCTTCTTTGCCAATTTTCTTTTAAATTGAATTTTTCTTTCTCCTCCCTCATCATTTATTGATAATTGATGTACCATCATAATGTTTGCGTTTGTTTGAGCTTCGATACAGTGGCCATTGATTTATTATCTATTGATTTTGCAACTTAACTCACTATTGACTTTATTTTAGGACATTTACACGAGATGTTTTATGGTGTAAAGCTTCCTTTCCCTGTGCATTTGCACATGCTCCCACTATAATATTATGCGTGTGTACTCACAACCATTGTCATGTCTTACTCACATACATGTATTTGAGGAAATGGAAGTTTAATCCAAAGAGTATAGAAAGTAATTAAAATGAGTTGTGTTTCTATTAGAATAAATGTCAAAATATTTATTTGATTATATTTAAAAAATTTATGATGTGACCAAAATAAATTAGAACAACTAATACCACGATCAAATAACAATATCAAACATACATACATATATATATTTTGTGTAAAAAATAATAAAATTTATTGCATACCTATGTAAATTTTTTAAAAACATATAAAAATCATGAAACCTATGTATGTACATGAATATCTTTAAGAAGTAGTTAAACCACAAGGTTTATAATTACATCAATTTTAACATAATTTCCCGTGCAAATTTTCGATGCAAAGACATGTGGACAACATTGTCATATGAAAGATATTATTTTATGATGTCTGTAATTATTTTGACGGTTATTAGATTTATATTATGTTGAATACTTTTTCGTAGGTTTAATGGTAACAATGTTAAGCTCTTCTTTAAGGTCCATTTTAGGTAGTCCTTTCTTAGAAAAAAATATATATCATTTCTAATGTTACATGTATGATATAATATCAATTGCTCATGTGATGTATGACTGCAATTAATTGTTAGCATTAATGACTATTTTATGTAAAATGATACTTCTCAATATTACTTACATTGTTCCAAAAATGTTATATTCACTTATTTATTCAATTTAAAAATGTACTTTAATATCTCAATTACTTTTGATAATTTTAAAAATATTTTAAAAATTTCCTCCAGCCTGCCGCAGAGCGCGGGAAATACACTAGTATTCCCCAAAACCATTCTCTCATCCAAACTAGTGAAGCTTTCTCATGTGGAATATGATTCGCTTTGTAATAAGTTGTGTTTAGTTGACACTGGTTTCTGCTTAATGGGGAGTTCTAGAGCTGTTGCACTGGTGTTTTTGCCATAAAAATAGTGCTATCAATATAATATATAGTATGATCCTTGTGTAATTTTTTTTGATTTGTACACAATAGAAACTAGAGTTTGGTAATGAGAATTATTATTCTGATCTCCAATTATCTTCAAATCATGGGAATTCGGTAGGACCCAACCTGAGTGGCCTTTTCGGAAGGCAGCCTGGAGCAGCACCTGGTTTTTCTTATTATGCTGCTAAAGATGATACGGCTGCTATGTGGGATGAGAAAACCTTGCATGATTATCTCCTTAACCACAAGGTGCGTTGCAATTACTCTACCTGAATACATTAAGTTGATATGACTCCGACCGATTAGCTGTTTTATATGTTTATTTTTATCTCAGAACAGTTTTTTTAATCCTTGTTATTTATAAGTATCACAATGAACATATTGTTTTAAATGCACTTCAACTGCTGCATCATTAACCGTGCTGAGCTTACATTTAAGCCACATTTACACGAGAATTTAATGTGCAAACAGCTCAAAGATGGAGGGAAAAATCACAGGGCCACACACAATCCTAGAAGTCATGGGAGGATAGGGTTTTTGTCTTTTATAATAAAAAATAAACGCAGGGGAATGAGTAACATGTATATATGTAAAAAGATTAAGTGGATCAAAATTCATGGTCCAATAACCTGGAAAGAGTAAAATACAGTTCAACTCCCCCTTTCAAGTTAGACATACAGATCATATAGTCCCAATTTGCTCCCATTCTTTTCAAAGCTTGTTGTAGGAAGGTCCTTATGAAGACGACCTGTCTCGTATCCTTCATGTATGCGTCACTCATTTCTTGAAATCAATATTTTTGTATGACATGATCAACTTCAAAATGCTTTGTTCAATCATGTTGGATATGTTTATTTTATAGGTTCATGGTGTTGAGATTCTTGTATCTCTTGTTCTTTATTTATATTTGTTATTTCTCCAGTTTATCTCATGTAATTTTCCCGTAGAGCTTTTCTCCTATATAAGAGAGCTCTAGGGCTTCAAGGAATAACACTTTTTCATTACACAACTTCCACATGGTATCAGAGCGACGATCCTAGACCGAATCCTGTGCCCTAGAACTCGCCTCCACCAAAACCCTAGCGCGCATCCGCGCACCAGCCCAGCCGCCGGCCCCTGCGTCGTGCCTCCCAACTGCGGGGTGCGGCACCGCCTTCTAGCCGTGCGGCCCGCACCGCCCAACACGCCTCCCGCTCCGCCAGCGTCGCCTAGCGTGCCTCCCACATCGCCCAACCGTGCCTAGCGTTCCTCCTGCTCCGCTCGCGCTAGCGGTACTGCAACCCTAGTGCGCCTCCCCTGCCGTCCAGCCTCCCTCCAGAGGTGTGCGGCACCGCTGCCCAGCCTGCCATACCGTCTCCGCCCACTGTGCCGTCCTACGCTGTGACCACTGTACTCTTGTTCCTGGATTTCTAGTGTATGACATGATTATCTAAACCACCCTAGTTACCCGAAGGCGTCTCAAAGGAATGGAAGAGGTTGTAGTATGAGTCTACACCCACAAGCACCTTCCTGTATGTCAGTGTAGACGCATGTTCTTGTCGATAACCCAGTCTTGGAGATAAGTTGTCATCATGTCCGACAACAAGAGTGACATTCCATCCATGGGTGCATTCAAAGGTCTAGCACCCATAGTCAAGATGGATGGGACAAACTATGAACTGTGGGCTATGCAGTTCATGAGTTTAATGCAATGCAATGGCAAGAAACACATCCTCACATTAGAGGAGCCAAGTGACAAGACTGGGATAAATACCTCATGGGAGGCAGATGATGCTTATGCCCGGGTATGGCTATCTGGGACTGTGTCATCAGAGATAGCTAATGATATTCTTAGTCAGCCTACTACGAAGGCTATGTGGGACATCCTAGACACTACATACTCTCTGACGAATAATGAGTCGAAGATACTGCAGCTCCAACACGATTTCTTCACATCGAAGCAGAACGGTCGTCCCCTTCATACCCTTACACTTCTTTGAGGGGTATGTTTGAGAAGTTACATGGTTACATTCCCTTGACTGCTACGCCAGAGCAGCTCAAAGCATATAGAGACTCTGTGATGACTGGGGTCTTTCTAGCAGCTCTTGATCCTGAATACGATGCTGCTCGTGCCCAGATTCTTACTGATGCTACCATACCTCCAATGGAGGAGGCATATCACAGATTGAGTAGGCTATCTATATCTTCAGGTGGTACCCAACAGACTCAGACATCTTCAGCTATGGATGCATCTCGTGGTAGGGGAAGTCCTACACCATATCGTGGTCAGGGGAGCTCTGGCCGTGACAGAGGGTGTGGTCGACTCCGTCAGTCTTGCACCTACTGCCACAGATCTGGCCACTCTGACGAAACCTGCTATTCTAAGCATGGGTTTCCTGCTTCAGCTCGGATTGCGGAGTAGACACAACATGTTGGGAGTCCTTCACCTGCTTCTGATCAGAGATTTGATGAACTTGTAGCTCGACTCAGGGAGATTATGCCTACTACTGGGTCAACCAGCTCTCCTTTAGGATCTGCATCAACTTCAGCGTCTACGTCAGGTGTAGCATATGCCTTTACTACTTGTTACAGGGCAGTCTTGTCAGAATGGATCATGGATTCAGGAGCATCTCATCAACTCTGTGGTGACAGAGGCCAATTTAGTGTTTTTCGTCCGACTCAGCCTGGACGATCTGTTGTGATAGCAGATGGGATACACTATCCCATCACCGGTCAGGGGGAGGTGCTGTTGACCCCCGGAATGAGACTTCAGGATGTTCTTTACGTTCTTGAATTTTCTATGATTCTACTTTCAATTAGTCAAATCACCAAGGATTTACATTGTCATGCCATATTTAATTCATCTACTCTTGTGTTTCACGATATACTAACGGGCAGGGTGATTGGAACTGGCCATGAGCAAGGGGGTCTCTACAGACTAGTGCAATCTCCTTGTGCTGATGCCTCTTCTCTTCGCATTGGATCTGTTTCTCCCTATATGTGGCATCTTCGATTTGGTCATCTTCCTCTGCAAAAGCTGCGTCACGTTCTTCCACAGATTTCTCCTCGCTCCACATTTCAGTGTGAGGCCTGCCAGCTTGGGAAGCATCATCGTTCTACATTTCAGAGTCATCAGGGTCGGAGTAGTCATAATCTGTTTGAGTTAATTCATTTTGATATTTGGGGTCCCAATTGTGTTCCAGATCATCAAGGACATAGGTTTTATCTTGTTGCAGTTGATCAATTTTCAAGGTTGTCTTGGGTTTTTCTTCTTAAGAACAAGTCCGATGCTGGTCCTGTTATTCTGTCTTTCATTAATGAAATACGGAACATTTTTTCAGCAAAAATCAAGTTTATACGTTCTGATAATGCACTAGAGTTTGCGGCACTCAACTTTCCCAATTCCGTAGATCTCATGGTATTGTTCATCAGACATTCTGTGCGTTTACTTCTCAACAGAATGGGGTGGCTAAACGAAAACACTGCCATCTTTTGGACGTTACCAAGACTCTTTTGATTCAGAGTCCTGCCCCTCATTCATACTGGGCGGATGCGGTTCTAACTACTTGCTACCTGGTAAATCGTATGCCCTCTTCAGTGTTGGGGGAGAAGATCCCGTTCTTGATTGCATTTTCCGAGACGGATCTTTTCTCACTTACTCATCGTGTTTTCGGTTCGGTAGCCTTTGTTCATCAGATGTCTCCTGGTCTTGACAAGCTCTCTCACAAAGCTGTCAAATGTGTGTTCCTTCGGTATTCCAAGATGCAAAGGGATATCGTTGCTTCGACCCGGTTCGACGAAGGTACTACCAAGGTTCGAAATCTCGATTTCGATTTCGTTTCGGTCCCCTCCAAAACCGAAATTTCGGTGAAATTTCGGGAAATTTCGACCGTTTCAGTGGAAATGTCGAAAATGACTCAAAAAAGCCATTTTTCGATGATTTTTTTGGAAATTAAGATCTTCTGAGTTATTACAACAATAAATAGCTTACAAATACACACTTATATCACACATATTGCTTATATATGCCCCTTAGATCGCACATATCGGTCATATCGGTCAAATCGATGTTAGTGTTGATTCTTGACTGATATGTACTGGAAATTAATATCATCCAATCCAAGATCTTAAAACAACATCTTACAAATGCACACTTATATCACACACATCTCTCATCCATGCGCCTTATATCACACCATATCGGTCATATCAGACATATTGTTGAGCAGTCTGATAGATACTGTAAATGGAAATCAAAATAACTAAGTTAACAACACTTAGAAGACATCTTTTGTTCATAAAAATAGAAAAGAATTTTTTATTTAAAAACGTAGATAATGATTAATTAAACAATGTTTTGTTCATAGAAATAACCGTCACAGACAAAGTTCGAATGAATTACAGAATTAATTACATAATTACAATAAAGATGCATCTATTTACGAAGATAAATGACAAACAAATGAAAGGAACAAAGCTATATCAAATATATAGAAGCTATAGAGTTTTTTCATCTCCATTGCTTAAACCCAAAGGGGAAGAAGTTCCCCAAGTTGAATAATCGATGTATGTACCATCTTGTCTCAACATACCATTTATTCATGAATTTCAACCGAAATGGGTCGATATGCCGAAATATCACCGAAATTTCGGTCGAAATCCAGGAAATTTTGTACTGAGATCCATGAATTTCAATCGAAATGGGTCGAAATGGATCGAAATGTCGAAATATCACCGAAATTTCGGTCGAAATACGGGAAATTGATATATATAGGAGTTTCGATACCCATAACCTCTCAAAACCGAAATTTCGTGAAATTTCATTCCATGGGTACTACGTCAGTACATATGTCACCTTCTTTGAGTCCATTATGTACTTTTTTTCCACACGTGACAAGCTCATTCCTTCAGAGGATGGAGAAGAGGTCTATATGCCTCTACCTCCGTCTCCTACACCGTCTCCTACACCACCACCTCCTCCACCACCTCCATCACCACCTACATCGCCACCTCCACCATCACCCATTTTCCATCCACAGGTTTACCAACAACGACCCTATGTTCATGTGCCTCCTCCATCATCCAGCACACCCAAGGTATGTTCTGAACATTTGCGTTCTTCTAATGGCACTGGTGATTTGCATGACCAGACTGTGGTGCTGGAGGGCTTGGACGATACACTTTCTGAGCGTGCTGACGATCTGGATATACCTATTGCTCTTCGGAGGCAGAAGAGGGCATGCACTATGCATCCCCTTGCTTCACATGTTTCCTTGGAGCGTCTTTCCAAGGATTTTCAGAGGTTTGTTGTGGGCTTGTCTGTTGTGGAAATACCCCGGACCTATCAGGACGCGTTGCAGAGTAGCCAGTGGCGTCTAGCCATGGAGGAGGAAATGACAGCTTTATAGTCTCGTGGCACATGGAGTGTTGTTTTACATGCTCCAGCAGGTGCATCTGTTGTTGGTAGCAAGTGGGTTTTTTCTGTAAAGCATCGTGCTGATGGCACTGTGGATCGATATAAATCCAGATTAGTTGCTCGTGGGTTCACCCAAACATATGGGGTGGATTACTAGGACACCTTCTCTCCAGTTGCATGCTACTCTACACTACGGATTCTTCTTGTTGTTGTTGTGGTACGTGACTGGCCGTTGTTTCAATTAGATGTGAAGAATGCCTTCTTGTATGGTGATTTGCAGGATGAGGTTTACATGCATCAGCCACCAGGGTTTGCTGCTGAGGGGGAGTAGTATGGTATACCGACTTCATAAGGCTATATATGGCCTGAAGCAAAATCTGAGGGCTTGGTTTCAGAAGCTCTCAGAGTTGATTGAACAGAAGGGTTTTGTCAGATCTACTGCAGATCATTATCTTTTTATTAAGAGAACTCAGAAAGGTACCGTTGTTAACTTGTTATTCTAGTTTATGTTGATGACATCATTGTTACCGGCAGTGATGAACATGGCATTCAAGCATCTAAAGATTTCCTTGGACAACAGTTTGTAATCAAGGATCTTAGCACACTACGTTACTTCTTGGATTAGAGTTTGCACGAAATCAAAAGGGTATGGTTATGACGCAAAGGAAGTATGTTACTGATCTGCTATCTGAGACGGACATGACATGATGCATACCTGCCACTACACTGATGGACCTAATGCTAGGCTTTATGATGATGACTCTGAAGAAGTGGATAAAAGATGACACAAAGAGCTAGTAGGGAAGTTGTTATATGTTACTGTTATCAAGCCTGATATATCATTTGCTGTGAGCAGAGTCAGCCAGTTTATGGAGCAGTCCAGACAGGTTCACATGGATGCAGTGTGTATGATTTTGACATATCTGAAGTCTTCTCCAGGTGCAGGTCTACTTTTCAGAAGAGATACATTTCTTACTGTTTCTGGATGTGCAGATGCGGATTATGCTGGGTGTCCCAAGGATAGGAAGTCCACCTCAGGCTTCATTGTATTTGTTGGTAGCTCACTGATTTCATGAAAAAGTAAGAAACAAACAGTTGTTGCTCGGTCCAACGCTGAATCCGAATATATAGCTATGGCACAAGGGAGTACTGAGATGATGTGAGTCAAGTCTGTTCTGACTGACCTAATTATTGAGGTGCCTCTTCCTATGCACCTCAAATGTGATAATCAGGCGGCACTATTCATAGCTAACAATCCAGCCTTTCATGAGAGAACAAAACACATTGAAGTCGATTGCCACTACACTCGTGATTTGATCCATAAGGGGCTGATTTCCACTTCTCGTATTGCTTCAGGTGATCAGATTGCAGACATGTTTACCAAAGCTCTTGCGAGAGGTCCTTTTCACCGTTGATGTTCCAAGCTGAGCATGATAGACATATATGCTCCAGCTTGATGGGGGAGTGTTGAGTTTCTTGTATCTCTTGTTCTTTATTTATATTTGTTATTTCTCCAGTCTATCTCATGTAATTTTCCCGTAAAGTTTTCTCCTATATAAGAGAGCTCTAGGGCTTCGAGGAATAACACTTTTCATTCCACAACTTCCACGCATGGTGACCATTATTTTTTTAAGAAAACAAGGGGGTAGCTAAAAGATGCAATTCCTAACTCATATTCATAAAGAAAAGATATAATTAGTTAAAAACCAAGACTCAGATTGTGACCTGTATTCTTAATGAACAAACTCATAGGAAGCTGGAGAACACCAGTTTTAAACACAAGAATATGACTGTAACATCTCAAAGACTTGTTGCAAAAACTCTTCTCTCGTCTTACCTACTCGATCTCAAGCAAACCAACCACTTTATTTAGTCCCTCGTATCACAAGAGTACCGCCCATGCATATGCAATAGGATGTGGGGAATATTTAGAGTCGGTGTAACCCAACCAACATCCATGCCGTTTCAATATCAACCATTTGGTGAAGATAAGGCCCTTTCTGTGGTTTATAACGTACAAAGGATAAACTAATAAGACTGAAAATGGACCTCACTGATCACATTCACATTTAGGTAACATTGGGTCTCATCAGAGTAAGGTAAATAAACTTCGCAACAAATTTATGATAATGCCATTTGAACTCCCTATTGAGTGGTCTTCCATCTTTGATGCTTACCATTTGAACTCCCTATTGAGTGGCCTTCCATCTTTGATGCTTAGCTTCTAACCACACCTCTACATATATATATATTGAGTAAAGAGTGAGTTAACCCCCGTCGTGGGGGTCACCGCCAACTAAAATTAAAAAATAGTGATTACATCACCGCGTTAACCAGGTATTGTAAAGTGCGGTGCACCGTGAGACTACATTTTCCCAGTAACACCTCTGACCCTTAAATATCAACTCGTTACGCCCAAGCCAAATGGCCCACAAGACCGCAAACGGCCAAACACAATCATCCGTGGATCCACCCCCCATCCGGCGCACCGAGGCCCAAAACGTGGAGAGATCATCCGTGCAGATCCACGAGATAGCAACCTCCCGCCAGACCTTGTCCAAGACCGGGCAACCCAAGAAAAGGTGGTTCGAGTCCTCCTCCGCGTCATTGCATCTGTCGCACCGAGTGTCAGGCTGCACCAACAATCCCTCTGCGGCTTTTATCTAGGATGCACCCCCTTCTTAAGCACCAAAGGAAAAATTTTATTCTGCTAGGGATCTTTGATGCCCATATAATTTTGACGTCTTCCTTCCTGCTCTTGCGCCCTCCTGTTGAAATCTTCGTACGTCGCTTTGACCGAGAACCTATTCCCCGCCCAAACAGAGTGGTCTCTGCCCGTGGCAATCGCATCCGTCCGAGGGAGATCCATCTGCATTGTCAATAACTCGTCCCTGCGCCTCACCGTCAAAGAATCGAACAAAACACCGATACCCATGCGCCCGACACCGTCGTCTGGGACAAGGTTGCTTCCTTGAGGGAAGCGAGCACAAAGAGACGAGGGAAACGGTCCTCAAGCTTACCCTCACTCGTCCAATCGTCTCTCCAGAATCTAAAAAGGTTGCCACCTGCACCATCCTACTAGAGAGCCGTGGAAGGACCTCCCGAATCCCGGCCCAGAGCGGGGACTCAAACCGAATTCTACCGACAGAAATATACTTTCTTTATACCCAAATGTCAAAATATACTTTCTTTGGTAAAGAAGCAACCTCTTCTTATTGTTGAGAAATATATTTAGCTTTCCTTATCTTTTATGCATTTTCTATTTCTTTCGTTTCTATTATGTAATTTGACATTGAGGATTTGTCAGCTCTATATAAGAGAGCTCTATAGCCTTGTGAACGGATAAGCTATTGTTCTCTTTCCATATGGTATCAGAATGCCGGTCCTAGACCGGAGTTCCGTTATCCTAGATCGGATCCCATCTGCCGACCCACCCTTCCTCTTCTTCGGCGGCAGTGCGTGCTCCTCTCTCCTCTCTGCCGCACCACCAATTGCCTCCCGATCATTACCAAGCACCTTCAGACACTCGTTGCATAGATAGACGCTCCGTGCGCAAGTGCTGCACCATCTCTTGCTGCCAATCGACCTCCACCGATGTCAACAGGTCCATGTGACAACAATAGGGACCATCACACAACCCCACAGGAGGTCCATGCGACAACAATAGGGACCATCACACAACCCCATAAGTCAACTTGAGCGGCCCCACACCCTAGCGAGTAGCCCTCCTTGCCGTTAAACATGATCTAGGGCAGACCGATGGTCTGATTTTGAAGTCTTTGGGGGTGATTTCAGACCTACAAATCATCCCATCCATCCTTGGGCACCACCAAAGTTGTTGGGAGTGGTTGTGGCATGAGTCTGCACACTTCCCTGTTTGATCGTGAAGACGCAGTCACATGAGTTTACAATCCTAGTCACGTCCTTTCCCAGCTTCGTCGTCATCATGCCAGAGAAAAAAGGTCGATCTATCATCTTCGAGCGCCTTCAAAGGTCTGGCATCCATTATGAAGATGGATGAGACTAATTATGAGTTGTGGGTTATGCGGTTCATGAGCCTTATGCCGTGCAATGGGAAAAGCACATCCTGACACAATAATGGGCTTAATTTATCTTGGGAGTAAATTAACACATATGCTCGAGTTTGGCTATTCGATACTGTTACCATGGAGATGGCCGATGATATCTTGCATCGGTCCATTGCCGCGGTAATGTGGGACATCCTTGCTGCCACCTATTCTCAAGCGAGGAATAAGATGAAGATACTACATCTTAAGCATGACATCTTCATGACCAAGCAGAATGGTCGTCCCTTTTATACTTTCTATTCGACTCTCAGGGGCTTGTTTAAGAAGCTTCACAGTTTCAGGCCTCTAACAATATCTCTAGAGCAACAAAAGTTGTACGGAAATGCTACTATGGTTGGAGTTTTTCTGGCATCTTTTAACCCTGAGTATGATGCAACACAGACTCTGTTACTTGTAGGCGATTCCATACCTCTAATGGAGGAAGCATACAATCAACTTAATAATATTACAATTCCTGATGCAACCTCCACTCAGATCTCCTCGACCATGGCTGCATCTCATGGTAGAGAAATATCTTCTTAGTTCAAAGGACGCTGTGTTCGTGGCAGAGGAGGTGGTACGTTCAAATCAACCATGCACTTACTATCAATGTTTTGGTCACTCCGAGGATACATGCTATTCGAAGAATGGTTTTTCAGCCTCTACCCGCATTGTAGAACATGTTGAGACGCTTATGCTCCTACCACTTCTAATGACCAGAGGTTCGATGAGTTTGTCTCTTGTTCGAGAGAGATCATGTCTCCCGCCCTTGGACCAACTAATGCTCCATCGACCCCGTCTGACTTCGCTGCCTCAGCATCTGCTAGTACTTCAGGCATAATCTGTGCCTTTACTAGTTGTCACATGATAGGCATCTTTGAGTGGATCATGGATTCGAGTGCCTTTCATAACCTTTGTGGAGACAAAGCCTAGTTCACTTCCTATAGACCAGTTCATCCATGCAGATCATTGTTATTGCTGATGGGAGCCATTCTCTCAGTATATGACATGGGGATATTCGATTGACACAATCTATGCACTTGTAGAATGTTCTTCATGCACTTGATATTTCCATGAATTTATTATCAATTAGTCAAATCACCAAGGATCCAACCAATACATGAATTTATTATCAATGATTCCCTCCTTGTGGGGGTTGCGTCAAGCAGTCGACAACCAACATAAAAAATAGTCGAATCTTTCAACATGGATTTGAGCAAGAATCCATGCAGCCGACCCTACTTAATAATAAGAGAAGGCTTTGCCATTTTTTTTAATCAAATCACCAATGATTTACATTATCGTTCCATATTTGACCCCTCTTCTCTTGTGTTTCAGGATATACTCACGGGCAAAGTTATTAGATGTAGACGTGAGTAAGGGGGTCTATAGACTATTCCAGTCTCCGTATGTTGGTGCCTCTTCCATTCTCATTGGGTTAGTCTCTAGTGACGTGTGTCATTTTCGATTTGATCATCTTCCTCTGCAGAAGTTGTGTATAGTCCTCCCTCAGATTCCGTCTCCGTCTACCTTTCAGTGGGATGTTTTCCAGTTTGGGAAGCATCACCATTTTAGTTATCCTAGTCGTTAGAGTTGTAGCAATAATTCTTTATTTGAATTGGTACATTTTGGTATTTGGGCTTAAAGTCGTGTCCCTGACCATCAGGGCACACGTTTTATCTCGTAGATGTCAATGATTACTTTAGGCTTTCATGGGGTTTTCTTTGAAAAAACAAATATAAGGTTGGGTCTGTCATTAATCTTATATATATAATAAAGAATATTTTTCTGCTATGGTTAAATATGTTTGTTATGATAATGTTTTGGAGTTTTATACTACTCAACTATCCCAGTTCTTCAGGTCCCTTGGCATTATACATCAAATGTCTTGCGCTTACATTTCTCAGCAGAACAGAATTGCAGAACACAAATATTGTCATCTTCTTGATGTGACCAGAACTCTTCTTATTCAGAGTCGTGCTCCCCACTCTTTTTGGGAGATGCGGTTCTCACTATCTACTATCTGATCAACTGGATGTCGTCCTCTGTGTTAGGAGAAAAGTTCCTTTTTCTATTGCATTTCTTGATAAGGATCTTTTCTCTCTAATACCTCGTGTCTTTGGCTCAGTAGATTTTGTTCACCAACCGACTCTTGGTTGTGACAAGCTCTCTCCTAGAGATGTCAAGTGTGTTTTTGTGGAATATTCCCGGACCCAAAGGACATCAATGCTTTATTCCTGTTAGACAAAAGTATATGTTAGAGATGATGCTACTTTCTTGGAGGCGGTTATGTATTTTTCTCTTACATGTGATATGATACTTCGTCTGAGCCTAATGAGGATATTTACATTCTTCATCTTATGCCACCACCACCTCCTCCTTTGGTTACGCCACTACCTTTGTTGAGAGTTATTTTATCTTGTCCTATTTAATGTATTTTATTTTCTTTGTCTCCATTATGTAATTTGCCCAACAAGATTTCTCCTCTCTATATAAGAGAACCCTAAGACTAAGTGAATAAATAATTCCATATTCTCTTTCCACATGGTATCGGAGCAACTATCATAGATCAGAGTTCTCTTTCCCTTACGCCCTAGTCCCACTTGCCACCCACCACACCTTGTCCGTGGCGCTGTCGCCACCTATCCTCAATCTAGCATGCCGTCATGCCACCGTCCGGCATCCTCCAACACCTCTGCGTGTCTTCCAACATGTCGCCGCCGTACCCAACGCAGCTTCCAGCTCGCCACCGTGCAGTTTTGAGCACCATTATCCCTTGTTCATCCTCAAGGGCGTCACCAACACTCCTGGACGCCTATGGACCACCACCTAGGCCTCCCCCAATGCTGCCGATTCCATTCCTTAGCGTATACAAATCATATCGTTGCTACCTAGGTCTGATTCAAATAAAAGGGGTGATTTCATTCCTATTAATCGCCCCTCTAGACCTAACGCGACCCCTTTTTGATGGGAACAGTCGTGACATGAGTCTGCACACTGCCACACACAACCATATGTTCGTGTAGATGCGTTTTCTTTAGTCGATAACCCTAGTCTTCGTCTCTTTCCAACATCACGTCAGAGAACAAGATTGACATCCCATCTTCGGGGACCTTCAAAGGTCCGACGTCCATTGTCAATATGGATGGGACTAACTCACCTCAAGCGAGATATGATCTCCCTTCCACTTTCGTCGCACCCCAAGTATATGAGAACATGAAACTACGGTGAAGGAAGAACTCCTTTCGCTTTTCAAGTCTAACTTGCACTCCCAATTCAGTCTTTGACACCCAAGCCCACCACCCTTAAGGTGATGTTGACCCATTGCCAATTGAACCAACTGTCAACAGGAATAGTGATGCGGATAGAAAATTGGCGCGCGGATAAAATTGATTTTTTTCTGGTGGATTTTTGGTAGAAGAAAAGAGAAGGGTTGAGAAGAAGAAAACTCGTCGGAAACGAGGGGTTGAAGAAGAAGAAACGTGTAGATCACGTGAGGGGAGAGAGAGACGGAGATAGAGATAAAATCTCAATTTTTTTAATAATACTTGACTGAATAAAACACTGGACCCTCATCCCTTTATATAGGAGGGATGATATTACAAAAATAGAAACTAATTAAAATTGACAACCAATTTATCCTAATTGGATTCTAACTAATTAACCGACCCAATTTAAAATTAAATCTACGAATAAACGTTGGAGATCACATGCGATCTCAATTATTTAATTAAAATTGCGATGACCCAAAAAACGTAAATAAAATTGACCACTAATTAATTAAATAAATTCGGCCCTATAATTCGAGATCACGCTGCATCAACTCTCCTCCGCTTTAAAAATTCATCTCCCGACGAATTGCTGGATCTGTAGGCTTGGAGGATGAATCAACGTGCTCATTTATCTTCTGGAAGAACATGTGTGGCGCGAACGGCGGAGTCCATACGCGGGCGTGGATGACTCGGCCATCGTGGTTAAAGAACATGTGCGGCGGACGACGGTGTTTTCTTGATTGTTGTCTCCTTCTTGTGATGCCCGAAAAATTGATGAGGCATGGAAAATACGGCCCTTGGAGAATCCATAGTGAAGCAATGGCACAAGGAGAGGAGGGGAGGAGATGTGTCCAAGGAATGGAGCCATGGGGTCCTTATATAGGGAAAACCCAAGGTCCTAGTCCTATTTGGATAAGGAAGATCCCCTGATTTCCTAATTACAACCCTCTTTTTTAAATATTTCCGCCGCCAGGGGTGTGGGTGCAAATTTCGCACCCCTTCAATCTTCTTGGACTTCCTACTCCTTTTGGCCCTTCTGCAATTATGGGGGTTTTGGGGTTTTTTCTTGCAATTTCCCCCAATCAGCCTCAACTCCCGAAAGTTGAGGGATTTGGTTCCCTTAACTCCCGATAGGGTTTCCTTCCTCCCCCACGAGAGGCGGCGCGACGCAAGGTGGAAGAGGCGGCGAGGGGGCGCCGCTGCAGGTGCGGGGGAGCAGCTGGCGACCTCCAGCAGTATGGCGGTGGGAGCGAGTCGGGGGCCTGGTTGAAGAGGGGGCGGCGACCCCGGGGCGAGGGACTGGTGCGCGCGACTGTGGTAGCGCGGGGCGGAGAAGGGGGGCCTCGCTGGGGGTTTGGGTTTTGCGGGGGGGTTTGCTGGGGACGGTGAGGCGCAGGTGGGGCGGAGGGGAAATGGCACGGGTGGCCTGGTGGATCGCGGGACGAGGAGGGGAACCGTGGGAAGGACTGGGTTGGTGCCGGGAGGAGGTGCCGGCAAAACTGGGGGCGGCGGGCGGCCTGCAGGAGGCGGCGTCGGATGGGGTGAAAAGGGGGGGGAGCGGCGAGGTTGGGGGATAGCGGGGGAAGGAGGCTGGCTTGCGAAGGGGTGGGGGCGAGGGGAGGCGGCGCAGGGGCTGGGGGCGCGAGGCTGGAGGGATTTTCCCGCGAGGTGGGTGTGCCTTGGAGGAGGCTGCGGATGGGCAGCGCCGAGGCTGGGGCTGCCGGGGCCGTGGGTAACATCGCGGAAGGGATTGGGGGTGGCGGTGGCAACAGGGATGGGGTTGTTAGGGTGGAGATGGCGGTCGCGAGGGCTGGGGTGGTTAGGGGGTTTAAAATGAAAAGAGAAGGGTTAAGAAGAAGAAAACTCGTCGGAAACGAGGGGTTGAAGAAGAAGAAACGTGTAGATCACGTGAGGGGAGAGAGAGAGACGGAGATAGAGATAAAATCTCAATTTTTTTAATAATACTTGACTGAATAAAACACTGGACCCTCATCCCTTTATATAGGAGGGATGATATTACAAAAATAGAAACTAATTAAAATTGACAATCAATTTATCCTAATTGGACTCTAACTAATTAACCGACCCATTTTAAAATTAAATCTACGAATAAACATTGGAGATCACAGGCGATCTCAATTATTTAATTAAAATTGCGATGACCCAAAAAACGTAAATAAAATTGACCACTAATTAATTAAATAAATTCGGCCCTATAATTCGAGATCACGCTGCATCAAATAGCATTCGCTATGCGCAATCTAATGCCGCCTCAATTATATGAGGAACAACATTGTGGTCACTATGCATACATCCTTACTCTTTCGAGAAACAGAAAGCTCGATCTGTGTGCTTGTACACCTGAGCTATGACTTTGCATAGACGTCTCTGATGTACAATCCATGGTGTTGGAGTATTTGGTTATGCGTCACTTATGTGGGAGATGGGTAAATGGATCCCTCCATAATCCATTTACCACATCCAGTTGTTTAGTCCCACATCTATCAGTTGTGGGATATGGAAATTCAATGAGGGCTATATAAGAAGCCCCTCACCCTGTATCAGATGAGAAAAGCAATAGACTATCAGCCCTTTGATGCGTTCTCCTGTGGTTTCATCCCGGTCCTTAGGGAGTAGGGTTCCACGTAAAAATCTCTTGTTCTTCATGTTTTATTTTTATTTCTCTAATTTCGCTTCCGCATCATATTTTCTAACATGGTATCAAAGTGGGTTCGATCTTCGAGGAAGTATATATTTTTTTGTTTATTCGAGATTCGATTATCAGATTCATTGTTCCTGAAGATTTATGTTCGAAGATCATGTTCTTGAAGATTATTCTAAAGTTGAATTCATGTTGAAATTTTGGTTGAAGATCTGTTCACATTCCAGATTTTCTAGGATTTATTTTGAAACCCTAAGTCTGTACAGTTCATTGTTCTAAAGACGAGGGCATCTGTCATTAATGCCAACATTCTGCCGATCTGCAGATTCAGTCCTTCGCAAGCCCTCTTCTAGGGTTCCTGCTCTACGTTGCTGTATCCTCGTGACCGCGCTTCCAACGCGAGCCACCAGCAGCCTCGCGATCGCCTTACTGCTACAAGCGGCGGCGGCGACTCCACAAGCAGGCGGCGCACCGCCCTTCCCTCCAACGACAGAACCCCGATCATATCCTTTAGGCGATCCTCCTCTCCTGCAGAGCTTCAGGCGGAGCTCGACAAACCCAGCGAGGAGCCCACTCTGCGAGGCAACGGCGTGCACGCACCTCCAGGCGACACAATGCCGCACCTCCTCTCCACGTTCCCTGGCAGAGGCTCTAGGCGGCGATCTCGAGCCACCCTCAGGGTTCCAGGCTTCGTCGCACAAGGCTTAATGCTCCAAGCGGAGCATCGCTGATCCTCCAGGCGCACCTCCTCGTGCACAGATGCTCCAGCGGGTCTTCAACTACGCAAGCGTCACACATCATGGCTCCCTAGCCGCCCTCAGATCTTGATCTCCTGGCAATGTTGCCACCTCGTACAAAGCTCCATCGTGCGAGCAGCAGGACTCCAGCATCATCTCGACGCATAGCAGGAGGCGGCGGCTCCCCTCCACTTTCAGCTTGGTGAGGGGTTCCACAATGGGAACCTTTGCGGTGGCGGCGCAGATACGATGGGTTCCCAATCGGGAACCCTAACGCGTGAAGAGGGAGGGCCGATGCCCTCTCATTTGAATGCTTGTTCCGCTCCTAATTTACTGCCGAATTTAAAGGAAAAAAAACGAAAGAAGCCCACTGTTTGCGTTGGAAATTAAAATAAAAGGGAGAGAGAGGTCCATAGTTTTGTAAGCCAATTGGGCTAAGTTGTTTTGGGCTTATTTTGGGCCGAGATATTCTGTTTAAAAATATAAAAAAAGGTGTGTACAAAGAAAAGCCGTACGCAAGAAATTTTTGCAAAAAAAAAAACAAAAAAAATTGAGATCAACATTTGTGATTCATGTTTTCTCCACATGATCTTGTCTTCTCCTAACTTGATTGACGTCATTGTTTTCCGACCAATCTGGTAGAAAGGGGGAGTATTGTGTAGAGTCACAGGTCTGTTCCAGATTTAGATGTTAGATTCCAGACTAACCAGATTGTTCAGACTCTATAGTTGATTCAGACTCGACGTCAGATTGGTTCCGAGTCCTCAGTTTCAGAGATGCACGTGTATGCGGTCTTTCAGGTGTGCACATGTTTGCCATCTTTTTGAGTGGTCCCCATCTTTTATGTTTCGGCCATGGTTTTCATGTGTTCCATAGGGACTTCTGAGTAGAGATCTCATTCCCTACGCCATGTGGGCTAGGGTTTTCATGTGATTTCACAGGGACTCCCGAGCAGAGTACCATTCTCTATGCCATATGGGAGAAACCTAGTTCTCTGACGCGGAGACTTCTTCAGACTCCATTCTCAAGCGATCGTGAACTCCAGTACGAGATCCTTCCGAGGTTCCTATGAGAGAGAACCCCCTTCGAGGTCCCTATGAGAGAGACCCATCTTCAGAGTTCTACATATGGATAACTAGCGATGCTCTTTTTCGGCCCTTTTAGAGATGGAGCAGTTGTCCACATTGTTGTGGCAAGCCAGTGTTCTCTGTATAGAAACTCATTTCAGTTGCAATGACTTTGACAGGCGCAGTACAGAGCATATGCTCTTTGGCGAGGAGATCAAATTTGACTCACACTTCAGCCATTTCGTCGTCCTCACCTGCACGGCATGAGAAGCAACGTCCTCGACATCAGCTGACAGTTGTGTGCATTGAGTTGATATTGTCTGACATGTCTTGTAGCGTGAGTTGAGTTTTCTTTCTGTTTATCCAAGCTGAGCATTGCATGCTCCAGCTTGAGGGGGAGTGTTGGAGTATTTGGTTATGCGTCAGTTATGGGAGATGGGTAAATGGATCCCTCCACATCCATTTACCACATCCAGGATCCATGTACCACATCCAATTGTTTAGTCCTACATCTACTAGTTGTGGGATGTGGAGACTCAGTGAGGGCTATATAAGAAGCCCCTCACCCCCGTATCAGATGAGAAAAGCAATAGGCTATCATCCCTTTGAGGCGTTCTCCCATGGTTTCATCCTGCTCCGTAGGGAGTAGGGTTCCACGTAAATATATCTTGTTCTTCATGTTTTATCTTTATTTCTCTGATTCCGCTTCCTCATCATATTTTCTAACACATGGCGATGGAACCCTCCGCCTTGATGGGAGACCGTTAATTTTATCTTATGATCCTCCATAACCCATTCAAATTTTAACTAATTATTTGAATCATATTCACATGATTAATCCTTTCAAGGGATATCCAATCTATATTTATTATAGATTGTGAATTTTAATTGGATTAAAATAATTTAATCAAATTGAAACAAACATTTAGGTTTGCTTGATATTACTATATAGTATTTGCTTTCACACATACATATTATTCTGATTTAGTAATTAGACTACACCTTTACTTTCTCATATTATCCTTCCTCGAAAATGGATCCATCCAGACACTCGAGTATTTTGGGAGGGGGTATTTTTTTACATGCAAGGTGCTAATTAAGGATTCAAGCTAGCATACCTGGTCTCGACACCTTCTCCGTCCCGATTCAGAACAATACAATTGGATCAATATACTTGCCGTTTTATCGATCATTCCTTTGATGACCGGCATGCTACTATATAATATACACTCAGAAATTTAGGCATCTTAAAATATTTTTAATGACTCTAAATTTCTAATCATATCAAGCAAACAAGTTTGATTTTGTATGTGAAAGTTGTCCTACAACTATTATAGGATAAACTAGGATTTTCATATCATGAAGCAATCGTTCAAGGTTGTTTGTCATGTATTTCTCTAAATAAATAATACGATATTTAATCAGGACAAATTTAAAATTTTCAAGATTATATTTGAGGGATTAACATAATTAAAGATGTCTACTTTGATGATCCAATCATCTCCCAATCCATTTGCAAATATCACACATCTAGAGCATACATACTTGGAATCTCACGGAATAAATTCGAGTGGTTTGCTGGTTTGATTTGGGACATATTTATAGTGTTATTATTAGGTTTCATCACAGGAAAACAATCACAAAAAAATATTTAGTTAAAGATTCGAGTTTACATGCAAAAACAACAATATTGCGGGAATTTTCGAAATCAAAACAATGCCCAATTTCTGCCAACTTTTGGCAAATTTTTGGGGACATGTCCAGACCATCTAAACATGCTTAAGTATCATGAAAATTCGTTCATCACAGAGCAAAAAAGTAGACATCTTATATGCTCAAAATAGATTTAAAATTTCGACGATGCGAAAAACGAGTTCCTGTGTATCTCGATATCCAAAGCCTTGTTTCTTAGCGTTTGGATCGTATCCAAGACCCAATTCTTTGATACCACTTGAAGGCAAGGTGTTAGCCTTGTGAATTACTAAAACGTAGAGATCGAATCAAATCCAATCTAGGTCAACTAGTCGTACTTTATGGCATGGCAGCAGAAAAACAAAAGTTTTAGGATGAAACCACATGGAAGGGAACCTTTCCCATGTTATTTCATCAAGACCACACGGGTTTAGGGTTACCTCTTGATGTATGGTTGTGATCCTCGGAGCTTCTAAAGGAAGAATCCTCTTGACTCAAGTCCGATCCGACGAGAGTGCACTTGCGGACGTGATGATGAGTCACATACTTCCTGCAATCACGAGCGACAATCCAAGCAAGCAACCTCTTAATGTTGTCTCACGAAATCACTTGTCTTCTTCACAAGCACGATGCACGGAAGATGACAGAGTCACTCAAGCAATTGGTCCGACAACATGACAACAACACATCAATTATCGCGATCTACACCAACCTTGGGCAGGAAGACGACCTAGGGTTGTGGAGTGACAAAAATTAGACGTGCAGAGAGAGAGAGATAGAGAATTTAATTTATGCGACAATTGCATATTGCTTATGTAAAGAGGGTTAGGGTTAACCTCTCTTTTATTGCATTTTGGAAGTCCATGGATCCCGATCCATGTGCTCTCAATAATCAATAGTTTAGATTGATTTGTGTTTCTTTTTAGTTCACGAAAATACAAAAAGAAAATACAAAGAGATAGTTTGAAAATAATTTTCAAATTATATCATATAAAACAATTCATCACTAAATAAATTTTAATTAAAAGAAGTCCCATCCATTTACTAAAAATGGGGTGGATGTCTACCATAGTTCAACAACCCATGGATGTCTACTCTAGGGAATGGAATGAGTCAATTAATTTATCTATTACATTAACCAATTCAATAATTGAATAATCACCAAATAATTCCAAATTATTTGTGATAATTGCAATTGCACCATTGATTATTGAGAATTACATTCTTCCATCCAATATTTAATGTGAATCATATTTACATTAAGTTATGTAATGTGAATCCAATTCACTTTAACATATAAATTGTGAATCTCATTCGCAATTAACTCTTCAGGATATTGTGGATCATATCCACATTATCCATGATTATTGTGGATAGTGTTATCCACATTAATCATATCTATGGTAATTAAATCCAATTTAATTATCTTGTATGATAATTAAATTCCATTTTGTTATCCAAATTTCCAATGCTTAGATAAAATTGCTCATGGAACAATTCTCGAACTCTTTCAGGAATTGTGTGCCTTCTCAGATACTTGGAGATAAGGTTGGGGCGATTGTATATGACATGCATAGTGACTTGGATAATGAGATCTTAGGTCATATCATGATCTAGAGGACCACTCAGGGTGCGTTTGGTTGGCGGGTTAAGGCGGGTTAAATTGGTAGAGGGTAACCCATTTTTGGATTTTGATGTTTGGATAGAGGGTTAAACTGGGGGTGGGTTAGAAGTGGGTTTGGGGTGATATGATTGTATTGAAGTTTGAAAAAATGAGTAGTTATTGTGATGTGATTGTATTGAAGTTTGGAAAAGTGAGTAGAAGTGGAGTAGTTTATAATTTTTATATGATATGATGGTATAATATATTATTTTTTGATAGGATTGATGATGTAAAATTGATTTATTTAATTTTTTTAAAAAAGGAATAAAGTGGGGCCCATGGGGAGAGAGGGGGATGTGGGTTAAGGGGGGTAAACTCCCCAAAGGGGAGTTTAACCCGGTAGCCGAACGCTACCTCAGAGATCTCTGATCATGTCAGACATGGTATTCCATCTTTTCATTGCATCTGAATCATATTCGAATCAATGTCCAACAATTGGATCAAGATCGGATATCCGGTCTACTGAGAGGAGTCACTAAAATCCAAACCTGTTTCATCACTCCCTCAGAATGGAAGTGTCATGGTATACAATTGTTTAAGACCACGTCACTCTCGAGTATTCCTAATGCCCGTACATCCTGCATACTGGAAGACCTAGAATACATCCGAAGTTTTGATCTCATTTGAACTGTCTTCTTTAGGGTTTTATAGTTAAGTTTCTCATTCGATCATTGAGAGTCGGTATCGATCATATGCTTTCCAAAAGCATATATCATACCCACAAATCCCGTCTCACCTTCAAAGCGAGATGGCCATGCATGGAATTTGGTTGGTCTCAATATCTCATGAGTGAGCTCACGTCTTCCGATTCAGTAGTGAACCTGTATGATCCCATTGAGAGATCGTATTACTCATATGTCCTTGTATACACACCTGCTCGCCGGTGTATAAACCTTGATTAAGTCATCAACCTAATGGCATGCCTAACGTACATACTCAGACATTTATACATCTGTCCCAGTTAGAGGATGCATGCCTATATCATAACAACATATGACATAGGTCTTAGCTATCTCGATCTCGCTAAATCAACTCTTTGATTTAACTTATCCGACTCCTCCGAATCTCTATTCCGATAATAGGACCTGCATCAAGAGGCCGGTCGGATATCAACCTTTGGAGTAAGGATTGCCATCTCCTTCTCAGACTTGGGATCATCTCTTGACAATCATTTGACGGTGCTAGATAAGTCCTCAGTCTAACTATTTAGATATCATAAGTCCTCCGAATCTAACTATTTATGATTCAACTATTGAATCAACTGCTATGTGGTTATCAAGATGGCTATGGTACATAACCCTAATTGGATTAGGGGACCTTATATGCAAATTTATTATTCTTTATTTCATATTAGGGAGTGATTTGCAATTACTTTTATTGCAAAATAGCTTGCCTTGGGCTCACATGTCCAACAATCTCCCACTAGCCTGAAGAACCATTAAATGGCTAATCTTTGAATCTACACTCATGTGCTAATCAATAAGCTATGTTGCCATATAGGCAATAGCTTGGTCAGCTGATCAGTCTTCCTGTTGCGAGAGACTATGCCAAGTTCTTTTATAAACTTGCTTATTGTTAGAAAATATAAATGCAGAAGCGGAATCAAAGAATAAATGATAAAACAATATTGAACACTAGGATTTTAACGTGGAACACTCCTCCCTGAGGAGGGGGATGAAACCACAGGAGAACGCCGTAAAGGGCTGATGCATTTATTGACTTTCTCACCTAATACATGAGGTCCGGGCTTCTTATATAGCCTCCATAGACCCTCCAAGTCCCACCACTGATAGTTGTGGGACTAAACAATGGATGTGGTAAATGGATCTTAGAAAGATCCATTTGCACATCTTACATGATAATGGCGGCTCACTTCAAGAACGTTTCGTCTAGAACTATTCCGAGGAGGTGGAGGTGGCTGGGCCGGGGTACTCGTGCTGTGGCGGAGTCTTCTTGTAACGCTCTCACTCGTGATGTGACCTTGGAGGAGCTTAAAGATGCTGTGTGGGACCTGAATGCTGACACTACGCCTGGCCCTGATGGTTTCCCGGTGTCGTTTTACAAAGATTTTTGGGACCTTGTGGGCCAGGAGGTGTTGGAGGTGGTCTCGGAGTTCTGTCAAGGGAACACGGGTTTCGATAGGGTCAACCGTGCGCTTATCATCTTGCTGCCCAAGTCGTCGGCGCCGATTTCCATTGATGACTTTCGCCCTATTGCGGTCTCAAACGCTCTATATCTTATAACTGTGAAGGTCCTCGCTACCAGGCTGAGCCGCGTTCTTGGGAGCGTTATCTCCTCAATGCAATCGACCTTCATCCCTGGGAGGCAGATCTCGGATTGCATCGCTCTGGCATCTGAGATCATCGCCGATTGGCAGAGGAGGGAAAAGAATGGGGTCCTTTGGAAGGTGGACTTTGCGAAGGCTTACGATAGCCTGGATTGGAGATTTCTCTGGTCGGTGCTTAGGAGGAAGGGGTTTCCGGAGAAGTGGATCTCTTGGATGAGGCGCTGTGTCACCACAACCTCTTTTTCGGTCATGGTGAATGGTCGACCGGAGGGGGGTTTGGTTCAGCCGCGCAGGGGTGTGCGTCAGGGGTGCCCCCTGGCGCCCATGCTTTTCATCCTTGCGGCCGATGTTCTGTCTGATATTGCGACTCGTGTGGTCAACTGTGGCCTCTCTAAGGGTTACTCGAGGGAGGGTGTGGTGGTTCCGATCCTTCAATACGCCGACAATACCATTTTCTTCATTGAAGCGGGTATGGAGGAGGCTAGGGGCATGGCCATGGCTCTGGAGATATTTGGCGAGTTGTCTGGGATGCTTAAGAACGATAGCAAGTTCATGTTCGTTCCTTTCGGCCGTGCGGTGCAGGAGGCTGTCGGGTTTGCGGTGGAGTTGGGGTCAAGTCACTCTAACTTGCCGATGGACTATTTGGGTATGCCTTGGCCCTGGGCAGAACGAGGATGAGGGATTGATTAAGGGTGGTGGAGAAGGTGGAGGCGAAGTTGGCTGGTTGGAAGGCCGCTGTCCTATCGAGAGGGGGCCGGCTGGTCCTGTTGAAGGCTGCCCTCTCGTCCATTCTCATTTATTTCCTTTCCAATCGTCAGATGCCAAAGAGGATTCGGGCTCAGCTGAAGAAGCGGATGCACGCCTTTTTATGGGGGAAGCCTGGGTGGGGGGCAGAGGGGTCCACCTCGTTGGGTGGGAGGATATTACACACAGGTAGGATCAGGGAGGTCTAGGGGTGAAGTCGCTCGAGCAGATGAATGATGCGTTGCTGCTTAAGTGGGCGAGCAGGGTTTGGGGGCCGGGGGAGGATCTCTGCTGCGATGTGGTACGGAGGATCTATGATATGAGGGGGGCACCGTCTTCGCAGCTCGACCGGCATACTTCCCCCACCCCTTTTTGGAGGGGGGTCGTGAAGGTTTTTTTGAGGAACATTGCGTTTTTTAGGCCGGCCCTTAGTGGGAGGGACTCGTTCTCTTTTTGGGCGGACGATTGGAGGGGGGGCTTTGCTCGCGCTTCCCTCGCTTGTATGCTCTGGCGGAGGAAAAACGATGCTCGATTGCGGCGTGCTGGGTGGATGGAAATTGGTATCCCACTTTCTCCGCTAACTTCTCCGACCAGAGATTAGAAGATTTCTTGGCCCTGCTAGACGCTGTGAGGGAGGTGGGGCGCCCATCCGGGGGGCGGGATCACTGGTGTTGGCGGGAGGGACCGTTCTCGGCCAGGAAGGCTTTTGGGCTATCTCCAGGCCGCCGCCGTCGCAATCGGAGTTGCTGACCAGGGATTGCACTTTACTTTGGGGTCTCGGGCTTCCTAAGAGAATTGGGTTCTTCCTTTGGCTGCTCAGGAGGCAGAGGCTGATGACGAGGGACCGGTGTGCCAGACTACTGGGCGGCGTTTCTAACAGATGCCTGCTGTGCAATGAGGCGATTGAATCCGTGAAACATCTCTTCTTTTCGTGCTCCATGGTCATTCAAGTGTGGCAAGAGGCTGGCTTGGCGTGGTGCTGCACTGACGATCTTCTGACTTTCTGGAATGCGCTCCAAGTGAATAAGGATAGGCCGATGAGGGAACTGCTTTATCCGTTGGCCTTTCTGTGGGCGGTTTGACGGGGTAGGAATGACTTGCTGTTCTTGGGCCAAAGATTCTATAAGGAGAACGCGGGGATTTATGCCAAGCGCATGGTGGAGGATTGGGTGTTGTAATGGACCTGTGATGTCGGCGTGTGTTTGTTTCTCCCCCCTTCTGTTTATTTTTGTCTTTTGAATAAAAACCGTGGGGCGAGCACCATCGAGTGTTTCCCCCTCTTTTTTGGACTTCAAAAAAAATCTTACATGATAATGACGCATACTCTAACACTCCCTCTCAAGCTGGAGCATGCAATGCTCAACTTGGACAAATAGAAAGAAATCTCAACTCACAATACATGACACTACAAACAATATCAACTCAACGCGCACAACTATCGAGGACGCTGCTTCTCATGTCGTGTAGGTGAGGAGGAACAAGCAAGCTGGATTGTGAGTCAAACAGAATCTCCTCATTGGAGAGCATGTGCTCTGTACTGCGCCTGTCAGAGTCATTGCAACTGAAATGAGTCTCCACTTGGAGAACTCTGGCCTGCCATAACATGTGGACAACTGCTCCATCTTTGAAAGGGCCAAAATGAAAAAGCTGTGGAGACATCCTTGTTGGAGTCCACGGTCGCTGGAGAATGGAGTCTGAAAATATCTCCTCATTAGAGAACTGGGTCTCTCCCATACTGACTCAGAAAATGGGATCTCTACTCTGTAGTCCCTATGAAACCACATGAAAACCCTAGCCCACATGGCATAGGAAACATGATCTCTACTTTGGAGTCCCTATAAAACACATGAAAGCTCTGACAAAAAATGAAAGATGGGGACCACAACAAAAGATGGTAAACATGTGCACATATGACTGAAGACTCGAAAATATCTGAACATCGAGTCTGAACATCTGTAGAGTCTGGAAAATCTATCCGGTCTGGAAACTGGAGAATCTGAATCTGGAACAAACCTGTGACTCTATACTTGTCGGAATACAATGACATCTACGAAGTTGGGAGAAGACAAGAAAATGTGGGGAGAAACATGAATCACATAAGCCGATGACATTTTTTTCCGCTTTTCCTTTCAATTTTTTAAAATACTTTTTTCTCGGCTATTTCATTTCATCATCTTTTAATACTCTAGCCGTCACAACAATTTTTTTTTAAATTAAGCCGTATCATCAAATTTTTTTAGACTTTTCAAATCTCTTTTTCTGTCAAATAAACCATTCATCATTTTTTAGTTACTGTTTTTCTTTCCTCTTTTTTTTTTTAAATTTCCTTTTCCCCCTTTTTTATGGCTATTTCTTTTTTTTTCTGCCGTCTTCTCTTTCTTTCTTTTTTTAAATGGGCCTCTCTTCCTCTCTCTCTCTCTAAAAAGAGTGGCCCACAATTGGGGAAGGAAAACGAAGCAACTGAATTTTTTAATCATGACCCACTTGGGCCTTTCCTATTCTTGCATCCTTTTTAGGGTTCCCGATGGAACCCTCACCCAAAAAATATCGCCTACGATGCCAAGGGCGATCTGGAGCCTCCGCTTGGAGAACTGGAGGTACATGAAGGCACTGTGTCGCTGATTGGAGTACTGCTGCACTGCCGAAAAGATGGAGCGGCGCGGATGAGGAGGGGGCTCGCTGCTATCGCCTGGAGGCCACCGCTCGCTGTCATTGCCTAGAGATGGAGGGTGAAGGCTCGCCGTCCTACTCTTGGAGCCCTAGCCGGAGATGTGCGGCTTTGGGAGAAGGGCTCCGTTGGAGCGAGGTGTGCTTACTGTTGGGAATAGCACCGCCGTCAGCGGATTTGATGCGCTGGAGATCGATGCCGAGGATGAGAGGAGAGGAGTGAGGTGGCTTCGACTGGAGGAGGAAGGCAGATGGGCCTAGATGCGATGCGTCACCTGCTGGACCATCATGCTGGACTGCGAGGGGCGGTGCCTAAGATGGAGGAGCGGCCTCCTTAGGCTTGTTGCTTGTGCGTGGAGGAGATGGTGGCACACCATGAGGGCCGCCGCTGAATGAACGGGTTCGAGAACTGGAAGATGGGCTCAGGACCCCCATGGGTTTGCATGGACTAGGATGGGTGAAATGGAAAGATGCCTCTGTAAGAGAATCTGGTGGGCGGCGTCAGATGGGAAGAAGGCTTGCCGCTGTAGCTGGAGTCGGTGCTGCCGCCGCTTCACGAACACATGTGCGCATAGCAGTTGCGCACGATGGAATCTCCGCCTGAGATCTGGAACTTCGCGGACTGGATTATGATGTGATGCAGGAGATGCTTTAATTTAGGGTTCCCGACTGAACCTTACAATTGTATCTTGAATCTCGAGCACAAAAATAAAGAAAAAATCCTAAAGAATCGACCCGCTCTGATACCATATTAGAAAACATAAATGTGGAAGCGGAATCAGAGAATAAATGATAAAACAATATTGAACATCAAAATTTTAACGTGGAACACTACTTCCCAAGGAGCATGATCAAACCATGGGAGAACGCCTCAAAGGGTTGATGTATCTATTGACTTTCTCATCTGGTACATGAGGTTTGGGGCTTCTTATATAGCCTCCACATACCCTTCAAGTCCCACCACTGGTAGATATGGGGCTGAACAATCTATGTGGCAAATGAATCTCAGAAAGATCCATTTGCCCATCTTACATGATAATGACACATACTCTAATTCATATTGCTCGAAACAATGACTGCATCTAATGCAAATGTGATCGATACTCATAATTGTCAAAGCAGTCACAATGCCCTTCTACTTTTAGCTTTTGGCACTGTAGCTTCACAAAATATCATAACCAATATATAATTTATATTTATGCCTAGAGATCTCTATCTCCTTAGACTAAGACAAAGTTTTTTAAAAGTTTTAACTCTCTGAAGGTGTTGGAAGAAATAATCGATATATCTATTCCTGGGAATCCTAGGCTCTCTTACATAGAGGAGGGACCTATGGGTAAATTACATGAGATAGACATACATAAATAAAATAACCGAAAAGGTACATAGGAATATAGAAATATCTCTACACTCCCTCTAAAGATGGAGCATAGATGTCAATCATTCTCAGCTTGTACGAACACTTCTAAAATGGCCCTCTGAGTAATGCCTTGGTAAAGATATCTGCTGTTTGCTCTCCTGAACTAACGTGAGAGGTAGAAATCAAACCCTTATGAACATGTCTCTAATATAATGGCAGTCTACCTCAATATGTTTCGTTCTCTTATGGAATGCGGGGTTGTTTGCAATGAATAAGGCACCTTGATTATCACATTGTAACTGCATGGGTAGAGGAACATCTACATGCAAATATGCTACCACTGCTCGAACCCACATCATTTCTGTACTTCCTGCGCCATAGCCTTATACTCAGATTCGACATTTGACCTAGTCACAACTGTTTGTTTCTTGCTTTTCCAAGAAATAAGAGAACTGCCAACAAATACTGCGAAGCCTGAAGTAGACTTCTTATCCTTAGGACATCCTGTATAGTCAGCATCAGCACACACATATGCATAGAGTTGCTCCTTTCCTGAAAAGTAATCCTGCACCTGAAGAAGATTTTAGATATGTCATGTATATAACATCTATATGTACTTGTCGAGGCTGTTCTATGAACCGAATCACTCTACTCACTACAAATGAGATATCCGGTCTGGTGATAGTAACATAAAGGAGCTTTCTCACCATCTCTCTATATCTCCTCTTATCATCCTCATCTGTATCACCATCGTATAACCTCATGCTAGGATCCATAGGAGTAGTAAAGGGTCGACACCCAATCATGCTCGTCTCAACAAGCATGTCTGTAACATATTTTCTTTGGGTCATCACAAGACCCTGTGCATTCCTAGCAAATTCCAACCCTAAGAAATACCTTATGGTGCCCAGATCCTTAGTAACAAACTGACGGCCTAGGAACTCTTTTGCCATCTTTATCCCCTACATATCATCTCCTGTGACAAGAATATCATCAACATAAACCATTATGACAATAGTACCTGTAGGTGTCCTCTGCACAAAGAGTGAATGGTCTGCATTAGACCTCATGAACCCTTGCTTCTCAATCAGGTCCGAGAGCTTCTGAAACCACATCCTTGGACTTTGCTTAAGGCTATATATCGCCTTATGGAGTCTACAAACCTACTGACACTCCCCCTCAGCAGCAAACCCCGGAGGCTGCTGCATGTACACTTCCTCCTGTGGATCTCCATACAGAAATGCATTTTTAACATCCAATTGAAATAAAGGCCAACCACGTACCACAACTACCGAAAGTAGGACATGCAGTGTAGAGTGACGAGCCACTGGAGAAAACGTGTCCAAGTAATCCACGTCGTAGGTTTGAGTGAAGCCTCGCCCCGCTAATCTTGCCTTGTAGCGATCAAGGTTGCCATCTGCATGATGTTTAACAGTAAACACCCATTTACAACCGACCATAGATGCCCTAGGAGGAGCATACACCAAACTCCATGTACCATGTGACCGCAATGCAACCATTTCTTCCTCCATAGCCAGGTGCCATCAACTATCCTTCAATGCCTCCTGATAATTCTGTGGAATTGCCACAGCAAATAGAGCCACTGGACATCTCTGAAAATCCCCTGTTAGACGATGGAAGGAGACCTGAGAAGCAAGAGGGTAGAAAGCACAAGACTGCTTATGCTTACGCACTGCAATAGGTATATCCATGTCATTGGGAACCTCCTCCAACTGTGGGCTATTCTCCCGCAATGATTCCTATACAGATATATCTTCATATCCATCGTTAGAAACCATGTTATCAAAACAAACGTGGGGCATATTGGATGATGGGCGATGTCCAAAAGCAGTCCGTTGGGTATAGAATTTAGGTATTGGTGGAACAATGGGCATATGAGACTGGGTAGTAGGAGGGGTGGAGGAGGTGGTGATGGTGGAGGTGATGGCGGTGGTGGAACCACGTGCACATGAGGAGGTGATTGACTCGTAGGAGGGGGGTGGCATGTAAACCTCATCATTCGAGTCTGATGAAGCCAACCTGTCATCTGTAGGAGAGAAATACATCACAGACTCAAAAAAGGTGACATCAGCACTGATATAGTATTTTCTGTGCAAAGGATCATAACAACGGTATCCCTTTTGGGTCCTGGAGTACCCAACGAATACACATTTCACAGCTTTAGGAGAGAGCTTGTCGAGACCTGGAACCAACTGGTGAACGAAAACAACATAGCTAAACACACGCAGTGTTCACGAAAGCGGCCCGTGCGGCCGCATATGCGGCCGCATATGCGTATGCGGTGCCCTCAGCGCACCGCTTTCCTGAAACCCCGCATTATGCGCCCTGTGCGCTTATGCGGGCCGCATATGCGGGCTATGCGGCCGCATATGCGGTCTGTGCGGCCGCATACCCATTTTTTATTTATTTTTTATTTTTTTAATTTGTGCAATGTTTTGTTGTGTTATTTGTGCCATGTTTTCCTTACTTTTGCATGTATGCCAACCAAGCATTCCATGACCATTTATATCCATCGTCAAAGTAGTTGTACTATGAGATTGGAGTAAACACGCAAGGAAGAAAAGAATAATATACTAATAATTTAGGAAACTAATTTAGTCAACTAATAGTTATTATGAATGTAATATATTATATGTTAAGTTCGGTACTTTTGATGGAGGATCAATTATAAATATAACGACATAGATAAATGACATTATATTCAACAATAGAGGCATTTTGTGCGCTAACTTTTTTATTTTGTTGATTGTTGTCAATTATTTTGTGTGCTAACCGTTCTATTGAAGTATTGATATTTGATTGATAGAGATTATTTTGAACTCTATGAAAGTTATTTTTCTTAGATCTTCTGTTGGACCACAATTATACATAAATTTAGTTCTGTTGCAGTCACTTTTGTATATATTTATTTATTTTTAAATAAAAAAATAGGAAACCGCGTAGAACCGCATATACCCCGCATATGCCCCCACATACCGCTTAAGCGCTATTCAGTGACCTGTCCGAACGCATACGCATACCGCTTTCCTGAACCTTGAACACACGAGGAGTGAGCGAAAATAACTCAAGAAAAGCTATAGAGAAAGGAATTTTCTCACCCAAGACAGACGATGGCATGCGATTCACCAAATAACATGCTGTAAGAACCGCACCACTCCAAAATGAATGTGGGGCATGACTCTGAATATGTCTTGCCCTGTCCCCCCTGTTCACATGTCTTGCCCATCATCCAACACGCCTCAGATATGTAATGAGCACATCGTTTCTACTGATGGAGATACCGACTTTCTTGTGCAGCGGGATTCCATACAGGATCAGCAGGTGCCACCTCAGGAGAGTAACTCGCATGTTACGGACTTGGCAGATGATCTTGATGTGCCAATTGCTCTTCATAAATCGAAACGTAAGTGTGCTACTTATCCTCTTGCATCACAGGTTTCCTTGAGCAGGCTGTCAGAGGATTTCATGCGATTTACCTTGAATCTATCAGCTGTGAGATACCACGGTCATATCAGGAGGCTCTTCAGGATTGTCAGTGGAGGTTAGTTATGGAGGAGGAAGTGGCTGAGTTACAGTCACATGGTACATGGAGTCTTGTTTCTGCTCCAGTTGATGCATCCATTGTGGGATGCAAATGGGTGTTCACTGTGAAACACCATGCATATGGCAGTGTGGATCGCTATAAGGCGAGACTTGTGGTACGTGGGTTCACCTAGACATATGGAGTGGACTATCAGGATACTTTCTCTCTAGTTTCCAGACATTCTACTCTGCGTATTCTACTTTCTGTTGCTGTGACATGAGATTGGCCCCTTTACGAGCTTGACGTGAAGAATGCCTTCCTCTATGGTGATTTACAGGAGGAGGTCTACATGTAGCAACCACCTGGGTTTGCTACTAAGGGGGAATGTCAGAAGGTTCGCAGGCTACACAAGGCTACTATGGCCTTAAGCAGAGTCCAAGAGCATTGTTTCAGAAGCTCTCGGACTTGATGGAGCAACATGGGTTATTGCGATCGACTGCTGATCACTCCTTGTTTGTGTAGAGGACTCAGAGAGGTACTATTGTCATCCTTGTTTATGTTGATGACATTATTGTCATAGGAGATGACGAGCATGTCATTCATGGTACCAAGGACTTCTTAGTCCAGTAGTTTGTGACCAATGACCTTGGATATTCACGTTACTTCCTTGGACTGGAGTTTGCTAGGAACCAACGAGTTCTTGTGATGACCCAGAGGAAGCACGTTACAGATCGTCTTTCAGAGACAAGCATGGCATATTGCAGACCTGCCACTACTCCTATTGACCCGAGTATGAAGCTCTATGATGATGACACTGACTAGGTCGACAAGAGGAGGTACAAGGAGATTGTTGGCAAGCTACTATACGTGACTATTACCATGCCCTACATATCCTTTGCCGTGAGCAAAATGTGTCAGTTTATGGAGCAACCCAGACAGGCACATATGGATGCAGTCCATATGATTCTGAGATATATGAAGACTTCACTTGGTACGGGACTTCTTTCCTGTAGGGACATCTCTTTCAGTTACAACATGCGCAGATGCAGGTGATGCTGGATGTCCAAAGGATAGGAAGTCTACATCAGGCTTTGTTGTGTTCATAGGAAATTCACTGGTTTCATAGAAAAGCAAGAAGCAGACTGTGGTTGCCAGATCGAGTGCTGACTCAGAGTACAAGGCCATGGTGCAGGCTAGCACCAAGATGATGTGGGTCAGATCTGTTCTTACTGATCTGTCTATAGACGTGCCTCTTCCCATGCACCTCCAATGTGACAATCATGCTGCTCTCTTTATTGCCAACAACCCAACCTTTCATGAGAGGACGAAGCACATAGAGGTGGTCTGCCACTACACTCGTGACATGATGCAAAAGGGTCTTATCGCCACTACGCATGTCAGCTCTTGAGACCATACAACAAATGTTCTTACTAAGGCTCTAGCCAGAGGGCCTTATCAGAGATGTTTTAGGCTGAGTCTGATCGATATCTACGCTCCAGCTTGAGAGGGAGTGTTGAGATATTAGTTATCGTTATTATTGTTTTTACTTATTTTTATTTCTTTTGTCCTCTTCTTGTAATTTTCCCAATAGGTTCCTCTCCTATATAAGAGAACCCTTGGGCCTCTCATTTAATCAATTCATTCTCATTCTGCAAACGCATCGAGGGCGTCAAAGTGATCTCCCCCTGTCCTGTGATTGGGGAATGAGTCCCATCAACTATCACAACTGTTCTCCCTAGGGGAACCTGTCTATAGGATGCATGCTATTGTCTGTCTCGACATAAATGATGTGTCGCCTCAGAGTCCATAATCCACTTTATAATCTCAGATCCATGGCAAGATGTAAAATCATAAGTACTACCTGAGGTGCTAGCTGTAGCAGAGGTACTAGCAGAAGCAGAAGCTGCCACATCTGAATGATCCCCTGGAGATGGTGAAGCGGAAGGAAGCATAATATCCCTCAGTCTGGTTACGAGGTCATCGAACCGATGATCTTAGGTAGGAAATTCTGGAGACTTGACTTGTTCTGCTACTCTGGCCGACGGAGGAAAACCATGCTTGGAATAACATGTATCCTCTGAATCGCCAGGACGATGACAAAACTTGCAGGGCTGACGGATTCGACCCCCTCTACCACGGGGTCCACGTCTACGGAAAGTAGACGAGCCCCTTCTGCCTCGGGAGGTTGTTATTGCCGAAGAAGTCTGGCTACTAATAGTGGATGAAACAATAATTCTGTTAATCCTGCGAAAAGCTTCCTAATGGGAGAAATTGTAGCATCTGTGAGGATCTGGAGCGAGCAACATCATATTCAGGATCAAGAGCAACTAGAAATACACCAACCATGGTAGCATTCCTATATGTCTTCTGCTGCTCAGGGGTGGTAGTGAGGGACATGAAGCTGTGTAACTTCTCAAACATCCGTCTCAATGGTGTATACAACGAATGCATGGGCCGTCCATTCTGTTTGACAATGAATATATCGTGCTTGAGTTGGAGGATCTTCGTCTCATTTCTCGCCTGAGAATATGTAGCGACAAGGATATCCCACATCGCCTTAGCAGTAGGCTGATGCAACACATCATTGGCGATTTCAATTGTCAATGTACTAGAGAACTGCCAACCTTTGGCATAGGCGTCGTCCGCCTCCCATGAGGTGTTTACTATAGTCTTCTCCATGGCTCCTCCCTGGTAAGAATATATTTCTTACCATTTGACTTCATAAGGCTCATGAACTGCATAGCCCAAAGCTTATAGTTTGTCCCATCCATTTTGACAATAGGTGCTGGACCTCTGAAAGCGCCTGGGGCGGGTACATCTACTTTGTTTTCAGACATATCGCCGGAGGTAGAAGACTAGGGCTGTGAAGACCAAAGATTATTTTTTTGAAATCCAAAAGAAGGGGGAGACACTCAAAGGTGTTCACCCCAGCGATGCATTAAAAAGTAATCAAAGCAAAAGGAGTACAAAAAGCGCTACTAGGCTAGCCAAGAGTGCAACAGACCCAAAGTACCAGCACAAACATTCTCCTTGTAGAATCTATGACCAGAGAACAACACCCTGTTCCTAGCAAGCCAAATAGACCAAACCAAAGCAAGTGGTCGCAGAAGCTCCTCCCACGGCCGGAGCTTGGCCGCCACAAGAGTCCTGAAGAAATTAGCCACGCCAGCCCTACCCACCCAGTCAAGGCCAAGACCGTCCCAAATCGGAGCCACAGAAGGGCAGATAAAGAAAAGATGCTCCAAAGTCTCGATCCCCTCTCCGCAAAGCAGACATCTGTCAGAGATCGAGCCAAGCAGACGAGCGCAACGGTCGCGAGTCATAAGCCTCTTTCTCCTGAAGAGCCAGAAGAAAAAGGCGATCCTTGCCGGTAGCCTCAGCTCCCACAAAAAGTTGCAGCCACTAACCAGATCCGACGAAAGGGAGGGAGGAGACCTACAGATCGTCGAATATGCCTTTTTATGGAAAAAGGGCCCCCACGCCAAACCCAGTGATCCCGACCCAAAGAAGGGCCCGCCGCCCCCCTCAGCGAGTCAAGCATAAGCATGAACTCCTCCAGGCGTTGATCGGAGAAGTTGGAACAGAAAGCCGGCATCCAGTTGCCGTCAACCCAACAAGAGGCCACACGAACGTCAGGGTCCGACGCCAAAGGAAAAAGCCGAGGGAAGCGCCCGTAAAGCGCACCCTCGTCCGTCTAGTCGTACTTCCAGAATCCAAAGGAGCGCCCATCCCCAGAGCAGGCCTGAAGAAAGTCGGGAAGTTTGAAGAGAAGGATTGAAGAGCTCTCCGGAAGGGCGATGGCCTCCGTCCAGTCGCAGTTGCCGCCGCTACACCCTCCGGAGCTGCCCCCTCGACCCCGTAGATCCGCCAGAGGACACTGCAACAAAGGTCATCCCAATCACCCCAGATCCTGGCCACCCACTTCAGCAACAGAGCCTCGTTCAGCTCGCCCAGACGGTGGATCCCGATCCCCCCCTCAGTTTTCCTCAGGACAATATCCTCCCAGCCAACCAGGTGCATCCCAGGCCCTTTTCCGCTCTTGCCCCACAAGAACCGCTTCATCAGCCCCTCTAACCTCCTCCTGATGCCTGCCGGCATACGCCTCGTGGAAGAGTAATATACCGGCATTGCAGAGAGCACCACCTTCAAGAGCACGAGGCGACCCCCCTTCGAGAGGATCGCCGCCTTCCAACCCGCATGTCTCCTCTCCACCTACTCAACCAGCAACAAAGCCTCGTTCAGCTCGCCCAGACGGTGGATCCCGAGCCCCTCTCAGTTTCCTTTAGGGCAATATCCTCCCAGCCAACCAGGTGCATCCCAGGCCCTTGTCCGCTCTTGCCCCACAGGAACTGCTTCATCAGCCCCTCTAACTTCCTCCTGATGCCTGCCGGCATACGCCTTGTGGAAGAGTACTCACGAAAAGCAAAAAATTTTAAAAATAAAAAATCTCTTTGTAAAAGTTAACCAAAGAATGAATGTCTACACAGACATACATGGATTTGAATGCATATGTAGACTCACTGTTGGAAAAGTCGGCCGACTAGTCGAATCGGTGGGGGGGGGGGTAACCGATTCGACTAGGCCTAGTCGGCCATTAGTCGGTCGACTCGACTAATCGGACCACTAGTCAGTCTAGTCGGTCGACTACTCGGCCGACTTTTACAAAGAGATTTTTTATTTTTAAATTCTTTTTGGTTATTCAAAGTAAACTTATTCTAATATGCTTAATGTTATATTTAAAGTCAAATACTTATTTTGTTTCATTATGATAGCATAGAAAATGTATAAATCTATGCAAATATATAAGAATATACGTATAAACATGATTTATATATTTAAAATAATTAAAAAATTAAAAATTGACTAATGACTGACTAAATCCAATTAGTCGTCCGACTGCTGATCAACCCTTAGTCAGTGACCCCACCGATCGAGTACCGACTACCGATTTCTGCAACCTTGTGTAGACTTATTATCCCAAATCCATCAACCGAATGAGGCACGCATGCAGGTGATGCGCGTTAGGCTGCATGCGGGGGCGACGCACGGAGGCTGTACGTGGGGCAACCGGGGGCGGTGCGATGGGGCGCGTGGAGGCGCGCAGGCGGTATGGAGGCACGTGGGCGACACAGATGGGGGCTGCATGCGGGTTGGAAGGTGTGGTTAGGGTTTTGGTTAACCAATCTCCGGTCTAGGACCGCCGCTCTGATACCATGGTGGAAGAGATAATCGATATATCTAATTCCCGGGAATCCTAGTCTCTCTTATATAGAGGAGAGGCCTGTAAATTAAGTAAGATAGACATAAAGAAATAAAATAACCGAAAAGGTACATAGGAACATAGAAATATCTCTACAGAAGGTATTTGAAGTCATTGAAAATATTTTATTACTGCAATTAAGTGTTTCATCTCCACATTAGGATTGGCAACAATGTACCTGTCCAACTGAATGTCAGATATCTGATTTTCATACACATCATGGCATACACGAGATTTCGTATAACTGATGCATAAGCGCATGCAGCTATATCATTCACACCCTCAACACTTTGAGGTGCAATTCCTTTAGATAAGTCAGTTGCATATCTTAAGGACATGAAGCATTCCTTGGAATTTCCCATATGAGATCTGTCCAAGATGTACCCTTGACGTGATGGTCGCAATGCCTTCTTTTCTTGCTTCTGAACAATTACAGAACTAAGACATAAGATACATCCTTGAGGTCTTTGATGTCAGAAGTATGGGACAATCGGATTTTAAATATTTTCATCATCCTTATATCATTCCAAATGATTAAGATTTCATCTACATTTAGCACGATGAACGCAATGGAACTCCCATTAAGCTTCGTATGGTTCATCAAGATTTTGTCTAAAAATCATAACCTTTATGATTCCATCAAATTTGATGTTCCATCTGCAAGAAGCTTGTTTGAGCTCATAACTTCATCTTGCATACTTTACCTTCCTTAATTATGAAGCCCTGGTGCTACTTCATGTGGAAATCCGTGTTGAGGTATCCATAAGGAATGCAATCTTAACTTTCATATACCGGATATCATAGTCAAAATGTGTATCGATAATTAGCAATGGCCTGATGGGCATGGTCACGTAATAGTTCGTCTCATCGTAAACACTATCTTCTATCTATTTGTAGCCTAGGCCTCGAGCCATGCTTTGAAGGTCTCTACCTTCCCATCAGGTTCCCTCTCTCTTGAAGATCTATTTACATCCATTGGGTTTGACCCCTTAGGTGGATTCTCGAGGGTCCATACACAACATTTGTGCATGAAGTCTACCTTAGATGAGGTGAGGGCCCTGGGCGCGACGGGCTCGGCGGGCAGTTTGCTCATTGTGTGGAGATCTGCGGTGTTCTCTTTCAGTTCGGTCATCAGAGGGAGGCATGCTATATCCGTGATTTTGTCTAGGTTGGATTCCTCGCTTCCAATTGCTTCTCTTGTATTTACGGGCCGTGCTGCTATATTAAGAGAAAGGAGCTGTGGGAAAATTTGCTTCAGGTTGGCCAGCAGTTTGTGGGGATCCCTTGGCTGATAGGAGGTGACTTCAATGTAACTTTGCGTCTTTCGGATAGACCACGCTCCAGGGGGGTCAGGACCCTGGTTCGTCAGATTTTGCTGAGCTTGTTGACTCGTTGGCTCTGGAGGACTTGAGGGCGGGCGACATCTCTTACACGTGGCGGATTTCGAGCTCACGTTCTTGCATTGACATATTCTCGGCGTCAGTGGATCTTTTGGATATATTCCCTCTTTCTTTTGTGAGCTCCAGGCCTCTTGCACGTCGGACCACAATCCTATTTTGTGGGACTCCGGGGAGATGTCTTCTTCGAGAGGTTTTTTCAGATATGAAAGGTGTTGGTTGATGGAGGACAATTTCAAAGCCATAGTCGCGGATCTCTGGGGTCTTGAGCAGCCTGGTGGCACCGCGATGGTGAGGTTTGTTCGAAAGCTCGACTCCTTGCGCAAGAAGTTGGCTTTGTTTAAGGAGTCGAGGGCGGCACGGGTGGCGGTCAGGAGGGAGGCGGAGGAGGTGGTCAGCTCGCTGGACGCTTTGGAGGGGTCAGAGAACTTCAGCTGGAAGAATTGGTTGCGCGGTCGGCTGCTCAGCGGAAGGTGGCGGAGGAGGACTCGAAGCGTGTCACGGAGTGGCGCCAGAGGTCGAGGGTCTCTTGGTTGAGGGAGGGGGATGCCAACACGACGTACTTCCATCGGGTGGCCAGCGGTAGGCAGCGTTCAAATTTCATCCGCTCGATCGAGGTTAATGGCATGCGCGTGGTGGGGGACGCGGCTATGGGGAGGGCGATTTTGGAGTATTTCAAGGACTTCTCGAAGAGGCACTCCGGAGGAAGTGGAGGTGGGCAGGTTTCGGGGTTCCGTTGCTATCGCCTTCGCTTTGTGAGGCTTTGTCGAGAAAGGTTTCGCTGGAGGAGGTGAAAGCGGCTGTGTGGGATCTTAACGCGGACGCTTCTCCGGGTCCTGGCGGGTTCTCTGTGGCTTTCTACAAAGACTTCTGGGATTTGGTGGGCTTGGAGGTTCTGGCGGTTATTAACGAATTCTGCGATGGTAATGCTGGTTTTGACAAAATTAATAGATCTTTAATTGTTTTGCTACCGAAGTCCCCCGCGGCCGTGCGTATTGAGGATTTCTGCCCTATTGCCATTTCGAATGCTCTCTATTTGATCGTGGCAAAGGTTTTTGCTCGTAGGATGGCCCCTGTGCTTGATGGAATTATCTCTCCGATGCAGACGGCTTTTGTTCGTGGTAGGCAGATTGCCGACGTTGCCACTATGGCTTCGGATATGGTGGCGAAGTGGGACAGGGAAGGGACTCGAGGGGTGCTTTGGAAGGTCGATTTTGCGAAGGCCTACGACTGCCTCGACTGGTGTTTCATTTGGTCGGTTCTGAGGAGATGGGGCTTCCCGGAGATTTGGATTCGTGGATGCGCTACTGCGTGACTACGGCCTCTTTCTCGGTTATGGTGAATGGGCGCCTCGAGGGGGGTTCTTTCCAACCTCGGAGGGGGGTTCGGCAGGGCTACCCTCTTGCGCCTCTGTTGTTCGTGTTGGCGGCGGATGTTCTTGCTCGGATGGCTTGCCGGTTGGTCGACTGTGATCTCTCGAAGGGCTTCTCTTGTGACGGGACGGTGGTCCCTCTGCTTCAATACGCCGATGACACGGTTTTTTTCATTGAGGGGGGGGGGGGTCGGAGGAGGTCTCTGCCATGGCAGCTACCCTGGAGGTGTTCGGTGAGATGTCGGGGCTGGTCTTGAATGCAACCAAATCTAAAGTGATTCCGTTCGGTATGGATGCGGTGGAGGCGGCCGCTTGCGGGTTGATTTTGGGTTCGCAGCCTAGCTCGTTGCCATTTGATTACTTGGGGATGCCTTTGGACATGGGCAGGACGCGCTTGAGGGACTGGTCCAAGGTGGTGGAGAAGGTTGAGGTGAGGCTGGCCGGTTGGAGATCGGTTTTGCTTTCGAAGGGTGGCCGCCTCGTCCTCCTCAAGGCGGTACTTTCGTCTATCCCCGTTTATTTTTTATCCAACCGTCAGCTGCCTGTAGGGATTCAGAGTCGTCTTGAAAAGCTGATGCGGAGGTTTTTGTGGGGAAAAATGGTGAGTCCCAGGATGGGGTGCACTTGGTGGGGTGGGACGAGGTGGCGAGGCGTAAGAGCGAGGGGGGGGGGGCTTGGCATCCGAAGGTTGGAAAATGTAAACGAAGCCCTCTTCCTCAAGTGGGTCAATAGATTGTGGGGTCCTAGTGTGGATTTCTGCTCGGAGGTCTTGCGTAAGATCCGTGGCGTGGGTGGTTCGCTTCCGGTTGCGGGGGCTCGGCTTGGTCCTCCGACGCCTTTTTGGCGTGGGGTGTTGGGAGTTCTCTTCAAGTTCTCTTCGCTATTTCATCCGGTGCTTGGTGACGGTAGCCAAGGTTGCAGAAGTCGGCAGTCGGTACTCGGTCGGCAGGGTCACTGACTAAGGATTAATCGGTAGTCGGGAGAGTAATCGGATTTAGTCGGACATTAGTCGGTTTTGAATTTTTTAATTATTTTAAATATATAAATCAAGTTTTATAATATATACTCTCATTTATATTCATATATTTAGTAGTTTTAATATTTTTGAGAGCTTAAATTGATGTTGGTATCTACTTTAAGAAGCATTTTGTAATTCAAGTATGGTGATAAACTCAATTGTTTATTTAATATGCCGAGAAAAATAGTTCCCTTTCGTCATTTTTTTGCTTTATTATCATTGGTGCTTTCCAATTTATAAAATATAAGAAAAAGAGGATGGGAACTAGTGAAAGAGAGTAGTTGTTCATGACCTGATAAAAGTAGTTGGTAATCTTGTGATTAATGATGTTGTAATTTATAAATGACAGTAGCAGTTGGTAACACAATTTACTTTGAATATCGGGACGGGTTGCTATGTCCGTTTTCCAAATTTATGTAATGAGCATTATCATCAGAACGTGTTGGGAGTTTCCTTTCACATGCATTAATTAAATGGTAAGACCATATTAGAAAGCATGGACAAATTAAATAGTTGATAGGTTACTTTGCACTGCATCGTTTATAGATGATGCTTTATTTAATTAATTGGTTCTAATATAAGGCTTTGTTGTTGTGTTGTGTTCTAATATAAACTTGTTGCATTATGATACTGGAACAACAGTGCTTCTATACGTCTTTCGAACACTACTCATGAGTTGGATAGATTACAAATTATAAGTGAAAAAGAGAGGATGAACTTTGGAAACTTGCAAAAGAAAGTAGAGTCGATGCATATAATAGAAAATCTGCAATCTGGTTCAATTCTGCTTAACAAAAAAGTCAGCTGAGAAATCTCTATGCAAAAGTCGGCCGACTAGTCGGCCGACTAGGCCGACTAATCAGGCGATTAATCGGGTCTGACCGACTATTGGCCGATTTGGCCTAGTCGAGTCGGGTACCCCCCCGACTCGACTAGTCGGACCGACTAGTCGGCCTAGTCGGCCGACTTTTACAACAGTGACGGTAGCGCTTTCAGGTTCTGGAAGGATGTCTGGTCCGGGGAGGCTCCTCTTTGTGAGAGGTTTCCTCGTTTATTTGCTATGGCGGTTGATGGTAACGCTTCTGTAGCTTCTTGTTAGTCTGGCGATGGTTGGCTTCCCCTCCTTCGTAACAACCTGTCAGATCAGATGCTCCTCGACCTCAGTCTTTGGACTCCTTAGGGGGATTAATCGGCCTGCGGGTGGGAGGGATCACTGGGCCTTGTCTGGGGGGCCCTTTTCGGCGATGAAGGCTTATGTGGCGGTTTCCTCTTCCCCTCGGTCGGGGACGGATGTGCTGGTGCGTGATTGCAGCTTTGTTTAGGACTTGAAGCTTCCTGAGAGAATTGGGGTCTTCCTTTGGTTGTTTCGGAGGAAGAGATTGCTGACGAGGGATCCCTGTGCTAGGCTGTTTGGTATTGTCCCGAAATGGTGCGTTCTTTGCAACAATGGAGTGGAAACTTTGGAGCATCTTTTCTTCGATTGCCCGGTTGTGATGGGTGTGTGGGAGGCAGCGGCGGAGGCTTGGGTCAGCTTCTCTGATCTGGCTTCTTTTTGGGAATTGATGGTGTCTTACAAAAGTAGGGATCGTAGGGAGCTCCTGCGTCCCCTGGCGACTGTTTGGGCTATCTGGCTTGGCGGAATCACGCGATCTTCGCGGGGCAGCGGTTTTACAAATAAAACGTTCTGCTACATTGTACACGTTTAGTGGATGATTGGTTGTTGACTTAGCTCTCTTTCAGGTAGCTCAGTGTCTACCTTGTATAGTTCTTTTCTTTTTTCTATTTTTTTCTTATTTTAATGAGGATGGGGCGAGCACCAACGAGTGCATCCCCCGAGTTTTAAGTCTTCAAAAAAAATGAAGTCTCCCTTAGACTTTATTGCTAATATCCATCTATCCATGTTATGATCCTCAGAAGCTTCATTATATGAAGTTCGATCATTGCTATATTTTTCTAACATATGGAATCCCTATCCTTTAGGTGGTCTTATCACCCTCAAACTGATTTTGAAGAGGTATGAGTGTTTCATCTTTAGTTATCTTTTTAGAGGAAAAAGACTTAATACATTAATGAGAGGCCCTTGGGTTCTCTTATATAGGAGAGGAACCAATTGGGCAAATTACATTAATAGACAATAAATATATAACGAGTACGGAAGATAAGAAATATCTCAATACTCCTCCTCAAGTTGCAGCATAGATATCGATCAGGCTCAGCTTGGAGCAACACATCTGATAAGGCCCTCTAGCTAGGGCCTTAGTAAAAAAACATATGCTGTATGATTTCTAGAGCTGACACGAGCAGTGGCAATAAGACCCTCTGCATCATGTTACGAGTGTAGTGACAGTCCACCTCTGTGTTTGGTCCTCTCATGAAAAGTTGGGTTGTTGGCAATTAAAAGAGCGGTCTGATTGTCACATTAGAGGTGCCTGGGAAGAGGCACCTCTATATTCAGGTTAATAAGAACAAATCTGACCCACATCATCTCCGTGCTAACCTGCGCCATGGCCCTGTATTCTGACGCAGCACTCGATCTGTCAACCATGCTTTGCTTCTTGCTCTTCCAAGAAATCAGAGAATTCCCTATGAACTCAACAAAACCTGAAGTAGACTTCTTATCATTTGGACACCCAGCATAATCTGCATCTGCACATGCTGTAATTGAAAGAGATGTATCTCTGTTGAGCAGAAGTCCCGTACCTGGTGAAGTCTTCAGGTACCTCAAAATCATATGGACTGCATCCATATAAGCCTGTCTAGGCTGCTCCATTGCATACGACAAGGGATATCTTGGGCCTGGAAATAGTCACATATAGTAGCTTGCCAACAAGCTCCTGTACCTCCTCTTGCCAACCTCAGTGTCATCATCATATAGCTTCATGCTTGGGTCAATAGGAGTAGTGATAGGTCTGCAATCTGTCATGCCTGTCTTTAAAAGGTCTTAACATACTTCCTCTGAGTTATCACAAGACCTCGCTGGTTTGTAGCAAACTCCAGTCCAAGGAAGTCACGTAAACTACCAAGGTCGTTGGTCACAACCTGTTGACCTAGGAAGTCCTTGGCACGCCGAATACCCTCCTCATCAACTCCTGTAATTATAATCATCAACATAAATAAGGATGGCAATAGTACCTCTCTGGGTCTTGTGCACAAACAAAGAGTGATCTGCAATCGACTGCAGAAACCCCTGCGCTCTATCAAGCCCGAGAGCTTCTGAAACCATGCTCTTGGACTCTTCTTAAGGCCATAGATAGCCTTGTGAAGCCTGTTAGAGTATCTGGAGCATGCATCACTTATGTAATAGATGGGTACCCATCCATGTGTTTAGTCCCACATCTACCGGTGGTTGGACTTGGAGGCTCTGTGGAGGCTATATAAGGAGCCCTAGACCTCCTGTATCTATTGAGAAAGTTGAATGCAACATATGACCCTTTGAGGCATTCTCCTGTGGTTTCATCCCGCTCCTTAGGGAGTAGGTTTCCACGTAAAAATCTTGTTCTTCCATGTTTCATATTTCTTTATTTATGCTTTGTTTATCAACAGCTTCCGCATTCCTGTTTTTTAACATGGTATCAGAGCGGGTTCGGTTCCCGAGGATTTATTCTTAAAGATTTGTATTTATGTTCGAGATTCGTATTTTTTTTGAAGATTTGCTGTTCTTGTTCGAGATCTGTTCAAGTTAGAGATCATGTTGTTCAAGGGTTTCTAAGGAAACCCTAATTCAGACGTCCCATTCAATCTCCAGACGGCATCAGGCCGTACGTCATCTCCATTTCCAGGCGGCGAGATGCCTTCAATCCAACCCTAGGTACCTCGCCGCGCCTATCTATACACGTCTATCAAGCCTGCGGCATTCAGGAGCGCACGGGTCGACAATAATAGGGTTCCCACGATTGGGAAACCCCATCTTGGCGCGTACGACTCTACTTCCTAGACCTCTGTCTAGGCTACTCTCCAGACTCCAGGTCACGTACAGGCGCCTAACCAGGCTGCGGCATCCAACCCATCTCCAGGAGCTTCATCGCAACCCAACTCATGTGGCGCATGCCGAGAACTGCTCCGCCGTGTCGTGCAACAGCCTCCAGATCAAGGCGACACGAGTCTAGACCAGCACGTCTCTCCCATCTGGCAGCAAGAATCACCCCTTCCATGCGCGCAAGACTCATGCTGCCCCTCCAAGTCCTTGCGACGGCCCTCCAGGTGCAAGCGGCACCACCAACAGATTTGCGCGACCCCAACAGTTCCCAAGCGGCGTTGGCGTCGGTGAGATCTCCCAGGCAAAGCCCCTCTTGCGCGATCTCCCCCTTCATCGTACTCCAGGCGGCGACATTAAAAGGGTTCCCACGATGGGAACCCTAGTCATTGGAAAAATGAGTTTTTTTTATTATAAGGCCCAAGTGGGCTACGCCAGCTGTAAAAAAAGGAGCACAACCCCATTAGGGGCAGCAATCATTTCGAGAGATGGGGTTCCCAAGAAACCCTAATGTCCGCTGCCTCGTTTTTTTTTTAAATTTGTAAGGCCAGTTGGGCTGAGAGTTTCTGAATTAAAAAAAGGGAAGTGATGGGCCCAAGTGGGCCGAAGTTAAAAAAGGAGAAGAAGAGAAAAAGCCATAAAAAAAGAAGAAACGACTGAAAAAATGTTCATAGAAAAGAAAAAAGGAAAAAATCGTACAAAAAATATCCGTATGAAAAAATGAATGAAAAGCCGAAAAAATATAAACGACTTATTTGAGGAAAATTTGAAACGACTATTAAAAAATGTGAATGAAATAGCCGGAGAAAAAATGATTTTGATTGAAGCTGGAAAAAAAATGAAATCGATTTATTTGATTTTGTTTTCTCCCCATTTTATTATCTTCTCCCAACTTGGTCACTATTCATTGTTTTCCGACAAGTATGGGAGAAAGGGGGAGTATTGTTTAGGGTCACAGGTTAGTTCCAGATCCAAATTCTAGATCGATCAGATTTTCAGACTCTACAGTTCAGTTGATATTCAGACTCGACGGTCAGATGTTTCCGAGTCTTCAGTTTCAGACACGCACATGTATCCTGTCTTTTCAGATGTGCACATGTATGCCATCATTTATCGTGGTCCCCATCATTCTTGTTTTTTCGGGTAGAGTTTGCCAAGGCCTTAAATGTCGGTTTCGGTTACCATTTCGGTATCGACCAAAACAGAATTTCGATGGAATTTCGGTGGAATTTCGACCGAAATTTCGGTCATTTCGGTCATTTTTTGTACTAGGACCCCCATATTTCGGTCATTTCGGTCGAATTTCAATTTCGACTGGATATCGATATTCGACAGAAATTCGACCGAATTTCGCTGAAATTTGAGGCCATGGAGTTTGCATGTGAGCCATAGGGACTCCAGAGTAGAGGACCATTCCCTATGCCATGTTGGCTAGGATTTTCATGTGATTTCATAGGGACTCCGGAGTAGAGTACCATTCTCCGAGACAGATGGGAGAGACCCAGTTCTCCGCCGAGGAGACTTCTCCAGACTCACACTCTAGCCGGTTTGTCCTCCTTACATGCACGTCATGAGAAGCAACGTTCTTGACAACAACTGACAGTTGTACACGTTGGGTTGATATTGTATGTAGTGTCATGTATTGTGAGTTGAATTTCTTTCTGTTTGCCTAAGCTGAGCATTGCATGCTCCAGCTTGAGGGGGAGTGTTAGAGTATTTGGAGCATACGTCACTTATGTAATAGATGGGTAAATGGATCCTTCCAGGATCCATTTGCCCCATCCATGTGTTTAGTCCCACATCTACCAGTGGTGGGACTTGGAGGCTCTGTGGAGGCTATATAAGGAGCCCTAGACCTCCTGTATCCATTGAGAAAGTTGAATGCAACATATGGCCCTTTGAGGCCTTCTCCCGTGGTTTCATCCCGCTACTTAGGAAATAGGGTTCTACGTAAAATCTTGTTCTTCCATGTTTCATATTTCTTGATTTATGCTCTGTTTATCAAATCGCTTCCTCATTCCTATTTTCTAACAAAACCTGCAAACCTTCTAACATTCCCCCTCAGTAGCAAACCCAGGTGGCTGTTGCATGTTGACCTCCTCCTGTAGATCGCCATAGAGGAAGGCATTCTTCACATCAAGCTGGTAAAGGGGCCAATCTCGTGTCACAACAACAGAAAGTAGTAAGTATAGAGTAGAATGTCTGGCAACTGGAGAGAAAGTATCATGATAGACCACCCCGTAAGTCTGGGTGAACCCACGTGCCAGACATCGATCCACACTGCCATATGCACAGTGTTTCACAGTGAACACCCATTTGCATCCCACAACGGACGCGTCAACCGGAGTAGAAACATGATTCCAAGTAGCACGTGGCTGTAACGCAACCATCTCATCCTCCATGGCTTATCTTCACCGACTGTCCTGAAGTGCCTCCTGATATGTTCGTGGTATCTCCACGGCTGATAGTGCCAAGGTAAATCTCCTGAAATCCTCTGACAATCTGCACAAGGAAACCTGTGCTGCAAGAGGATAAGTAGCACACTTGCATTTCTGCTTATGCAGAGCAATCGACACATCCAGATCATTTTCCAAGGGCACCTGTTTATCCTGTATAGAATCCTGCTGCACTGATAACTCAGTAGTGCCATCAGTAGAGACAATGTGCTCATTACATACCTGAGGCGTGTTGGATGACGGGCTAGGCCTGTGAGCAGGGGGAATCGAGTGAGACCTGCGAGTAAAAACACGTGGCAAAGACTGAGTCACAGTACGAGGTGGATCCACAGGAGCAGGTGTAGAGGCAGGAGTAGGTGTAGGTGGTGGCAGCGACAATGGTGGTTGGGAAGGTGGTGGTAGAGCAGGAGTAGAGGGAGGTGGTGGCACGACAATAGGAGGTGGAGGCATGTAGATCTCATCGTCAGAGTCAGTCAGGTCTAGTCTGTCGCCTGTAGGAGAAAAATACATAATAGACTCAAAGAAAGTAACGTCAGCACTGACAAAGTATTTTCGCTTGACCGGATCAAAGCAACGATACCCCTTCTGGGTACGAGAGTAGCCAACAAAAATACACTTGACAGCTGTGGGAGAGAGCTTGTCACAACCTGGAGAGACGTCATGAACAAAAGCAACTGAATCGAATACACGAGGGGTAAGAGAGAAAAGATCCTTCTCGGAAAATGCAATCGAGAAAGGAATCTTCTCTCCCAACACAGATGAAGGCATGCGGTTTACCAGATAGCAAGCCGTGAGAACATCATCTCCCCAGTAGGCATGGGGAGCACGACTTTATCAACAATGTTCATGCCACATCAAGTAAGTGATGGTGTTTGCGCTCGGCAACGCCGTTCTGCTGGGATGTATATGCACATGAGGTCTGGTGAACAATACCAAGAGATCTAAGAAAGTCAGAAGGCTGTAAGGTGCATAACTCTAAAGCATTGTTAGAACGAATATATTTGACATTGGTAGAAGGCATATTCTTTATCTCATTAACAAAATATTTGATAGCAGATCCAACCTCAGACTTATTCTTCAATAAAAAGACCCAGGAAAGTATAGAAAAAAATATCGACAACAACTAAATAAAAACTGTGTTCCTGGTGGTTAGGAACACGATTCGAACCCCATATATCTAAATGAATGAGCTCAAATATCTACCCGTAAGGCGTACATGGCTCTTCTACCCCGTTCTCATGCGGCGGATGATACCTTCTTGCGGGATTGCCGATTTTTGTGGGGTCTCAAGCTCCCGGAGCGCATCGGTATATTCCTCTGGATTTTGCGCCGTGGCCGCCTGTTAACGCGTGACCGTTGTTCTTCTATGTTTCTAAATTCTTCGGCCACATGTGGGATTTGCGGATTGGTGACGGAAACTATGGATCATCTGTTCTTCCAATGTGCCTGTGTTTGTGCACTTTGGGATGACTTGGGCTGGCTTAACATGTCCTCCTTTGCCTCCTTTTGCGATAGCTTGTTCAACGCTCGGACTCGCCCTCGGGAGATCTTGCTGGAGCCTATTGCGAGGCTTTGGAGCATCTGGCTGGGAATGAATGAAGCTCTTTTCACTCGGCAGCGGTTCTACTTGGAGAATATTCGTATGTCGACCTCGGGTTTCCTTCTTGATTGGTCCTGTAGCTAGTTTGATGCCTTTGTAACGGGGGTATCCTATCTTTGATACCCTCCGCTTTTTGGTTTTCTGTATTCCTGTTCGTCCTGTTCGTCGCTCCTCTCTTGTAAGTATTCCTCTATCTTTTTCTTTAATGCATTGGGGCGAGCACCGTTGAGTGCGTCCCCCTTTTTTTGAGCCTCAAAAAAAAATAATTGAGAACTGCTCCGACTCTGACGGGATGGAAAGGAGGAACGATGATGCTTCCAAGCTGGCATGCCTCAAACTGGAAGGAGGATCTCATGGAAATCTGAGGGAGAACATGACATAACTTCTGTAGAGGAAGGTCACCAAAACGAAGGTGCCACATATATGGTGAGACTGGTCCAGTAGGTATAGTAGAAACACCAACATGAGGAGGTAGGACCAATCTGTAAAGTCTCCGCTGTTCACAGCCACATCCAATCACCCTGCCGTGAGTATGCCCTGAAAAACAAGAGACGAAGTGTCAAGATGGCATGACAATACAAGTCCTTAGTAATCTGACTAATGGAAAGTAAATTCATCTCTGAAAATCAGGAGCATATAAAACATTCTGAAGACGCATGGACATGGACGGCATCAAATAAACCTCTCCCTATCTTGTAATGGGTAGATGATCTCCATTAGCAATGATAACCCATCTATCAGATGGTATGGTCCCATAGGACATCAGCTGTGCATTTTCTACACAAAGATAATGGGAAGCACCATAGTCCATAATAACTCTGTCACATCTGCACCGTTACTACCAGTGAAAGCATAAGCGATTCCTGAGGAGCTCGAAGAGGCTCTGGCTGCGGCAGCGGTATCTGTAGTGATGGTTCCTGCAACAAGAGTCATGCTCTCTCGAATACGAGAGACGATATCATCCATGCGAGGATCAGCCTGGGAAGCAAGAGTATCGAAAGGCTCAATCTGCTCTGCCACGTGACCAGAGACATGATAACCATGCTTCTGATAGCATGCATCCTCTACATGTCTCAGTCGACGGCAAAAGGTGCAAGGGCCACGTGGACGCCCACTGCCTATTCCACGAGGGTATGTCCTCTAGACTGGGTCGTCAGTCCTCGACCACGAGAAACAACCATAGCAGACGAGGGCTGAGGAGTGACCGTAGGAGGCATGATAGTCCGGCTGAGACAGCTATAGGCCTCCTTCATGGGAGGTATGGTGACGCCAGTGAGAAGTCGAGTACATGCTGCATCATACTCTGTATCAAGACCGGCTGTGAAAACTCCAACCATCGTGGAGTTCCTATATGGCTTCTGCTGCACAAGAGATGTAGTAATAGGCATATAGCCATGAAGCTTCTCAAACATGTCACAGAGTGGAGTGTAGTACACGTGCAAAGGACGACCATTCTGCTTGGCCTTGTAGATGTCAATCTGTAGCTGAAGAATCTTGGCATCATTCTTCGCTTGAGCATAGGTGGAAGCCAAAGTGTCCCTCATCGCCTTGGTAGTGGGCTGATTCAGATTATCATTGGCTATCTCTGTGGTAAGGGTCCCACATAGCCACACACGCACATATGCGTCATCTTGCTTCCAAGAAGCATTTGCCCTAGTTTTATCTGTTAGCTCTGGATCTGTCAGGATGTGCTCCTTGTTGTTGCACTGCATGAGGGTGAGAAACTGCATGGACCACAACTCATAATTGGTCCCATCCATCTTAGCGATGGGAGCCGGGCCCTTGAAGGCTCCGGACGAGAAAATGTCACCTTTGTTCTATGATATGATGGTAAAATGGCTAAATAACATAACATAACTGGGGAGTAGGCCGATATAAACGAGTCTACACGATCATATTGAGGTTTGGTTGTACATGTAGACTCATACAACCAACCTCATGAATTGTCGTTGCTTGCTAGGGTCGGAAAACATGATTTATAGGTCAGAAATCTTGTTTTTCGGTCAAAATCAGTCCGGTTCTGACCGTAGAACGACTTGCAGAGGTGCACGGAAGCCCGCGGGAGAGTCAACAGCGGCCTGGGCGACCGAGACGACGACCGGGGAGGCATGGCCGGCCGAGGCGACGGCCTAGAGCAGCAGGAGCCATGACTTGGGGGCCTGGGCCTGTGGGCTGGATGCCGGATGACGGCCTGGAGGCCGAGCGACATCATGGGTGGCCCGGGCAGCAACCGGATGGAGGGGCAATGGCCTGGGGCGATGAGCGGCGACTGTCGAGGGAGGGGAGGGTAGGTAGGGTTAGGATTTGGTGGGGTACACGAACTCTGGTCTAGGACCGTCGCTCCGATACCATGTAGAGGAAAAAGACTTGATACGTTAAAGAGAGGCCCTTGGGATCTCTTATATGTGAGAGGAACCAATTGGACAAATTACATGAAGTAGGCAAAATAAATATATAACGAGAAAACAATACGAAAGATAAGAAATATCCCAACAATCTTTTTAGTTTTCAATATTATGAACCTCATTATCCTTCTAGGATTTGATGAGTCTCTTTACTTCATTTTTATCTTGACTCTTATTGAAGTCATCCTCTGTGAATCATATTCTCAGAGATAAAATCTTTAGGAATCCCAGGATCATAAAGTAGATATCCAATATCATCCTTTACATTCTCAATGAAGTGGCACTATGATGTGCTAGATTCTAGCTTACTTGCATCCATGTTATGGTATGGATCATGCAACCCTAAATCCCCAAGTATCAAACACCTGGATTGGTTCCAAACCATAGCTCATGAGGATTTTTGAGTACAGATTTGCGTGGAAGCTTATTAATATATGTTGCAGTCTCTACTGCATATATCCAGAAACTAAGAAGTAATTATGCTTAAGATTCATCATTGGTCAGATCATGTCAAACATGATCCAGTTGCATCTCCCTACAACTTTATTGAGCCACGAATATTCAAAAAAAGGAAAAAAGAAAAAGGTGCATACAAAAAAACTGTACGCGATAAAAAATGAGTCGGCTATTTAAAAAAGGAAATGGCCAGAAAAAATGATTCGAGAAAAAATTTGATTGAAAAAAATAATTTTGAAAAAAAAAGAAAGGCTGGGAAAAAAAATTGAAATATCAACTTGTGTGATGTTTTTGTTTTCCCATTTTATTGTCTTCTCCCAATTTTGTCGATGTCATTGTTTTCCGACAAGTATGGGAGAAAGGGAGAGTATTGTGTAGAGTCACATGCCAGATTGTCAGATCCTTCAGATTCAGATCTCCAGTCCAGATGCATGTCCATATTTCCATACTCTACAGATGTTCAGGTTTCAAACTCGACGTTCATATGTTTTTCGAGTCTGCAGTTCGATGTGCACATGTTTGCCATCTTTTGTTGTGGTCCCCATCTTTTATTTTGGTCAGAGTTTTCATGTGATCCATAGAGACACCAGAGTAGAGATCCCATTCTCTATGCCATGTAGACTAGGTTTTCATGTGATTTCATAGGGACTCCAGAGTAGAGATCCCATTCTCTGAGCCAGTATGGGAGAGATCCGGTTCTCTGATGAGGAGACTTTTTCAGATTTCACTCCGACGAAGATGTCTCCATGGCTTTTTAGTTCGACCTTTTCAGAGATGGAGCAGTTGTCCACATGTTGTGGCGAGCCAGAGTTCTCCAGGTGGAGAGTCATTTTAGTTGCAATGAGCAGTTGTCCACATATTGTGGCGGGCCAGAGTTCTCCAGGTGGAGACTCATTTTCAGTTGCAAAGACTCTGACAGACGCAGTATAGAGCACATGCTTTTCGACGAGGAGTTTCAGTCTGACTTACGCTCCAGCTTGTTTGTCCTCATATGCACGGTATGAGAAGCAACGTCCTCGACAACAACCAACAATTCTGCGTTTTGAGTTGATATTGTCTGTAATGTCTTGTATTGTGAGTTGTGATTTCTTTTTGTTTGTCCAAGCTGAGCATTGCATGCTCCAGCTTGAGGGGGAGTGTTGGAGTATATGTGTTATGCGCCACTTATAGTGCGGATGGGTAAATGGATCACTCCAAGATTCATTTACCACGTCCAGTTGTTTAGTCCCACATCTACCAGTTGTGAGACGTGGAGACTCGGTGAGGGCTATATAAGAAGCCCCTCACCCTCTGTATATAGTGAGAAAGTTCAATGAACAATAAGCCCTTTGAGGCGTTCTCTCATGGTTTCATCCCACTCCTTAGGGAGTAGGGTTTTACATTAAAACCTCGTGTTCCTCAATATTTTTTATTCTATCTCTGATGTTCGCTTCCACATTATATTTTCTAATAGTAAGAAATGTCGATATCGACACCATATTGATACGATAATTCGATGATATATCGTCAAAATATCGCCCATATCGACACATTTTTGTGAATGAAGGATCATAAAGAAGTATATGTCGCCATATTAATACCGATATCAGTCCCATGTCGAGACCGATATATCACCGATATATCATCGATATATCACGATATTTCATGCCCTGGAGTTTATCGGCTCAAAAAGTTCACTTGTTTTACTCTCAGAAACATAATAAGTTGCACGAATGTGCTTTGCCTTTTAACAAACATGACACACTAAGTCTGCAGAGCTCAATTCTTCAGATAATATATAAAATAATCCTTTAATGGGTAGAATGTTTTTTATTTTTCTTTACATGGAAGATGAATGAGATGTTCGTGCCACTGTAAGGCCAAACTAAGACAATCCTTCTTGTTTTTCTTTCCACAAATCGTAGTCGTTAATGCTTCTGCCACTTTAATGGGTAGACGATACAAACATTCAGAAACAACACCAATCCCAATTCTCTTCCCTGTCACAGAGTTTTGCAACACATGATGAACAGAAGAAAAAACTATTTCACAGTTCAATTCTTTTGTTATCTTGCCAACAGAAAGGAGATTTAGAGGCATGTCAAGAACATGAAGCATATTGTCGAAAGTAAATTTGTCAAGGAGGGGGTTTCTTTTTCTGCCACTGTAACATGAGATCCATCAACAAAGACAACATGTTCTTTGTATGATGCCAACTTATAAGCACTAAAGAGTTTGGGGCCACCTGTCATATGGTCAGCGGAACCACTATCAATAATTCCCTCCTTGTTCTCATTAGTATTTAAATCGTGATATTTCTTCCGAGCGACAACGATAAGGTCACTATTGGAGTCATTAACAACAATCTCCAATCGATCCTTGATTTCAATAGTCTTTGTTAATCTCATATTTATTTGTTGAACAACCATGCTCTCAAGCCTTTCGACAAACACTTGGTGTATATTTCCATCAATTAGTTTTGCACTTAGAGGCAAGCCCTCAAATGTCGGATTTCAGTTTCGTTTCGGTAAAAATCCGAAAAAGGAATTTCGGTGGAATTTTGGTGAAATGATCAAAAATTGGGGAAATAACTTGAAAACTCATTTTTTTTTCAAATTTAAGATTTCCAATGTTGTTTATTCCGTAAAAGAGATAAAAAGAAAAGTTTTTTTTACTTATAATAAGATGTTATAATGATCAATGCCTTAAATAACGTTTTCGATCACTATATCGATGACCGTCTAGAGTGAAATTTCAGTGCATAAACGTAAATTTTGGCACTCAATTTTACGTCAATTCCCAAAAGAACAATAATACTTTTATTATAGAGAATGCGTAGATAATTTTAAAATTGAAATATTAAATGTCATAATACAAGTTTACAAGATCATATAATATGTCTGCCCTTACTAATACTAACCACTAAGTTACTAGTATTACATTCTTGTTTGGGATGGGAATGAGATTCAACTAAATCATGAATTCCTTGGTGGATCCATGTAGTCTTTCTGATTCCTTTCTTGATGGAAAGAATGGAACTAAACCTTAATTGAATTGATTCATTCTGGCTAAATGCATTGGGATGCTAGATAATTAGTAATAATTTGTGTCTAGGTTATGACCTAGGGTTAAATGATAAGGTACTCCATTCTAATATGAATATCTATGCTGATTAGATAGCCTCCAGGATAGTAGGTAGAATAATTCTTTCCTTGTAAATGGCCCCTGTAACCAAGGAAGGCCGTATCGATATCGATATCGTTTCGGTCCGTCCGAAAAAGGATATATCAGGATATCGACGCTATCGGTGGAAATGTTGAAAATGGTTCAAAAAAGCCAAAATTTTGCCATTTTTCAGAAATTAACGTCATCCAAGATATCAAACCAACAAATAACCTACAAATAAACACTTATATTACACATATCGGTCATTTATAGACCATATATTGCACATATCGGTATGGCACATATCAGTCATATCGAACATATCGATATTAATATTGATTCTTGACTTATAAATATTGGAAATGGATTTCATTCAAGTTCTTATAACATGAAACACTATAAATATACACCTAGAAAATACATATAGATCATTTATGAGGACTATGATCCTTATAGTGCACATATCGGTCATATCGAACATATCGCTGATATTGTTAGTTGTTGACATACTATATATATTGAAAATGGAGTTCATCCAAGTACTTTGATCACTAAATAATTTACAAATGTACTCTTACTCTCTTAGATAACACATATCGATCATCTATGAACCTTATATCGCATATATCGATATAACGGTACTGTTAGTTGTTGACCTATATATATATATTGAAAATGGAGTTTATCCAAGTTCTTAGATCACTAAATAATTTACAAATATACTCTTAGATCACACATATCGATCATCTATAAAGCTTATATTGCATATATCGATCATTTCGAATATATCGATATTAATGTGAATTCTTGACTTATAGATTTTTTTGAAGAATTGTCTTATAGGTATTGGAAATGGATTTCATTCAAGTTTTACAACATGAAATAACTTGTAAATATACGCCTAGTTGAAGAACCTTTCTATGCACCTTCTTGTCGCACCATACCCTACCAGTATGGGGGTCTCGCTGCCTGGTCAGCGAGCCTGGGGAGGCTAGGGGGGTCCAGGTTGGCCCTCCCTTGCGGAGGTGCGGGGGCAGCGTCCTCGACCCGGAACAAAGTATATAAATCATAGATTGTTTTAATACTAGGTGTAGCTAGATAGGCAGTGGAATCAAACTTGCATGAATAATAACATTGATATATAGGGATATTGTGAAATATCGAGGATATCGGTCGATATCCTATATTGTTTGTATTGAATCCATTCATTTTTGACCGCTATGGGCCGATATGACGATATATCACCGATAGCGGCGATATATCGCCGATATCCCTGTAGAAAGATATACACTCCGATTTCGATACCCCCAACCTCTCGATACCGATATATCGGCGATATATCGTCGATACGGCCTTCCCTGCCTATAATGCTCTCAATACTTGTTTGACCTTTTTATTCAACATGCATGACATTTGCACCAATGGTTAAGAGACAATTAGAATAACGTTGGTTTGTTAGCATGTTAGTCATGAGATGCATACCAAACTGACATTTTTTAATGCAAAGATAAGATGATGGTAATCTAAAGTTAGCAGTCAAATGTTAAAAATTATATTTGGTTCTTCAAGATGGCTTAAGCAAAGATAACAAGACGGTTATATAAAGATTCTGAACTCTGAAGATTATGAAGTTAGCATTCAAAGATGAAAAAAAATATATTTTGCATCTCCAAGTATGTTGAAAAAAGATGTGTTATGAAAAAAGATAGTAGAAAACTCATATTGCTTGGAATTTGGAAACTTGTCTCTCCAAGATTTAAGTTGGGTTGTGAACTTATGACTTGTGAGATGGGATGAGAACGTATACATTATATTTGTAGGGTTTAAAGATGACCCCAATGGCCTTATTTTGTTACAATGGTGGTTGGAATAGTGGTCTACATTGCAATGGGGGTTGAAATAATAACCTATAAATTTAATTTATTGAATTAATGGCCTAGGCATGATATAATAGAACATATTCGATCGAAATGGACTGAAATGAACCGGAATTTCGATCATTTCGATCAAAATCCGAGAAATCTGTGAACAATTTTGGTCGAAATGGATTGAAATGAACCAAAATGACCGAATTTCAACTGAAATCCCGCAAAACGATATTATATATGGTTTTGATATCAGTGTCACCATGAAACTGAATTTTGATCGAATCTCAATCGAAATTCGCCGAAATTTAAGGCTATGCTTAGAGGCATTTTGTCAAGCACTTGAAGTGCAACAACAATTTCTATTCTCTGAGGTAATATTATAAAACCTAGTGAGCACAAACTCACTGCTTCTTCTCATGTAAAACAAAGGGGCAAAAGCACCCCACAACACTCAAGGGCTTAGCTGACACCACACTTGCTCTTCCACAATAGGGAATGTACCTCACAACACTGTTGGAGGAATTGTGCGATCTGTTTATTCCAAAGAACCCTAGGCTCTTTTATATAGAGAGGACCCATGGGTAAATTACATAAGAGTCCGGAAGGAAAAAGAAAATATGAAACAATACAGAATAACATAACATAACATAAATCTCTACACTTCCCTCAAGATGGAGCATAGATGTCAATCATGCTCAGCTTGGAAGAGCATCTCTGAAAGGGTCCTCTGAGCAATGACTTGGTAAATATGTCGGCAATCTGATCCTCTGAACTAACATGTGAAGTAGAAATCAAGCCCTTCTTGATCATATCTCTAGTGTAGTGGCAGTCTACTTCGATATGCTTTGTTCTTTCGTGAACCGCTGGATTGTTGGCAATAAACAAAGCTGCTTGATTGTCACACTGAAGCTGCATGGGTAAAGGTACATCTATATGTAAGTCTTCTAATACTGCTCGAACCCACATCATCTTTGTGCTCGCTTGCGCCATGGCCCTATATTCAGATTCAACGCTGGATCTCGCCACAACAGTTTGTTTCTTGCTTTTCCAAGAAACTAGAGAGCTCCCCACAAAAACTGCAAAGCTTGAAGTAGACTTACGATAGGACACACTGCATAATCTGCGTCTGCACAAGCTGAAATAGATAAATCTGTGTTTTTTCTAAACAACAACCCTGAGCCTGGAGAAGACTTTAGATACCTCAGTATCATGTATATGGCATCCATATGAACCTGTCTCGGCTGCTCCATAAATTGACTTACCCGACTTACTGCAAAAGCAATATCGGGTCGAGTTATAGTGATATAAAGAAGCTTACCCACCATCTCTTTATATCTTCTCCTGTCCACCTCTTCAGTATCATTGTCATACAGTTTCATACTTGGATCCATAGGAGTGCTCGATGGTCTACATCCAACCATGCCTGTTTCAACCAGCAAATCTGTAATATATTTCCTTTGAGTCATCACTAGACCCTGTGCATTCCTGGCAAATTCCAACCCAAGAAAATATCTTAGGGTACCAAGATCCTTCGTGACAAACTGACGACCCAAGAATGCTTTTGCCATCTCTATTCCCCGAACGTCATCCCTTGTAACAAGAATATCATCAACATATACCATGATGACAACCGTACCTCTAGAAGTCTTCTGAATGAACAACGAGTGATCCGCATTTGATCTTTTGAATCCTTGTCGTTCAATTAGGTGGGAAAGCTTCTGGAACCACGCCCTCGGACTCTGTTTAAGGCCATATATCGCCTTGTGAAGTCTACACACAATATGATTCTCCCCCTCAGCAACGAACCCCGGTGGCTGCTGCATGTAGACTTCTTCCTGTAAATCTCCATATAAGAATGCGTTCTTGACATCAAGTTGAAATATGGAACAATCACGTACCGCATCAACCGATAGAAGAACGCGAAGAGTAGAGTGCCGAGCCACTGGAGAGAATGTATCCAAATAGTCCACACCATTGGTTTGAGTGAAACACTCTCGCAATAAGTCGTGCCTTGTACCGATCGAAACTGCCATCTGCATGGTACTTAACTGTGAACACCCATCTGTAGCTAACAATAGATGCGCCAGTTGGAGCGGTAACCAGGCTCCATATACCGCAAGACTGTAAAGCATGCATTTCTTCTTCCATAGCCAATCTCCGGCAGTCAATTTTCATAGCCTCTTGATAAGTCCGTGGTATCTCCACGGAAGACAAAGTCGCAACAAATCTCTGAAAGTCACCTGTGAGACGGTGAAAGGAAACCTGGGAAGCAAAGGGATAAGATGCACAAGTCTGTTTCTTCTTCCGAATAGCAATAGGGACATCAAGATCACTGTCCACTGTACTTGATGGTGCACCCTCCTCCTGCAAAGAAGAATCCTGCACATGCACATTATCTGGCCCATCATTAGTAGTAGCATCTGAACATACCTGAGGCGTGATGGATGCTTGACGTGTCGCATGAGCAGGACCCGACCGGCGTGTATAGAATTTAGGTAATGGTGGGATATGTGGTTGTGGTGGTGGCGATGGTGGTGGTGGTGACGTCGGCGTGACAACCGAGACAGGAGTGGACACAAGTGGACTCAGACTATGAGGAGGAGAAACATAGACATCGTCATTAGATGTGGAAGAAGCCAACCTGTCACTTGCAGGGGAGAAGTACATAACGGACTCAAAAAATGGAACATCAGCATTGACAAAATATTTCTTGTTTATAGGGTCATAACAACGATAACCCTTCTGAGTCCGAGAGTAACCTACAAAGACACACTTGACGGCTCTAGGAGATAGTTTGTCAAGTCCAGGAAACAAGTGGTGAACAAAGGCAACAGTACCAAAGACACGAGGGGTAAGTGAAAACAATTCCTTATCTGGGAAAATAACAGAAAGGGGAATTTTCTCACCAAGGACAGAGGACGGCATGCGATTGACAAGGTAGCAGGCTGTAAGGATAGCATCCCCTCAAAAAGTGATAGGCGCACAACTCTGGATAAGCAGGGTTCGAGTGATATCAAGAAGGTGACGATCTTTACTCTCTGCCACTCCATTCTGTTGAGATGTGTAAGCACAGGTGGTTTGATGAATAATACCTTTGGACGAAAAGAAATGAGAGAGAGATCGAGTGCAGAATTCCAATGCATTATCCGTACGAACATATTTGACAGAAGAAGAAAAAACATTATGCACTTCGATGATAAAATTTTTAATAGCATCCCCTGCTTCAGATTTATTCTTTAAAAGAAAAATCCAAGATACACGAGAAAAATCATCCACCACAACCAGATAGAACCTGTGTCCCTGATGATCAGGAACACGACTTGGACCCCAAATATCAATATGAAACAACTCAAATGGGGAGCTACTACTCCGACTCTGACGACTAGGGAAGCTAGAACGATGATGCTTTCCCAACTAACAATCTTCACAACGAAACGACGAACTCGGAGAGATCTGAGGCAAAAGATGACGCATCTTCTGAAGCGGGAGGTGACCAAAGCGTAGATGCTAGGTGTACGGAGAGACTGATCCGGCTGAGTGGGAAGAGACGCCAGCATAATTCCGGACCAGACGATAGAGACCATTCTGCTCAGGGCCACAGCCAATCACCCTGCCCGTTAGTATGTCCTGAAAAATGAGAGAAGATGGGTCAAATATAGTGCGGCAGTGCAAATCCTTCGTAATCTGACTAATGGATAATAGATTCATGGAAAACTCAGGAGCATATAGAACATTCTGTAAATGCATATACGGTGACAAGGTGATCTCCCCTGTCCAAAGATGGGGGAATGAGTTCCATCAGCTATGAGCACTGAGCGTCCAGGTGGAATGTCTCTGTATGACTCAAGTCTATCCCGATCTCGGCCGAGATGATGGGTGGCGCCGAAATCCATAATCCACTCTGAGAGATCATTACATGATGTAAGCCAGTAGCACTACCTGGGGTATTGGTAGCGGTAGAAGTACTGTCAGATGCTGAAGCGGCAATATCTAAAGATCCACCTGGAGAATCAGTAGACAATTGAGTCATAATATCACGCAGGCGCGCCCAAGGTTGCAAAAAACGGTTCATGCGGTCGTTTAAAAGGCCGTTTAAACTCATTCGGTCCTCGACCGACTGTATTACCTTTAATCGGCTATGTAAACGGTCAGACCGTTTAAACGGTTGTAATCGGCCGTTTACACGTCGTTTAAGCGGCCGCGTTTTGCATTAAGGTTACATAAACCCTATATTGATTATGCTATCTACTTTGACATGTCACATTTGGATGAAGAAGTCATTGAAATTGATAATATGTGGTCAATGTTGTGAATATGTAATAATATTTTTATAGGTCATTTATACTTTTTTATTAAATATATATACGTAATATTTTTTTATTAATTTAAAAATGTAAAACCGCATAGACCGTTTAATTTCCGTTTAAACTCCCGCATACCGTTTAAACAGTAATCGGTGACCCTACCGACTGTATATCGCATACCGTTTTTTGCAACCTTGGGCGCGCCATAAGCTCTTCGAACCGGTGATCTGAAGTGGATGCCGACGGAGATGTAACATGCTCGGTTACACGCGCCGATGCTGGAAACCCATGCTTAGAATAGCATATATCCTCAGAGTGACTCGTGCGATGACAGAAGGTGCGCGGTTGGCGAAAACAGCCTCCTCGGCCACGAGGTCCACGTCCACGAAAGGAAGACTGACCACCTCTCCCTCAGCCATTACCGAAGGGGGTGGAGTAGATGTGCTGGAAGAAACAGAGATGCGGCTGAGCCTACGGTAAACTTCCTCCATAGGAGGAATAATGGCATCGACAAGTATCTGAGAGCGTGCAGCCTCATACTCAGGAATAAGTGATGCTAGTAGAACTCCAACCATGGTAGCATTCCGGAAGGTCTTCTGCTACTCAGGAGTAGCCGTGAGGGGTGTAGTGCTATATAGTTTCTCAAACATCCCCCGCAGGGACGTATACAAAGAATGTAGCGGCCGCCCATTCTGCTTCATCATGAAAATGTCATGCTGGAGTTGTAACATCTTGGTCTCATTCCGCACTTGTGAATATGTGGCAGCCAGTATATCCCACATCGCCTTGGCGGTGGGCTGATGGAGGACATCATTGGCAATCTCCATCGACAGTGTTCCTGATAGCCAAACCTTGGCATAAGAATCATCGGCCTCCCAGGAGACATAGATCCCAATCTTCTCTGCCGGTTCATCCTCGGTAAGTATATGCTTCTTATCGTTCGACTTTCATGAACTGCATCGCCCGGAGCTCATAGTTCGTCCCATCCATCTTGACTATTAGCGCTGGACCTTTGAATGTGCGATGCCTATAGAGGGCATATCGACTTTACTTTCTGACATGTTGCCGGAGACGAAAACTTGGGATTGTAGACGAGAAACCAGTGTCTACATAAACATGATTGGATTTGAGTGCATATGTAGACTTTTATGCACTCAAATCCATGGAGAGATAGTGGCCGACGGAGGAAGGGGTGTCGGCTCTGGAGAGAAGAGAACCCGACGGTGAGGGTTCCCTACAACGGCGTTGAAGGGCCGATGTCGTCAAAGACCGGCAAGGAGGGTTGCCGGCGGGAGTGAGTTGCCAACGGGGGAGGGGGAGGGACCGGCGACGGGGCTGGAGGGTCTTGGCGGCAAGGAGGAGGGACTGGCGGCGACAGCCGAGGGTTGGAGAGAGAGAGGGGCGGCGGCGGGATGAGGCTTTTGGGGTTAGGGTTTTGGCTCTGATACCATGTTGGAGGAAATGCGCGATATGTTTATTCCAAAGAACCCTATGCTCTCTTATATAGAGAGGATCCATGGGTAAATTACATAAGAGTCCAGAAGGAAAAAAGAAAATATGAAACGGTACAGAATAACATAACATAACATAAATATCTACAAACACCAGCGGAGCCCAAATCAGTCATGGGACACCAAAAAGATCACAGTTGCAACAACCGCAAACTAATTTGGATACTAAGGAATGAAAATCAGAATGCCAAAATGCAGCAGCAACAACAACCCACCAAACTTAGGGTTTCACAAGAGCTCTATTCAAAGGCAAAGAAATCCAACACCAATCTTGAATAGCCCCATGAAACCAAGACTTCAATACAATGCCTCAACAAGGCTCTGATACCATGTAGAAAAAGAATCCAAACAAACATCAAGACACGAGACACAATATTTACGTGGAAACCCTCTGGATCGGAAGGGAAAAACCACTGAGTTAATGATCCTTGTTACTCGCAGCAACTGGGGCCTTTTTTCTCTTCTTTTTAATATGTTTAGAACATAAGGTGGGCTGAGTTACATATCAATTTCTAAGTGGGTGAACAGATCCTCACCCATGAATCATTTACCCATATATAAGCAACTCAACACTTTCAAGAGAGGCCCAGAGTTCCAGTCTAAGACCATCGCTTTGATACGATGGGGAAAAACTATTAGATGGATCGTATAATTTTGTTCAAGGGGCATGACTTTTCTATTCTGAGTGAAACCCTAAAGTCTGACGGATGATCTAATTCTACGATCAACTTAACCCTCATTGTTCTCAACTAGAGTAAATAAGAGAGTAGTACCTGGTTGGTCACAGGATTGTTTGGGCTGGAGTAACCTCCTTTAAATAGTAGCTGTTTGAATAGTTGAGAGGGTTAGAATGGAAAATGCGACGTGTTGTCACATTGCTTGTGTTATATTAACTATTTTTATGATTATAATATGTTTTTGATGTTAACTTTTTTATTTGAATGTGGTTAAAAGATATTATAAAATCAAAGAAAATGTTGAATTCATACAACTATTTCCAACCCGGGAATGTAGAGGTAGAGCTGGGTGGTAAACCTGGAAACTGCTATGGGTTGCGATCATGTTCAATTATATGTGTATCCCCAATCAATCTCCCAATGAAACTTTATTGTGATAACAAAATCACTATCAATCTTGCAAATAATTTGATCCAACGTGATCTCACCTGGCACGTTAAGGTGGATTGACACTTTATTTGGGAGAAGATCGATGCCAGCTAGCTCTACCTGTCATTTATCCAATTAGTAGGTCGAGTGACTGATGTGCTCACCAAAGGTTTTTCTACTGTAGCACGAGATGAACACAGGCAAGTTGGATGTGACTGACATCTATGCCAACCTGAGGGGGTGTATTGAAGCATTGTAGTAGGTTAAACCATCATGGGTAAGGAAACATTTGACCTATGTCCCTATATAAGCCCTCCTCTTTGTTTCAAAACAGAGATAAATCTAGCTGACTGTGTGAGGATGCTAGGTCGTCAGTCATGCTGTTTTTTCCCTCTTGTAGAAGAGGTTTTTCATGTAAATCTTCTTTCTTGTGTGATGTTCTACTTTAGAAGAGGTTTTCCATGTAAATCGTCTTTCTTGTGTGATGTTCTGCTTGTTTGTTTCTACAGTATAGTCTGACCTGTAAAAAGTTTTCTGGACATGCATAATAGAATTAATTTCTCAAGCCAGTAAATGCATTTAGTGGGCCGGCATGAGAAATGTATTGAATGTGGATTCAAAACTATAGCTATCAATTAGGAAATATATGGAATAGACATGGATTGCTAAATAAGGTATAAGTGGCGACAGACATGATTATTATACAATAGGCAGTAGGAGATGCAGAAGAGTCGACAAATCGGCTTTACTATTGTGGTCGATTTCCTTGTTCATGGGAACGGATCTTGTGCAAATCTCATGCAGATGTTAATGATCAACGTACCTTCAAATTTCTCTCTCCAAAATTTGCACATTCAAATTAGTCTCTCTCTCTCTCTCTCCAAATTTTGCACATCCTTGTATGCTGCCGTCGTTTTCTCCGTGAAAGAGAACGGGAGAGAATGAGAGAGATGGGGGATTAGGTTGGGAGAGGGCTCCATAATACGAGAGATTGTATTGTACATCCCCTCCTGGAGGAGGTTGATATTTGTAGGATGTGTATGCCTCTCACACAGTCCGCCTTCACCTCCACGTCCGACAATTACGGTCTCCCGCGAGACCCGGCCTTGCCGCAACCGCCTCCAACCATGCGGTCATCGGAGGCTGTTCTACATTATCTCGTGTAACACCCCAAGATTAATATCTCGTCACTAGGATTTGATACATTATCTCGTGTAGCACCCCGAGATTAATCTCTCGTCACTAGGATTTGATACATTATCTCGTGTAACACCCCAAGATTAATCTCTCATTACTAGGATTTGATTTCCTTTATAGCTCAAACTTTCGGGTTTAATCATTTTTTGGTACCTGACACTTGGAACCCAAATCAAAATTGCAGGGGTCAGCCTTACCAAACTATATTTGGGCATAGGCCCGAACCTGGTGTCTTGATCATCAACTGTAGGATCTTATAAATAGAAGGTCTGAATAGCCTTGTAATTCAAAATACATTTTGATATTTGATATAGTTTGTATGGAAAAGCGAGCATCTACCAATCTAACTAGCTGATACCTTCCAATCTGTCAAAAGGGAAAGTTTATAACAAAGTTGTTGCATATTTATAATTATAATGCTATTTCCAAAAGTTGCTAATATTCAAACAATTGTGCACAAGGATGGTGCAGGTTTTTGCTTTGTCATGTTTTTTCTGGGCCTTTTTGAGCAGAGGTGAAAAGAAAGTCGAATGGACAAAAGTGACCAAATTCTTTTCTTTTCCTTGGATTGCAGCACTCGGTCTTATCAAAAGCTTCCTTTGCTCATTTTTTCTTGCCACTGCGATGATCATTTTAATGACTTGTGTTAGAATAACGTAAAATGTGACATGCTGTAGCTTGATTATGTTTTGAGTAAGATCACACTATTGGAATTTTGGCTAGCGATTTTTTCGACCTATCACCACTGTTTCCAAAAGGTTGATAGGGTTTGTTATGGCCAAATCTCATTTTTTAATCTGAGAATGAGTAATTAGTAGGAATTGAACCCTAGTCCTTTGCAATGAAATCCAAAACGCTTAACCGCGGGACCTTTTAATGAGTTTGAAATCTATTCTTGCATATTTATATTCTGGCTAGCGGTGGCTTGAAATCAGCTAGGGGCATGGGTAATTAATATGGATTCCGTTTGCAGTATATATTTTTTCCATATCTGATTGGGCTAATGTGGTCAACATTTTTCATTTTTAAGATATTCTTTTATGCCTCGTGCAGTTCATCCATGGTGGTCTGAAGAATCCACAGGAGTATGTTGACCTCATTGCATACCTGAAGGAGTCAGCTTAGGGAAACTGACAGGGACTTGTTCTCTTTTTTTAGGCAACTCATCCTGTACCTTTGGTAGGACTAAAGTTCGATCACGAGATCCTGTGAGTTTTTTTAAGATACTTTGGTCTGGTTGATGTTTTTCTTAGTACCTGTAAAAAAATAACACCAGTTATTTTCAAACCTTTCTCATCGGTTCTTTCAGAAGGTTCTTTTTGAATTTTTTTATCACACGAGCAGTTTTATCCAGTCATTTTAGTATTTTAGTCTTTTCCTATCATACAAATGTTTCAAACCGTGCTGGTCAAATCTTTTTGGAAGATATTCATGCATGTGTATATCTTATTCTTCTTCTTGTGTATGAATAGACCATATTATTTTTGTATAATGTGTTACAATAGTTTTAGTGTGAATGTATGGATGACGGATTTTTTGTCGCCAAAGGGACGTTTGTTTTATACAGAATTCCGTTGCTATAACTTTTAGTTGCTAGAAAAATGTTTTGCTCTAATGAAGGTATAAAGACTAAATGGTTGTTACATGAGTCATGATGTAATGATAAATTATACATGAATTACGACGCAGCTACGGAATTTTATAGGGAAAAAATATATATGTAAATATCCTAAAGCATAATATGGTATAAAGAACATATGGAGCAATTGCAATCTACGTATGAAATTCTCGGATTAGAGTTAAATTAAGATTAAGAATCCTAATAGGATTGGACTCCTAATCCTAATAGTAGTTGAGTTGTATCTATTTATAGTCTTATTCGAAATAGGATTATAGGGTTGTATTAGAGCTATATAAAGAGGGGGGGGGGGCATTGCCTTCACACCACAGCAAGAGTGAATACCACAAAAGAAGAGAGGTAAGAGAGTGAGTGAACAGAGAGTTGTACTCGTCTTTTTATAGTGATCTTTCTTCTCCGATTACCGCGAGAGGTGACTAACAACCGTTATATTTGATTGTCTTTTCTTCACGTGCTTCTACGAGAGGAGACGATATCGGCGGGTCGTGTTCCCAACAGAAACAACGAGACACGATTTAGTTCTGGACGGGATACGATTTAGTTCCGAACGAGCCTAAAGTCTAAACCAACGATTGACAGACGATGTACACAAAAACACCAAAGGAGTGATTTATGTACTAATTCAATGATTTCTTCACATATTTATGATTTATGAACAAAACAATTTCAAAATCCAGTATAACGTGGAGGATGATAAGAGTTTTCTTGCCCTGGTGGGAGGTTGTAGTCGTTGTTGTTATTATTATTATTATTTTGCGATTTTGATTCCAAAATCCAACCTTATAACTTAGATTAATGTTCCACGTATCCTCCAATTTTGCTCAAATATGAGGTTATTTGTTTTTTTTATTTTAATAATCAGAGATTCGGTCAACATCTAAGAACTTTAATTCTACTTAAAAAAGAATTGGATATTTAATCATTAAAATAGCAAATAACTTCGAATTTGAGCAAAATTTGGAGGTCGAGACCATTGAGCTGTCCGGATTATTCCTCATGATTGTCCTAGTTTAGGAGTCCGAGAGGGACGTGAGAGGCATGATTTGGGATACACAAAGCGTCGGCCGATACTGAACCATATCTCCATAAACAAATGCAAAGATTAAGATATCAAAGTATACATACCTATGCCTCTTAAAATCTCAAGCTGCAACGACCAGTAACTTGCATTATTACTCGAACACAAGAACACGCAAACGGCACGAACTCATGCAACATCATTGTTGGAGCATTAATAGTATGCGCCCATTGAGTTGTAACAGGGTAAATGGATCATGGAGAGGATCCATTTACCCCATCCAGAGTTTAGTCCCACATCGTCCAGTGGTGGGACTTGGAGGCTCTGCAGAGGCTATATAAAGAGCCTCAGACCTCCTGTAACAGTTGAGAAAATGCAAGGCATAACACGCTCCTTTGAGGGCTTCTCCCGTGGTTTCATCCCGCTCCTCACGGAGTAGGGTTCCACGTAAAATCCCGCTGTTCTTTTCTTGTTTATTTATCTTTTCCATGTTACGCTTCCGCTTCCGATTTTCTAACATGGTATCACAGGTCTTTTCCATATCACAGGTCTTTTCCATATCACGTTAAAAAATAAACAAGTAAATAGAGGCGCGTGATATGGGTTTCCATACGGGGAACCCTAATAAAAGTCCCCCACGCTATATAAAAAAATCACAGGTCTTGTAAATGCCCAAGTGGGCTGACGGTTATCCAGAAAAAAAAGAGTTATTAAAAAAAAAGAGGAGGAAAGAAGAAAAAAGAGGCGCGTACACGATACAAAAAGCCGTACGCAAGTAAAAAAAATGCAGCAAAAGCCGTAAAAGAAAAGAGAGGATGAAACGGCTTATAAAAAAAATGATGACGGCTTAATAAAAAAATGGAAAAAAAATTGGAAAAAGTCGTATGCAAGTTTCATGTTTGTTTTCCCCATTATGTTATCTTCTCCCAACTTGGTCGACGTACATGTTTTCCGACAAGTATGGGAGAAAGGGGGAATATATGTAGAGTCACAGGTCTGTTCATGATCCAGATTCAGATGCAGATGCCAGTCTTCAGACCATTCAGAATTTCAGACTCTACAGATGATCAGATTTTGTCAGACTCGACGATTGTCTTCCGAGTTCTCCAGTTTTAGACACGCACAAGTGTGCGGTCATTGTCAGATGAGCATAAGTTGCCATCATTGTCAGAGGTCCCCATCATTCTTCTAGTTGTCAGGCCAGAGTTTTCATGTGAGCCATATGGACTCCAGAGCAGAGGACCATTCCCTTGAGGCAAGGGTTTTCATGTGGTATCATAGGTACACCAGAGCAGTGCACCATTCTCTGAGCCAGATGGGAGAGATCCAGTTCTCCGACGAGGAGACTTCAGGCGCAAGTTCAGACTCGATGGTCAGGTTACGAGTCTTCAGTTGACTCACACTCCAGCCCGTTCGTCCTCCTCACCTGCACGGCATGAGAAGCAACGTCCTCGACTGCAGCAATGTGCACGTTGGGTTGATATTGTCCGTAGTGTCCTGTAGCGTTGAGTTGAGTTTCTGTCTGTTTGTCCAAGCTGAGCATTACATGCTCCAGCTTGAGGGGGAGTGTTGGAGCATTAATAGTATGCGCCCATTGAGTTGTAACAGGGTAAATGGATCATGGAGAGGATCCATTTACCCCATCCAGAGTTTAGTCCCACATCGTCCAGTGGTGGGACTTGGAGGCTCTGGAGAGGCTATATAAAGAGCCCCAGACCTCCTGTAACAGTTGAGAAAATGCAAGGCATAACACGCCCCTTTGAGGGCTTCTCCCGTGGTTTCATCCCGCTCCTCACGGAGTAGGGTTCCACGTAAAATCCCGCTGTTCTTTTCTTGTTTATTTATCTTTTCCATGTTACGCTTCCGCTTCCGATTTTCTAACAATCATAATAAGAATGGAGACTCCATTTTATAATAATCTAAACCAAGGTGTTAACGTCTAATACGATGACAAGTTCAGACCGAGAAAGGGATGGGAGGCGGTTCCTTCCTCTCTTGGTGGGCAGTCACCGGAGGCTCTCCCGGCGAACGAATCGGATTAGGCCCAAACGGAACCAAATGATACATCCCATAGCCCTTTGCCGAATCAAACTCGAGCGGAGGACTTCCCGGCGATTCAATGGAGGCACGTCTATGACTCAGACTTGCCGGAGATTCTGTTTGGTTTGCTACGTGGCTGAAGAAGGGGCGTCCTCCGACAGCAACAGCAGCCAACGCTGCGACGCCGACTACGTATACGAGGGATGTGGCTGTGGCTAGCAGTGCCATTGCTCTGTGCTGAACGAGCTTCCAACCTTGACGTGCAGAAGCCTCTGATGGTTGCCATATTTATATATTTTTATGGCATTAACAGAAGGTGCTGCATGATTGATCTTGCAGGATCTACGAAAACAAACAAATTATTTCATACTCCATACGAAGTCGTTTTTATGGATTTCATTCTACAGATTTCTTAAATGAGGACTCCGCGGGGGAGAACTCCAGCGGCCAATTATGGAATGAATGCGAATGTATTGAAGCAATGAGATATTGTTATCTTTTCTTGCGGATGTTCACGTCCCGTAATTTGTCTCCGATTTCTTTCTCGTCCAAATACCCAAACGAAGGTCCTTCCTGCTCCATTTGAGTACTGTATTGTTTAATTTAATGGTTTTTATTATTTGTGTCTATCTGAGATACTGCAATTTCAGTTATGCCTTTCCCTTTTTAAGAATATCAGTTGTGCTCCCAAACTTCTTGCATTTCTATCACTTGTGCTCATTGGGTTAGTTGCCGTTCATTTCCAATGAAAACGAACTTTAGCTTTGGGATATTACGGGAATTAAATTAAAAATAAAAGCTAAAAAGGTCATTTCTCATCTTTTCTTCCTCCTTCCCCATCCTCTTCCTCTTCTTCCCCTTCTCTTCCTCCTCCTGCTCCTCTACCGCCTCCTCCCCCGCCCCCAAGTGCGCCTTTCGCCCCGAGCTCCTTCCCCCGCCCTCGCGTCGCCTCCTCTCTACCCGCCCCCACGCCTTCCCCTGTCCTGCCTTCTCCCCCCGACCCCAGGTTGTCCCCTGCCCTGCCGCCCCCGTGGCTCCCCCTGCCCTGCCTCCTCCCCTAGCCCCCAGGTCACCCCCTGCCTCCGCTGCCCCCGCGCCTCCCTCTTCCCCGCCTCCTCCCCCCACCCCAAGTCGCCCCCTGCCTCCTCCTCCCCGTCGCTGCTTCCTCTGCCTCCTCCCCACCACCCCTTCCGCCCTCCGTCCTTGCATCCTCCACCTCCTCCCACCCACGTCCTCCGCCCCTAGCCTCCTCCCCCTACCCGTCCTCTCCCTGTTTCCTCCTCCTCCTCCCCACCACCTCTTTCACCCCATCCTCCCCGTCCTCCTCCCCCCACCTCGTCCGCCCCTCCCTTCCTCCTCCTCCTCCATTGGTCGACACCCTCCTCGCTCCCATCCTCCTCTACTGGCCGATACCTCCTCCCTGCCTTGGCATCCGCACAACCCTTCCAAGTTAGTTCGGCTCTGCCGCGCACATGGGCAGCGACCTCCCCGACCCCCGTCCTCATCCTTGTCATCATCGGCGTCCTCGAGCTCGAACTTCACGGTGTCATCCTCGTCGATGGAAATGTCAATGCTTGACGAAGTAGTGCAGATCCATCAACGTAGAGGTGTGGGCTTTTTTCCCAAATATACCCCTCTAACAACACCATGGTTTGATTAAACCATGGTTAAGTTCAACATATTGACGGTCAGAGTAACAGAGGGGCATGACCGATAGAACGGCAAGAAGTTGGAGGCACAATTGATATTTCCAAAAAGAAAGGGACATAATCGATATTGCAATAACTCGGAGGTGCACAACTGATAAAAATCCTTAATTTAATCGTATCGTAAGGGAGAAAAAAATAAGGTTCAAGATAAAAAGTCTGGCTAATATATATGGATTTCCACATGTTGACTTCTTTCGCTGCTATCCATATTTAAATATACCCCCGTGCATGCTCGTTGTTTTAACAAATAAATGCCCTGTAAATGAACTATGAGAATGAGGGGGTTCCATAAATCTTTCAGAGATTAAACTCGCGGTACATGCATGCGAGTTTGTCGTTGACCTGATCACGACTAGCTAAGAGTAACATTGTTTGTTGATACATGCATATAATGCGTGTTTTAGTGATGATATAAACATATTTCTTTGTAGAATTGTACCTAGCTCTCAACTTTGGAGAATAATGAACATGCTCAAGAAAAATGACGATGTTGATCGTGTTAGGCTGTTAAAAGAAAAATGACCTCCAGTGGTCATGAATACGAAGATAATGTTCATGAATAATATGATTTCAATATCAAAATGTCTATTATAATTGTAGAGATGTTATAGAATTTTGGGCAGTTACTGGGGGCGTACATGTCACTAGAAGGTCCTATATAGGGTGTTCTTCCTATGGTGAAAGACACACAAGAATGAGAACTTGGGTGAGTCCTGGGATCCCCAAAAATTCTTACCAAAGAATTGTTCTTCAAACGGAATCAAAGCTTCTTCGATCTTTATTGAGTTCTATTCCGACAAGCATTTGATACAATCAACTCAGACATACATCCGACCCCATCGTGCCAATTGAGCCTCGATCAACTGATCGTGCATGCACCTCTGATCACATCAGATCAATCCCCATCTTGTTGTACTCGGCTCTCATGTGGAGACAACATCGATCCCTTCTGCACCATATTGTGTCCCTCAATTCAAAGGACCACGAGAAAGAAGTCAGAAAATTAGTTGCAACTAAACTTGTGAAATTGGAGCACCTTAACAGTACAAACTACGATATGTGGAGCCGTATAATTCACTATGGTCTTTATGCATGAGAATATCCATTCTGTAATTGATGAAGCCCACTCATGAATTGATAAGCCCACTCATGAATTGCCTGAGAATCCCACTGTCGACCAAATTAGGACACATTAGCAATGGAAAAAAATGGACAATGGGGCACGTAGATTCATGTTAATTCACATGGAGGATAATTTGATTCAGATTTTCGAAACCCAAGTGTTTGAACGATTCCGATAAATGATTAAGTGGTCAACAGCAGCACCCCGGTCGTTTCGCGGCCGACGGTTGCGGGATGACCGAATCCAGCGGAAAACGTTGTGGGAGCGCGGGGATAATGGGGCGGACGGCTCGAGGGGCTAACTCCCTATAAATAGATCTCCCGATGGGAGGAGAAGCCATCGAAGCAACACCTCGAGCACGGGATCCCATATCCCTCCCTCTCTCTCGATCTCCCTATCTCTCTCGTTCACAACTCAAGAAGAAGTTCAGCGGCGACGTAACTTGTTGATCTCTGACTGGTATCAGAGCTCATCGCTCCTTGGCCGCTGCCGTTATTGTTCGCCATCTCTCCTTGGCCGCAGCCGCCGCTTGCCCTCCTCCCTGGACAACAACTCACGTCGAGAAAGGTAATCCCAACGAAACTCTATGCCCCACAGGCTTTCCTTTATTTTTTTAAGCCCCTATTTTGCTAGAAACCCCTCATAAACTTCCCTGTTTAAAAAAAGGGCAGATCTTCAAATTCACGTTTTTTTTCCTGGACCTTTTTTTTCTGTGTTTGTTTGGGCCTTGACGGTGGGTCCTTTGGGCCCTTTTTTTATCTAGTTCATGTTGCTAGATTAAATATCTATGTTTCAATTATTATAATATGTGTAATCTAATCTAAATCTAATTTTAGTTAAAGTTTTAAAAACCCTTAATAGTGTAAAAGAAACTTTTTCTTTAACGGCAGTAAAGTTTTTTTTACACCACGTTTTTTTAACAAAAGTTTTTTTGAACCAATTTATTAGTTTTGTAAATTTGAAATAAGGAAGTTTTTTTTACTTTGAATAATTACATTCATCCCAGGATCACAGGATAAAAACTCCATTGAATTACACCACGTATTTTTTTTACCGTTCATAGGATCTTTTTTTTTTGAAGAGGATGCATTTATTCTTCTCCGTTTAAAATAAATTAATTGTCTTTTTTTGTGTAAAGTTTTTATACACTAAGTTTTTTTTATCAAAATACAGTCCATGCTTGTTAAAATAAAGTTTTTTTATACTTTTAAATAATTTTTTTGGTGGGGTAAGCAATTAAAAGGGAGTTGGTTAAGTAATTAAGTTTTTTAAGGGAATGTTCTCTCACGTTTTCTTAAAAAGACTATTAACTTGTTTTGTTGACTAATTGGTACGGTTAAGAAGATATTGATTAATCAAACTTAATAGGAACTTAATTTAGCCTATTTTGCTATTAACTTGTTTTCTTAACTTGTTTTGTTCAATATTGATTAATCTTTGCATTATTAATCAAACTTGAATCAAAGCCTAATAGGAATTTTTTGTAAAAAAAATATTTACAGACCCACCCACGTTTATAAAAAAACTTTAAAATCAATTCGTTTTTGACTTTTTTTAGTTGAATCTTGTCACAGTTTCTTTAACTTGTTGCTTAAATAGGATGCTAGTCAAACTTGATAGGAACGTTGGTGCTTGTTATCTTTTATCAACTTCAAACAAAAACTCCGTTTTAATTACTATTGTGAAATTACACAATCTCATACATTCCTGCATTTATTTTATTAGATTCAAAATCAAATGACAAGCAAGACTATTGCCACTGAGGTGGGGAAAATCGAGTATCTTAATGGTACTAATTATGAATTATGGAGTAGGAAGATCTATTTTGGCCTGCTACACGATAGCATACACTCCATAATAGACAAACCTGTCCCTACATTATCTGAGAATCCAACTGTGGAAGAAATTAGGTCCCACGAACAATGGGAGAAAACAGATAATAGGCCTAGAAGTTTTATGCTGACCCATATGGAGTTGAACCTGATTCGGGTCTTCGAGACCTGTAAATCAGCGTATGAGCTCTGGACTGCGGTTAAGGAGAAATATCACTCCAAATCCGAAGTGAGCGTCCAGCTGCTTCTACACAAGTACAACTCGTGTAGAATGAAGGAATCTAAAAGTGTTCTCGAGCACGTGAACAAGATGATCGTGATGGCCAAGGATTTTGCGGCTGCTGAATAACCATTTTCAGAAAAGACGTAGATAGCAACCATCTTAGGAAGTCTCCCGCCGTCATTCAACATGGTTGCCACATCCTTGAGGATGAACGTTAACATAAAAAGTGTGACGGACCTACCTGCACAGCTGGCGATTGAACAAGACCTCTCAAAGAAAAGATCGAAAGTAGAGATCTTTGAGGTTGAGGAGGAAGATGAAGAAGCAAATGCCATGCACGTAAAGAAAAGGATAGGCCCCTCTAAGGCGAATTTCAAGGGAAAGAGTGGGAAATATCCACGTGACTCTTGCTATGGTTGTGGCAAATATGGCCATTTCAAGGTCAATTGACCCAACAAGAAGAAGCTAGGAAATTCTAAAATGCCTGAAAACAAAGGCAAAAAAATGAAATTTGCGGCTGTTGTGGAATGCAACTCCGTCATCACGAACAATAATGGATGGTGGATCGACTCTGGAGAAACCAGACACATCGCCAAGATGAAGGAAGGCCTGGTGGACTTCAAGGAGCTGAGCAAAGGCGAACATAGGATCTTCATGGGGAACAACACCTACCTAGACGTGGAATGTGTTGGGACATATAGACTTGACCTGGGGGATATCATTATGATACTAAATGATGTACTATTTACCCCAGGGATACGTCGGAACCTGATATCTGTCCCAGTGCAGCTCAAGAAAGACTTCGAAGTTAGGTTTTATAATAAGCGTGTCTCTATTGGAAGAATAAGAAGGTCTATGCGATGGGAAAGTTTGTGCCCGAGCATGACCTATTTTGTCTTCCTGTAATAAACTCTAGTGAATCAATGAATGCCTCTTCTGAGTATTCCTTGTGTTGTTTGTCTGACTATGACTTGTGGTACATGAGACTGGATCATCCATGGAATTTTAAAATGGATCAAATGATTAAGGTAAATTTATTGCCTAAAATCACGGGTGCAAGGACATTGCCTTGCGAACACTGTTTGGCCGGTACAATGACGAGAAGGCCATTCTCAATCAGAATTTGGTCAACAGAGTTACTAGGTTTGATCCATTCGGACATATGTGGACCACTAAGCGTCATCACACATAAAAGTAAGGAATATTTTATAACATTCATTGATGATTACTCAAAGTTCTCCTATGTCTATCTCTTAGGAAGAAAGTCGGAAGCACTTGAAATATTTAAGAGATATAAGATGGAAGTGGAGACAAGATTAGCAAAACCAATCAAGACTCTTAGGATAGATAGAGGTGGGGAATATAGCTCAAAGGATTTTGAGGATTACTGTATTCAGATAGGCATTCGCAGGCAGACTAAAATGCCCTATACACCACAACAGAATGGTGTAGCTGAAAGAAAGAATCGAACTTTGATGAATGCAGTAAGGTGTATGCTTTCACACTCAGGACTCTCCAAGAAATTCAGGGGAGAGGCAGTGTTGACAACGAACTATATACATAATATGATTCCCACCAAGTCCGTAGAATCAACACCATATAAAATATGGAATGGCCGAAAACTTGAGTTGGGCCATCTCCGGAAATGGGGATGCGTTGCACATGTTCTGGTACCGAGTCAGCTTAGGGACAAGCTAGACTTCGGGACATTAAAGTGAAAGTTTATTGGATATAGTGAACATTCTAAAGGGTATAGATTCTTCCATGAAACTAAAGGTCTGATCGAAAGTCGTGATGCAACTTTTCTTGAAATTCATCAAGAAAAGGAGTATGAAATAGAGGAATCAGATCCTCTGATTGTCCTATAGGACAATGAAGACGACTCGATCATTAGACAAGAACTTGGGGATGATATCGATCATCAAAATATAGAGAATGAACCTATGGAACACGATGATCCTTTAGAGGAAGTGGGTGGACCCACACAACCCACGAGTATAATTGACAACAAGAGACCCAGAACACGGCCCGCATAGATGGAAGATTCTCATTTCTAGGGATGCGAGGCGTCGTGTTACATCGTGGATGAGGATGTCGCGGATTGTACAGATCCCATATCCTTTGATGAAGCTATGGCTTCGTCTGAGTCAGAATCATGGTCGGTCGCCATGAGAGATGAGTTGGACTCAATTGAGCGAAACAATGATTGGGAATTATGTGATTTACCAGAAGGTAGGCAATCCATAGGATGTAAGTGGGTATTGTTGACAAATACAAAGCCAGATTAGTTGCCAAGGGTTATACTCAGCAAGCTGGAATAGATTTCCAGGAAACCTACTCTCCAGTAGATAAGTTTGCATCCATTCGGATGATCTTAGCCATAGTCGCATATATGGATTTGGAATTATTCCAAATGGATGTGAAGATGGCCTTTCTTAATGGAGAATTGAGGGAGGAGATTTATATGCGACAACCTGATAGATCTCAGGTTGAAGATCAGGAGAAAAAGGTCTAGAAGTTAAGAAAGTCATTATATGGCTTGAAGCAGTCTTTACGGCAATGGTATATCAAATTTCATGAGAAAGTTATTCAATTTGGTTTTGTTTCAAATAAATTGGATAACTGTGTGTATGTCATGAAGAGTGGGATCAGTTTAGCAATCATGTCATTATATGCTGATGACATTTTGCTTGCAGGTAATGGCATACAAGTGCTCAAAGAAATCAAACAAAAATTGAGTAATGAATTTGAGATGAAGGACATGGGCGAAGCATCCTATGTTCTTGGAATTCAAATAACAAGAGACAAGGACTCAAGGACATTGAGCCTTAGTCAGGAAAGATATTTGCATACTGTGTTAAGGAGATTTGGAATGCAGAACAACACTCCAGCTCCAACACCACTTGTGATGGGAAAGAGACTCAGTAAGAGTCAGTGTCCCGGAAAGGGAAAGAAACCTTTAGATGTACCATATGCACAAGCTGTGGGAAGTTTAATGTATGCAATGATGTGTACTCGACTTGATTTAGCTTATCCAGTAAGCTTAGTCAGTAGATATCAAAGCAATCCGGGTCCAGTACATTGGGAAGCTGTAAAGAGGATTCTTCGATATCTGAAAGGGACAATACATCTGGAACTTGTGTATCAAACAGAAACGCTTGAAGTGGTAGGATACTCCATACTCCGATGCCGATTTCGGAGGGGATGTGGATGATGGAAAATCCACATCGGGTTACCTGTTCATGTTTGGTGGTGCAGCCGTTTCTTGGGGTAGCAAGAAACAAGGATGTATATCTCGACATACACAGGAGGCTGAGTACATTGTATGTAGCATGGCCACCACTCATGTTGTGTGGATCAGGATTTTTCTAGAGAACCTAAGCCTCGAATTGGTCAAAGGGCCAATTGAAATGTATTGTGACAATAAAGCTGCGATAAGCTTGATTAATAGTGGGGTAAATAGTTCTAAAGGAAAACACACTGAGATCCAAACTAAGTCATACAATTCCCTTAAAATTAAGGAATTCAAAAATGTAATCGATCACATGAATAAAATGATAGTCATGGTAAAAGACCTAGTGGCAACATGATTAGAAGTTCCAGATAGATTGCAAGTGGCTTCTATTCTCAATAGTTTACCATCCTCCTTTGATGTAGCGGTGACATCTCTTAGGTTGAGTGGTACCATTCAGAACATTTCTGATCTTCCTGCTTAGTTAGTGATGGAATAAGACTTGGCCAATCAGAGAAAGAGGACAGGGGTCTTCGAAGTTGAGCCTCAAGATGAAGCAAATGCAATGCACAACAAGAAGCGATGGGGACCCTCCAAGGTTGTATTAAAAGGAAAATGCGGAAAAGTACTATGAGGCTCATGCTACGACCTTAGGAGTTTTGGTCATTTCAAAGCCAACTGCCCAAAGTAAAAGAATGCGGGTGCCTCCGAGGGACAAGAATACAAAAATAAGTATAACCCGGAATTTGAAGTAATGGTAGAATGTAACTTTGTAGTGATAGAGTACGAAGGATGGTGGATTGACTCCGGTGCAAACCGCCATACAAAGACCAAGGATGACCTGGTAGATTTCATGGAACTTCAAAAGGAAGAACATCGAATTTACATGGGAAATAATACCTACCTTGATGTTTAATAAGTTGGAACATACAAACTGATCTAGAAAGTAGCATAATGGTCTTGAGTAATGTACTGTATGCTCTTGGAATCCGTCGAAACCTCATCTATGTCCCCATACTACTGAAAAAGAAGTTTGAAGTTCGTTTCTACAACAATTGTATTACCATTGGCAAAGATCGAAAATTTTTAACATGGAGAAATTTATACTAGGCGATGATATGTTCTTTTTGAATGTCACTTATGAATTAATAAAAGGAAGTTTTGATTATTCCTTATATTGCTTATCAATGTATGATCTTTAGCATATGCAGTTAGGACACCCAAGAAATTAAAAAAATGGACCAGTTAGTTAAGATGAACCTAATATCTAGCATGAAAGGAGCGAGAACATTGTCCTGTGAGCATTGTTTGACCAGTAAACGACAAGAAAACCTTTCTCTAAAAGTACAAAGTTAAATGCATTGTTAGGTTTGATCCATTCTGTCATTTGTGGTCCTTTGAGTGTGAGTACACATGGAAATAAGAAATACTTCATAACTTTTATTGATGACTACTCCAAGCATACCTACATTTATCTCATAAGTAAAAAAGTAGAAGCTTTTAAAATGTTCAAGAGATATAGAATGGAAGTAGAGAAGAAATTAGGAAGACCAATTAAAACACTTAGAATTGACAGAGGTAGTGAATTCAACTCAAATGAATTCAAAGATTATTGTATTCAGGAAGGCATTAGTAGGAAAACTAAAATACCTTATTGATGAATACCCATTCATCACTCTTTAGTCTTTTATTTTAGCTACAAAACCTTTGCCAAACACATGTAGATATATGTAAATAATAATTAGCAAATAGCATGCATTGTGTAAAAATAAATAATTAGCATGTTTTTGTGCATAAATAAAAGAATAAAGAAACAAAAGAAAAAGAGGGAGATATTTAGAATAAATATTGAGCGACCTAATCCCAAGGGAGGGCTCAACATGGGCCTGACCGCATAAAAACCAAAGTAGAGAGAGATAAGGAAGCTCATGTGTGTAAATATATACCTGTAAATAAATAAAAATATTTTACTCTAAATAAAAATAAAAATGGGTTTGTATTTATTTGTAAATATTTGTAAATATTAAATCAAAATAAAAATGGAAAAATAAAAATAAAAATAAAAATCCTTTCATCATTGTCTATATCCACCATGTACATAAGACCACATACTTATTTATTTCTCAATAAAAATGTGTACATATTCCATATTCCATTATGTAAATAAATAAAATACAAATCACAAAAATAAAAATAAAATAAAAAGAAATAGAATAAAAAGCAAAATAAATATTGTATATATACCATGTACATAGATGTATATAAGTAATTATTTTACCCTTGTACATAAACAATAAAAATAAAATAAAAATATCAAATTATTCCAAATTTTATAATATAAATAAATAAAATATAAAATTGGAATAAAATGTACAAAAATAAATAATTAAAAATCAAAAATTAAAAATATATAGTGTATATACCTATATATAATATGAGGATGGGGAGCTTGCACCAAGGTCCATGTAACTTTACATGCACCGGCGCTTATATCTTCCACATTTTTTTACTTTTTTGAAAAATACCACCATGTATATTCATCCATATATCCTCTAATATGTCATTCGAATTTCGTCAGAAACAGAGATTCCTATGACCTCCATCCAGAACAGGTCGATTACAGCAATTCTAAGACCGTTAAAATTGCCTGTTCTGGATGAGGTCATAGGAGTCTCTGTTTCTGACGAAATTCGAATGACATATTGGAGGGATATATGGATGAATATACACGGTGGTATTTTTCAAAAAAGTAAAAAAATGTGGAAGATATAAGCACCGGTGCATGTAAAGTTACATGCACCTTGGTGCAAGCTCCCCATCCTCATATAATATATTATATTGTATTTACCCAATTTTTATTTCAAAAAAATAAATAAAAATCACAAAAAGATAATTTATAAATAAATAAACATTTTTTATGATTTAACTTTTTCCAAAATCGGTCATTAACTATTTTATATTGAATTTCCAAATATTTATGATGTGGTCGCTCCAGATTGGTCCACGGGGGATGTTGACCCCCCGGTCAACTCTCGCCCTTGGACCACCAGCCCGCGGATCTTGTTGCCCGACCCGATTTCTTCCAATTACTGCGCCTTGATCCGACCGCCAAAACCTTTAACCCCGGGTCCTAATCCATCATTGATCATCCTAGATCCATGCCCGGTGGTTAACATCGGGGTCCGTGCTCCGATTTCCTCGCTCGACTCCCATTTAGCCGGACCCCTAGGAGTATAAAGCTACTGCTCCGCCGCACATTTCCGCCTATCTTTGGCTCCGCCCTTTCCATCCCAGGACCTCCACTACTCTCGCCTGAGTGACAGCTTGCTGCGGGTGGTGTTACAGTGAGGAGGGAGTGCCCGGCCACTGATCCGGCGACCTAGCGCCGTCGTGCACCGCCCAGGAGTAGCGCTCGAGCCTCGGGCATCGAAGACCCTCGAGGCAAGGATCAGGAGCTTCAGAAGCTCATTCCCGGTCGACCTCGATCATCCGGTAAGCCTAGTTCCTCTTAGTTTTCGCTAATTTCCATTTACCCCCAATTTCATCTTCCGCCGACGACCGTCGATTCCGACCATACCAGTCCCCCTTTCGACCATCGGAGTCGACCCTCACACCCACGAGACTCCTCTGCACCTTCTGCCCACTCACACCCCCCGACTCGCCTTGGAGCGGGGACTTCGATCTTCACCGCCGACGCCTCGCCGGAGATCGACCACCACGACGCACAGACCACCCACCTCACTTCTAACCAGGTCGAGGCATTTTGCCCTCGACCCAGGAGTCTTTCTGTGCTACTTTACAGGTCTGAGGAGGTCCATCTGAGGTCCTCCACATTCAGCACATGAGCCTAAGCTCCGCCTTCGTCGCTGGAGCTCTTCGGAGTCTCCCGGCGTCATCGGAGGAGCCTTACAGACGCGGGAGGCCTTGGCGATCCTTTTCCATCTATCAGCTGCCCCCGAGGAGGTCCAGCGCGCTCACATTCCCCTGGCGAAGTTCGCCGGCGAGGAGTTCTTCCAGGACCCTCCACCGCCGTTCGTTCGACCCCGGAGGCCCAGATTTGATCTGGACCGTTCATTTACACGAAGAGGCGCCCCGCATCAGCACCGTCCGATCAGCACGTGGCGTCATCTGGAGCGTCCGTTGAAGAGGAGAGGCGCCACTACTTCCAGCCGTCAGATCAGCCATGTGGCGCCGCCCCAGTCCATCTGATAATAAAGGGTAATTTACCCTTAGACCCTTTGCCTTTTTGTTTTTATTAAATAGTCCTGTAAATATTTTATAGAGTTTATTTTAGTTTGGTAAAATTGCATAGAGGACCTGTTAGTTTATTTTATTGCATTTTCGTCCCTGTTAATGGTGGACACGTGCATCGACACATGATCTTTTGGTGAAATTGCATACTCTGGGCTGTGGTTTATGGTTGTTAATGAATGAAAGATCTTTCTTGTTATTTGCACATATACCCTGTGAGTGTTTTTATTGAACATGTGCCGAATTTAGTGGGTTATTTGCAATCAGCTCCCTGAGCTTTTAGCACCTGTTGCTAATAAGCCCTCGGAACTTATTTTCTTTGCATTTGGGTCCCTGTGTGCCCAGTACACGTGCCTCGCGCGTGCAAACTTGGACTTTTTGCATCAGGACCCCCTTAGCTTCTGTGTTTGTTACTTTTAGGCCGCCAGAAGATATTTTTATTGCAGACAGGTCCCTGTGACTGTGGGCTCTTGTTTGTTTTAAATAAAATATCAAATTGTATCCAAATTAAGTGAAAATTTGATACTTTCATTATTTTTTTGGAAAATTTTTGAGCCTTTTTATTATTTTTAAAAATTCAAAAACACCCATTTTTCTACCTATCCAGATTTAAAATTCACAAAAAAATATAAAAACTTTCTCAAAAATTCTAGAAAAATTCAGATTTTGTTTGTTTTGGTGTGCTTGATTTTGTGGCCAATTTTGGTCATTTTTGGATTCACAGAAAATATAAAAATTGAAAAATATTGAAAAACTCATAAAATTCTAATAATTAGTAGAAAAACTCAAAAATAATAAAGCTTTTTCCTGATTTCTCCTTTTTATTTCTACTTTCCAGGAAAAATACCTCCAGGCCTTGAAAAATCATTTAGTATTTTTAAATGGTCTTAGAAGCCTGATTGTACAGTTTTCAGTTATTTTTTCCTTCTTTCATTTTTATAAAATTCTATAAAAATCAAAAAATTCTCAAAAATTCATTAAAAACAACAAAAAATATAAAAATCATAAAAATATTTTTGCTTGAATTTTTAGAGCATTTTAGAGTAATTAAATAATTGTGTGAAGTTGTCTTTATTTGTCCTTTTTATTGTTTTCTTTATAATTAAAAATCAAAAAAAATATAAAAAATATCAAAATCCACCAAAAATAATTTGTTTTATTTTTATTTGTTTTTTACTACTTCGTAGGCCGCTAGGCCATCCCGTGCTCCTCGAGTTCGACCCTGGGAGCTATACCAGGTTAATATCATAGCGAGACCGCTATTTTCGCTTTTATTGGTTTTATCTCTGATTGGTGGTCTTATTATTTTTCTTGATCGAGCTCTGAGTCCCGAGTGACTGAGGTCACAACGACCGTAGTTATTCCTTTACCTTAGTCGTTCGGGCAGCTCATCAGAATGGCGTCGTTGCCGGGGAGCACGGCTTAGTAGTCATTTTCTTTTTATTTTGTTTTTTTCGTGGCTTTCCACGGCTTTTTCTTCGTCCGCGGCTTTTCACAGCTTTTTATTTTTCTTTTATTTTTCTTTTATTTTACTTTATTTCTTTTCCTTTATTTTTGTTTTTGTTTGCTTTTGTTTGTTTATTTTTATTTTCATTTTTGCATATATATATACCATGTTTACTTTACCTGCTTTATTTGCTTTATTTTATCTGGTTTGACACTTTATTGTCTTCTTGTGAGGGCCCGAGGACCGAGGCGGCGACTTTCGAGGAGCTGACGCAACCGTGGCTTTTGGAGGTGGCTCCCTTCTGCACGGAGCCGCAGGAGAGGGCGAGGAGGCAGCCGAGTGCGGCTTTTATATTAGTTTAGTTAGATTTTATTTTCAACACTATTTGGATTATTGTAATAATACAGGGACAGCAGGACACTTGACACCGGTGTGCTCGGGGGACCCCTCGGTTTTCTTCGCGGCTTTTACGCGGCTTTGATTTCTTTTCTGCCTATTCGGTTTCTCGCGGTTTCTCGAGCCCCTAGCCTTAGGATTTTATGCTTGACTGTGACGTAATAATTAGGATCCAAGCATCCTAATATATCTGTCTGTAACTATAGAGCGTTAATTGGACCTATAATAAAAAGATTAATAAAATAGTCGATCCACTACCTTCGAGCCTACGTGCCGCAACCCACCCTGCCAAGCGTTGCTCCTGAACTCGATTTGTCGAGAGGAGGAGGGGTGGATCGAGACCGGACTCTTGGATTGAAGGCTGGTGATCGACTAGACGTTCTTTCGAGTAAAACTGCTGCTTAGGGCTCGGTTTTCCGCCTGCACCATTTGGGTAGTTTTATTTCAGTCTTTAAATTATGTGCGGATCATTTTGCATGTAGAATGCTGGAGTAAGGTACGCATCTCTTACTCTGCATGCATCATTGATTTTCTCGCGCATCGGCTTTTTCGACTTCTCCCCCCTGATTTTTGGATTTAATAATCAGGAGAACCGAAAAATTCGTTAGGCGTTTATTTTTATTGAAAAATACCTAAAAAGAAAAACAATAAAATCGGGACTGCTAATCACACTTGACCTAAAAGATACTGAATTGAAAAATCTGTCTTGGGGAGAGTAACCCCCTCGTTTGGTTTGGATGAGCGAGAGAGTGACCCGCACCTTAGGATAAAGCCATATCCGATTTTTCTCGACTGATTACCGGCTTTCTGTACGGGACAGTCGGTTGAGAAAATATTGGATTCATATTTAGCTCACGTAATCACTCTGATAGACTGAATGATCACATAAAATAAAATCGATAAGATAATTGACAGATCCCTTTCAGTCTTCAGCTCGTGTGCGTAGGTGAATCGGGGGTTTGCTTTTTCATCTTGTGTGATTTCCAGATCCCTTCTTCCTTTCCCCCATCCATCTTCTCCCACCCTCCCTCCCTTCAGTCTTCTCTTCTTATTCTTCTTCACCCCTGGATGATGGATCCCCCTGATAACACCCAAAAGTTGAGCGGTCTTGTGTTCCACACAAGGCGGGAGCACAATCGAAGTATTGACCTCTCAAAATCCGAGGTTACTCATCAATTAACCCACATTAAAGAATACATCAATTAAGTCCCAAAATTTGTGAATTAACATTTTACTCTACCATAAAATGCATAGTGAATAAGCATGTAGAGGTCGAACCATAGAGAGCAATACAAAACTGGGTAGCTTATGATGTTCATGTACAACAGAGTCATCCTTGTCTGAATCCTATTTTTGTGGGTTTTTCTTTTTCTTTTTTTTATTATTTTTTTATATTTTTTACTTAATATATATTGTTTAATATTATATTTATATATACTTATATAATATAATTTATAGACATAGATACATAAAGGTATACACCCATAAAGGGTCTACATATATATATATGTAGATATATTATATATATATAATTATTTTTTTAATTTTGTATTTTGGTTTTTAATTTTTTTGATTTTTATATTTTATATTTTATATTTTTCTATTTTCTTTTTCAATATTAGAATATACAAACTATATAATAAAAGAGATGATGAAATATTTAATAAAATATAAAAAAATAGTCAAAATTTCAGAAATAAAATCTTTTTGGTCTTTTTATAATTTTTTACTGTTTTTGTGATTTTTGGGTATTTTTAGGAATGTTTTTGGTATTTTTAAATAGCAAAATAAAGGAAACAGGGATTTGGCTACTGGCTGGGGATAAAATGGGAATTAGAAATATAAAACAACCACAAAATTTTGCCAAACTAATTTTAAAATAAAGAGGATAAATTACAAAGCCTACAGAAGTTGAGTTTGCATTTTTTGGAGTTTTCTATAATTTTTTGGATTTTTTTGGAAGTTTTGAAGTATTTTCTAATTTTTAAGGTTTTTCTTTTGAATTTTTTAGTGGTTTTTGGACTGACACTAAAATAAGTTAAAATAGGCAGTAGGTATTTTTTTGGAATTTTTCGAGGTGTTTTACTATTTTTTGGTATTTTCTAAGCTAGACAGTAGATAAAATGCATGTTTTTGATTTTTAATAAATGCGTAAATGCAACAAAAATAAAAACTAAAAATATGGCGTGTAAGAACAAGCTAACAGGAGCTTATATCCATTTTTGCAGAATTTTTCAAGTTAATATGAGGCATGAAATAAATAGACAAAGCGTACAAAAATATATGGCCTGGCAGGGGCATTTTTGCATATAAAAATAAAGACAGGGGCTGTAGTGCAAAAACACCAAAAATATTACACGTGGTCTGCAATTTTAAGGGTTAAAACGAAATACAAAATCCGCTAGGGTTTTACTGCAAATTTCACGCACCTCACGTGGGACTGCACGTGAGGCGCGGAAGGACCTAATTGCAATTCTAGAAAATATAGGGGTCCTACTGCAAAATTTATAATTTATTTACAACGTGCAAATTTATTTATAGTATTAATCGTTAAATACAAAAAAGTGCGAGGTGGTCCAGTGTAATTTACCCCCTAAGGCGCGCAAATGGACGGCGATGGGCGCGCCACTTATCCTCCTGTCGGGCTCTCGAAGCCCGATACCCCTTCGACAATCCTCGGCTGAGATTGCATCTGATGTTTGATCGAATGACCGAGGCAGCCGCTAAATGGACGGCCCTGATTAGATCAGGGGCCACCTCCTTCATCCGACGGTGGCTGCTGCTCGCGAAGAACAGGGAAGAATGGCTGGCTTCCCGAGCTTCTATCCTTGATTCCTCCGCCTCTAGACGCTCCTGGTTGATGGCGATAGGTTCCATACGTCCGGCGAGGTGGTGCGCAGCGTCCGAGGTACTCCGGAAGGTCCAGGACCCCCTAGATTGGTTCAGCGAGCTCGGAGAAGAAAGGGGGGTCTTGGAACCTCGCAGGTGATCGATTCGAGCTCCAGGGGGCTCCGTTTGACTCTTGCCCTGCACCAAAAAGACCAGGGGCTCGAGGAGATCCTCCTCGACCGGGGGTTACAGCTAAAAAGATGGGAAATGACGGAGGGTGGCGAGGTCCGGTGAGGCGGTGGGGTTGGCCCTCGATTCACAGAGGCAGCGGGGCTCTGGTTGATCTGACGCGGGGAGTAGATGAAGAATGCGTAGGGGAAGGAAATGGTGGTGAAGTGAGGGTCGGAATGTGCGTGGATCAAATTAGAGAGGTTCGCCGAAGTTGAACTCCAGCGACCCTCAATCTGGCCTTAACCGGGCACCTAAGGGACTACAGATTTCTCTAACTACTGGATTAAGAACTAAAAACGAAAGTTAAACTACAAAACGAGATAAAGGGTAGCTCTTATACCTGGGATCGACCGGGGAGCAGGGCCTCCGGCGAGCGGCGGCCGTGGGTACTTCCTTCGACTCCTCCGACCGACTGAGACTTCCAGGAGTACCCCCCTGTCACGAGGATCCTCCAAGGGCTGGAAATGCGGGTGGAAAGCGACTGAAGGGAGACTAAAATGGGGGAGGAGGTCGAGGGAATTATTTATAGACATGGATACGCACCCTTATTGACCGGGGCCCCACGAAGAATCGGCAGGTTAGATGGTTGATCTGGGTTGGTGGCGGTGGTGTACAATGATCGGGGATCATTTTGTCAGAAGACATCGTTGGCAAACGATGGACGAATCGAGCGAGAAAAAAGGGAGAAGACGGGCGGAAAAGACCAGCCACGTCATTTCAGCCGCCTGGGGGTCGAGTTGACCAGGCGGTCAACAAATGCTGGAAGCTGATTGGGCCATGTCAGCCCGAATTTGACTCATTATTTTAAACTAATAAATGAATTTATTAAATTTTACTTATAAAATAAAAAATGTGTATTAATTAATGTAGTATTTATTTATGATTTTTATTTAATTTTCTTGATGTATTTTATTACTGTTTTATTTTAATAATGTGTATTCACATGTATTTTGTGTATTTTTATTTTGTACATTTTATTTTATTATTTTATTTTCTTATTTTATAAATTTATAACTTATTTTTGTGAGTGTAGATATATTTTTGTTTAATTTTTATGAGTTTATTTACATATTTAAATAAATAGGCACATATATATGTAGGTATACCTATAGGTAGTTTACCTATATTTTATATACATTTTATTTATTTAATGTATTTTATTGGTTTTTATTTTGGATTTGTATTTTTGATATATTATATGTAATATTTAAAATATGAAAGAATAAAATAATTAAAGAATATTTTCCCTTTTTATTTATGTACATACTTGATCATAGGTATTTTGCCTACATCTTGCATAGACTTATTTTATTTTACATATTCTTTTTGGTTTTATTCTAATTTCAACATGTACATGTCTTATATACTTATTTACAAAATTCTAAAAATATAATTTTGTAAAAATAATGAACAATGAATAAATTGAATATTTTAATCAGGCAGATTGCACAATGAAGGCCAAAAACCTAACTTTCACAGATGAATTCCAAAAATTATGAAACCAATTTTATTAAATAGTTCTTGAAAAGCTATATACAATTAAAGGTGAGTTTGGGTGATTTTGAGTTTTTATTTGCAAGATATGGGTCTGTGAAGTTGAGATTTTGGCTTTTTATTCTGGGTATAAAATGCACACTGAGTATTATTTTTACACAAACTCAATTTTGTATTTTTATTTACATTATTATCTACAACTTTCATGTACAAAGTTTTTTTATTTGATGAATAAATAACTATATACAAAATAGGTGTCAAAAATGCATAAATAAATGAATAGATAAATGAAGTATTTATTGTACTGTTGGCCCTTATCTCCCCCTACTTTATTCCTTGTCGACCAATTCCATGCTGGCCTTGGTCTCGGGGTTCGGGTCATAAAATATTTGCAATATTTTATTCCTTTTTCTTTTCTTCTCTTTATTCTATAATTTTGGCATTAAAAACCTTATTTTATGTATAATTAATACAATGAATAATGAATGCTATTATGTACAAATTGATGATATTTACATGCATTTGCTGGGGTTTTTGAGGCCAAACTGATAGAATAAATGTGATGAAGTGGGGATTCATCACCCCCCTATACTTGCCTTTGCTAGTCCCTAGCAAATACTTATGCAATAAGTATAAAAAGAATAAAGAAAAGAAAAAGAGAATTGAAGAAGGGTAGAGTGAATAGGGTTGCTTTCAGTGCAATGCATGTCTTTTCAAAATCAGAATTTGGAGCTTCTGCTAGACCTTGAGTGTAGATGTGTGTGGAACCTGATTGGAAACCAGCTCTAGAATACAACAGCCTTCGAGAGTCACAGGACTCGGTTCAACCCACCTCAATAGCCTGGTCAGAACTGGTCTACATCATACGCAAACCCTTATAACTATGAAGCTGACTTGTACAGTGTAGGTGATAGTGGCTCTCCCCAACTGAAATGACAAAGGGACTGACTTATCCAGAATGAAAACCCAATGATTCCCCAATCCAACAGCTCTTTCCTCGAGGAGCAGGGTATTCCCTTCTAAGTTCAAGTGGCAACCAGCTCTAGAGGAGGGGGTGAAGAGAAGAATGGACGGTAGCCAGTGTAGCTACCTATCCGAGGATGCAAGACCAGTGTAGTCAAGTCATCCAACTGCAGGCTCACATATTTGTTCTTGGAACTCAAGCTTGCTTATTGGCTTTACAACATATGTACATACTTTGCAGGTATTTTATTTTTGTATAGGCTTGACCATTTTTTTGAAGTACTATTCACAACAGCATTTACATAAGGAGTTTTTCCTCTTGAGCCAATAGACTATCCCTCTTTTGAAGCTTTATTGCAACCCACAATCCCATGTCGTTAGACCTCATGGCTATTGGACCAGGTTGGGGTGCACTTCCCTCCCTAGACGAGGACGAATGTTTCCACCCGTGTGCGTCTCAGACTGGCAAATCCAACCCCCTCACCACTCCATCTGAGTTGAGCCAAGTGAAAGTTGAATGTGTGTAAGTTAGGTCACAGTCGACAAGAGTCATACGTGTGTCTCGAAAAGTTCTAGTTAGTCAGTTGAGGTGACTTGAACCCAGCCCTGATTTCTCAAAGAATTAAGTCTGCATAGACCTGAAGTACCTTAGACCTAGTTCCCATAAGGTTCCAGTGCAGTTAGGTGCGGTAAGGTCTAACCAAGCTCCAATTTGAGACTTTATTAGACTGATTCAATCATCAAGCTCACTCAAAAAGAATATGAATGGTATGCTTATGCTATGCACAATGAATGATGCAATTTTTCACAAAGAATTTACAAAAATCAAGGAATCTTTTTAACAAGGAATTTTTGCATAAAAAGTACATATAATTATTTACACGGGCGGACCGCTTTATTTACAAAATGTATGGATTTTTTAAAGACTTTACAGTATCTAATGAAGTAATTTATTCAGACGGTTCGGAAAGAATTTTATGTATCTTATTTACGATTTACAAGTATTTGTAATTATGCTTTTATTTCTCAGATCTAGTTTGAAAATAATTTTGCAAACTATAGTACACGATACTTTTTGCAAGCATTTACACACATTTGAAAACTATTTTTGCAAAGATTTTTCACACTATATACATTTTTCACAATAGTTTTGACAAACATTTTTCAAAACATTTGCACATAGGTTTTTCAAATCCTTTATTTCACTTAAAGAAAAAGTTTTTCAAACAAAATAATTTCACACAGGTTGAAAACATTTCACAGCAAATTTTTCAAACAGGTCACACTATTTTTCAAATCATACTGTAAAGGTATTTAACCTGATTTATTAATCAGTATATACAAAGAAAAACTGTCTTTTATGTACAACATGGTTTTGGCTCTTAAAAGTTTTATTTGGGATTATTGCTTATTTTCATATGAGAGATTTTTGTGCAGACTCCTCAGGCTTACTCGAGAATCCTTTTCAAAAGATTTTTGAAAACTATAGTCCAAAATAATTTTACAAACATGTACACGCATTTGAAAATGATTTTACAAAGTTTTTCACACAGAATAGATAGATTTTCTAAAACAATTTGACAACCAAATTTTCCAATCATTTGCACACTAATTTTCACACATTTTTATTTTACTCAAAGAAAATAAATTTTTACAAACGAAACTTATTTTACAAAGGTTGAATACTTGTACACACTATTTTTCAAATAATTTGCACAAGATTTTTCAAAGAGAATGTTTTGCTGAAAATGCTTTTTCTGACTTAATAATCAGTACAAGTACAAAGAGTCTGAGGAGCTCACAATCATCTTTCATTATTATAGAACTACTTTTTACATTACTGTTTAGTTTGAGATGATGTTTTATTTTTCAGTATGAGTTATGGCTTATAGTATATACATGGTATATACGACCCCCCTATACTTAGCTTGAGCTATGTCCTCATAGGTCGAAGAGAGAAGAGAAGACATAACTTGTACTGAGTATAGACAGATCCAAGAATATATATTACTGAGAAATGAATGAATGAGAAGTTGACCGTCCCCCCTATACTTAGGATCAAGTAATCCTAAGTATAGCAGACTGTACAAAAAGCAGGGAGGGTCAAGGGTGAGAATGAACAGATCGTACTCAGATTGTCTCCCCCTATACTTAGGGTAAGATACTCCTAAGTATAGACAAGAAGAGGAGACAATGGAGAGGATCGAAAATGAAATGAAAACTCGAGGTGCACACCACCTATACTTAGGACAAAGTACGTCCTAAGTATAGAAAGTTGTCTACAAGGGCGGCATCTTTTTGATACAAAAAGAAGATAAAAAAGGAAAAGAAGAAAAGAAGAAAATCAGATAAACAATTTTTGGTATGCATTGTCAGAATCTTCTGATGCTGTCACTGTTGTGGATATGTCATCATGGTGTATGAGCTGAATAGAGTCTACAACGGCCAAGAATGTATCTGGTTCGAGGTGAGGCTTCAGGAGTTGACCGTTGACGATTAATGGCTGTGCGTCAGGGGACAATTCTGATATAGCAATGCTTCCATTGTCACGCACTTCACAAACTCGAAATGGCCCTGTCCACTTACTCTTTAATTTGCCTGGGAAGATCCGCAACTATGCATCAAATAACCACACCTTCTGTCCAACATCAAAGGTCTTTCGTCTGATGTGCCGGTCATGCCAGCGTTTCACCTTCTCCTTGTACAGTGATGTGTTATTGTATGTGTAGTCCTGGAACTCCAAGAGTTTATTCAGATCATCCTTTCTTTTCTGACCACATTTTTGTAAGTCCAAATTGCACATGTTGATTGCCCATAGAAACTTGTGAATTAATTCGACGGGCAAATGGCACGGTTTTCCATATACAAGACGATAGGGCGACATGCCCAAGGGAGGCTTGTAGGCGGTTCGGTATGCCCATAGGACCGAGTCCAAGAGTTGAGACCAGACTTTTCTTTTTGGCCTAACAAGTTTCTGCAGGATAGTCTTGATTTCTCTGTTTGATAACTCTGCCATGCCATTGGTCTGAGGATGGTAAGGAGACGCGACACGATGATCGATGTCGTACTCCTTCGTCAATTTCTTGACCTCTTTGTTAATGAAATGGCTACCCCCGTCTGATATGAGAATTTTCGGTATCCCGAACCGTGAAATGATATTCTTCTTCAGGAACTGACACACTGTTCGGCTGTCGACGGCTCGAGCAGGGATAGCTTCAACCCAACGACTCACGTAGTCGACGGCAAGGAGGATGTGCTCAAAACCTTGACTGTTAGGGAAAGGTCCCATGAAATCAATGCCCCATGCATCGAAAATATCTGCTATCTGAATGATTTCCAGAGGCATCGAATCTTTTGCAGTGAGTGTACCTTTTAATCTCTGACAGTCAATACATCGTTTGACAAATTCAGCTGCATCCTTAAATAATGTGGGCCACCAGAAGCCACACTGAAGTACTTTTGCTGCCATACGGTCTCCAGAGTGATGTCCACCAGATTCGAGCGAGTGACAATGCTCGAGGACACTATATTGCTCCTCCTGAGGGATGCACCTACACCAAATGCAATCCGCTCCTTCCCTGAATAAAAGAGGATCCTCCCATCGGTAGAAGCGGATGGTCAACATGAATTCGTTCTTCTGATTCTTCGTCCAATCCGATGGTGTTACCCCAGAGGCGAGGTAATTAACTATATCAGCATACCAAGGAAGAGAATCCACTGTTAAGATTGATTCGTCAGGAAAGGTTTCTGTGATGGGTGCACTATTCAGAGGAGGCTTGTGCTGCTCAATTCTGGAGAGATGGTCTGCTACCACATTTTGAACTCCAGGCTTGTCCTTGATTTCCAGATCAAATTCCTGGAGGAGAAGGATCCATCGAATCAGTCTCGGCTTGGCATCCTTCTTCTGCTAGAGGTATCGGATAGCAGAGTAGTCTGTAAAAATTGTGACTTTCGATCCAAGCAAATAGGATCTGAACTTCTCAAGGGCGAAAACCACAGCCAGCAACTCTTTCTCTGTCACTGTATAATTTCTCTGTTCTTCATCTAATGTTCTGCTGGCATAGTGAATGGCATAGGGCGCTTTCTCTTTCCTCTGCCCAAGAACAGCCCCGACTGCAAAGTCTGACGCATCGGTCATTATCTCAAAGGGAAGAGACCAGTCAGGCGGCTGTAGGATTGGAGCCTGAATAATAAGCTCCTTCAGCTTATTGAAAGCAAGGAGAACCTGTTGATCTACGTTGAACTCAGTCTCCTTGCACAGAAGTTCTGTCAAAGGTCGGGCAATGCGGCTGAAATCCTTGATAAATCGTCTGTAAAATCCCACATGCCCCAGGAATGACCTTACATTCTTCACTGTCTGAGATGGCTGTAGATTTGCAATAACATCCACCTTTGCCGGGTCGACTTCCATGCCACATTTGGAAACGATGTGGCCCAGCACAATACCTTCAGTGACCATGAAGTGGCTCTTTTCCCATGAAAGTACTAGATTGACTTCACGACACTTCTGAAGCACTCTGTCCAGGTGCTCAAGACAAGAATCAAAACTATCACCATAGACAGAGAAGTCGTCCATGAAAGGTGCTAGCATGCATCTTTGGAATGTTGTCGGTGCATTGCATAATCCAAAGGGCATTCTCTTGAAGGCATAGGTGTCGAACGGGCAAGTGAAGGTAGTCTTCTCTTGATCTTCAGGGGTGATAGCCACTTGGTTGTACCCGGAATACCCATCCAAAAAGCAGAAGAACTCCTTGTCTGCTAGTCTTTCCAAAACTTGATCAATGAATGGCAAGGGGAAGTGGTCCTTCTTAGTTGCTGCATTAAGACGGCGGTAATCAACACACACCCGCCAAGATGTCGGTACCCGAGTGGATATTTCCTCTCCTTTGTCATTTGTAACCACGGTAAGCCCAGATTTCTTTGGAACTACATGCAGTGGGCTTACCCATTTTGAGTCGGAGATGGGATAGATAAAGCCTGCATCACACCATTTCGTTATCTCTTTCATGACGACATCCCGGAGGTTAGGGTTCAACCTTCTTTGGAATTCGCGGGACAGCCTGGCATCTTCTTCCAAAATAGATGTGGTGTGAACACAAAGATGGATTTATCCCTCGGAGATATGATACACACCAACCAAGTGCCTTGCGGGTTCTTTTCTAGAACCTCGAGAAGACAAGATTCCTGATCCGAATTCAGCCTGCTGCTGATGATGACCGGATACATTTGTTCTTCACCTGCAAGGAAAGCATACTTTAGGCCTGCAGGAAGTGGCTTGAGTTCTGGTTTTGACCTGTCCAACTTGTTGGTCACTTCAGATACGATGCTAGTGGTGGGATGTACTTCTTCGAAGGGGCTACCATCCTCATCATTTTGTCGAGATCCCAGTGATGTGCCAAACGGTTCTGCGCTAGGCTGATTGTGTTCGGTCTGGAGTGGATGATCAAAGAGATGCGCCTGCATCTGCGAATCTATCTCCCAGGAATCATCTGAGCATTGGGTAACTGTGCTTTCCAAGTCCTCCTCAGAGTGAGGATTTCTCGGGTTCATGAATCGTTCAATGACAAGAATGAATCTCTGATCTATGCAATAAAGTCACAGTCTGCTTCGGATGCTTGTATGGCTCTCATCCAGTCGTGGCGTTCGGCTCTCTACTCATATTTATAGTGATTTGCTTGGTGTTCAAGCTAAAAGTAATCTTGCCAGACCCGTAATCAACCACGGCACCTGAAGTACGTAGGAATGGTCGGCCAAGGATGATAGGAGTCTGGAGTAAGGGTGCATGTGAGTCCATATCAAGGACTACAAAATCAACAGGGAATTGCATCTCCCGTACCTTTACTACAACATCTTCCAACAAACCCCTGGGTCGCTTGATGGATCGGTCAGCGAACTGAAGGATCATTCGTGTCTGCTTGAGCGGGCCCAGCCCAAATTCTTGCATTATTGATGATGGCAAAAGGTTGATGGAAGACCCGATGTCGAGGAGAGTGCGCTCAAAGACCTAATCGAACATTTCACAACTGATGAGGGGTGCTCCATTGTCTTGTTTTTTCTGCGGGAGGTTACTGATAGCTGCTACCGTGGTCAAGGTGAGGACATGCTTCTCAACTTGCTGGCGTCTGTTCTTTCTTGATGGGCGACGCTTGCTGGTACATACCTCTTTCAGACCTTTCTTAACAGCTGGCATGTACTCCACGACCTTTCGTAGGGGAATCTCAACAGTTAAATTGTCAATTATTTCCACAACTCCTGGATCAGACAATGTACTTTTTCTTGTTGTACTTTTTTTTGATTTTTCAATTGCATCAGGAAAAGGAATATTTACATTACGAGCAGGAAAAACAGAGTTCTTATTTACATCAAATTCCTCGGCCATAGAATGTTGTACATCCTGATTACAAAAAGAAGTACAAACTGTATCCTGACATACTGGTGCTGAGGGGCGAGCAAAAAGTACAGCATCTGCTCCGTCGGCTGGCGAGGGATCAACGGCTGCTGGCGGCTCCTCCAATGCTGGTGCGGCTTCACTTCGGCTGTAAACTTCTTTTTGTTGTTTTTGATTTTGCTGATTTTTTTGTATTTTCAGCTGGGGATGCTGACATTGCACGACGGCTGGAATGGCTTCTCCTTCTTCTTCCTCCTCACCCGCCCCTGTAGCTGGAACGACTGATGCGGAAGATGACGATCCACCTATTTCTTTATTCACCCCATTCTTGGTGACAGGCGGAGGCAAGGCCCTACCGCTCCTGAGAGTAACAGCATTAGAATAAACAGTAATATCATTGTCAGAAATGGACAGGACATCATATTCTACCTGCTCTTTCTTTTTGAGGTTATTGGGGTTGGCCTCGACCTGAGCTGGAATGGTGGTTCGAGTGGCGGTCAGGTCATCAAGCCGCTTGATCATTTCCGCCAGCCCTTTGACAAGTTGGGCTAGACAATCCATGGTAGGGTTTACAGGGGGTACTTCGGTGGTTTCAGCATGCAGACCACGCTGTTGTTGCATGGATGAGTGCGGAGGTTGTTGCTGGTGGTGCTGGGGTGGTGCAGGAAGTTGAAGTTGCTGATACGAGGGGGGAGGATACTGCTGATATGGTTAATGTGGGGCAGCCGCATACTGATGAAATGGCTGTGGATGGCAGTATTGCGGCTGCTGGTATGGCTGATTCTGCCTCCATTGATTTGCATACTGGAGAGGCTGATAATACTGCTGATGTGGCTGAGAGGACTGTCCAAAACGACCACCCTGAGGTTGGTGGTATTGCCGGTTGGCAAGTGGCAGACCCTGGGGTTGTCCCATAGGACGGGTCGGCTGTGCATCGTTGGTCCATTCCCCGTTCACTTCCTGAATCAGGGGTGGTGGTGGGAAAACTGGATCAGGTCCTGAAAGAAACTCTGGTTGGTACACAACCATCTGCTGTTGCGGCTGGCCCTGGTCGGGCGCCTGCACGTAGTACACGTGATGGACTGCCGGTGGCTGCTGGCTCGGTTGAGGCTGATGCTGCGGTTGCTGCTCGTCCTTCTTCTCAGCTGGAGCTTCTGATGGTGTTGCCGACTGAACAGAGTTGATGGTGCCCACCAACATTTCAAGGTACTTGTTGATCTGATCAAGTTTGTCTAAATTCTGAGTCCTCTTCTCGATCACAGTGAGTTTCTCAAGGTCATGTGATTGCTTCTCAATGATGTCAACTTTAGAGAGATGGCCCCCAATGATACTGAGGTTAGAGCTCTCATCTCTCTCTGCCTCTTTGGACGCTGCCATGTGTACTTGTTTCTGAAAGATCTGGGGCTGCTTCTGATATGCCTTGGATGAAGAGAGGGCGGCCTCTCCTTCGGCCATTTCTTCGAATATCTGCCAGACTACGTCTTCATCCTTGTTAAAGTGCGAACCCCCACATGCTGCGTCAACAAGCCTTTGACTCTCGATGTTCAGTCCCCCAAAGAAGTGCTGGACCAAGCTGGTCTTCGGTATCTCGTGATGGGGGCATTTCTCCTACAGGTCAGTGAATCTCTCCCATGCTTCGTGTACTGACTCATGGGCTCCTTGGGAGAAATTACTGATTCGGGCTCGCATCTGGTTGAGTCGACCGAGAGGGTAATACTTATGCAGAAAAGCTGACTTCAGCTCCTTCCAGGTCGTCACGACCTTCCCCAGATGGTTGACCCAATAGAGGGCCTTGTCCTGTAAGCTGAATGGGAACGCCATCATTTTGACAATGTCCAAAGGGACATTCGGATAGTGGGTGGTGCGGCAAATGCGAGAGAACTGCTGCAAGTGGATGTACGGCTCTTCACTAGTGTTTCCATGGAATGCTGAGAGTAGAGCAATGAATTGAGGCTTCAGCTCAAAGTGAGCATGTACCGGTGGAATGAGGATCCACTCGATCATCTGACTGTCTCCGGATTGTACGTTTCCTTTAGGGTAGGCTTGGGTCTCCCACCCTCTGGCTCATCATCATCAGGTGGACCACCACCTCCACCTCCTCTTCCTCTTCTGCCTCCTCCTCCCTCGTCTCGATTCATCATATCATTCAACATATCCTGAAATGATGTCTGCGTGAGGGCCTACTCGGTCAGCTGCTGTTGGATGGCCTGGATGGACGCCAGCAGTTGTGCATTGACTTGATTCTGGTCTGGCATCGGTCCTTCTGGTTGGGGTGGCTGCTGACCCTTGCCTTTTCCTCCGGGAGCCATATCGGGGTCTGGATCGGACGAGATGAACTCCGGAGTAGTCTCCAGGGCTTGCACTGTCTTTTATCTGCAGAATGAGAAAGTCCTAATCAGGCCACTTGCAATTTTGTTCAGCTGTCATGATAAAGCTGGAATTCAGGTCAACCCAGCATGTTGTGAATGGAAAAAGATGTAGACTGTAATCGACTTCCATTCACAACGGCACAGGCGGGACAAAAGTGATCCCAGTTTATTGGGTGGCCAAGAGAGAGGTAGAAAACGAGGAGTCTGGAGATCGGTCCACAAAGTCCGGATCGGGTTCTCGGGAATCGCCTCGAATTTATTGGTGGAGTTGAGTTCATGGAATCGATGTGGATGTCGGTGAGGTTCCAACGGAAACCATCCATGGATCAACTTCGTGAGGCACAAGAGGGAATCGGATGTTGGAAGAAAGATACGATGGTCAACGAGGAATAAAAAGGAGTGCAAAACAGTAGAAATTGCTCGGCTGAGCGGGGTGGTGAAAAGACAATGACACAACAAAATTTGCGAAAGGCGCGGGACTCGATCTTTGAACCTTAATTTAGATCCATACAAATGCAATACAAAATTGGGTTCACCAACTCATGCCATGTGAAGCCGTGAAGGTTCGGCTATTTATTATCTTTTCATTTTTAGAGTTGTGATTTCAGACAATTCTTTTAACAAGTCCTTAATGCGCTACCCTATAGGAGAGAGAGTACTGCCAGAAGAGTATCTCGTACTTGTCCTCCTCCTGTGTAACCTGTAGTCTGTACTTTTTGAGGTCCTTGAAACCCTTCCTGGATCCCTACTCAGGCAAAGAAATAGAGAGAGGAAGCCGATAGGCGAAACCGCTACTTCGGTCTTTGCTCGCAAACGGAATCACCCGTGAGCGTGCAAAGACCTACTCGACGTAGGACGATGAGACAGACACCCTCGTGAAGGCATGGCCTATGCTCAATACTTCGGAGAGGGTCGATGCTCTACACAACAGAGAGTCATCATTGGTGATCAAGTCCTACTCGCCTACGTACGATAGAAGTGCCATTACTTCAGAAATCCAGGCGATACACAAGGCAGTTGCAGACTAGGTTTTTGGCTTTAATCCTTAGGGGGTCGCACTCGCTCAAGGGAGTAGGGTTTTGGTCCCCCTCCAAGGTACCTGAAAACAATGAGGGCTTTATGAACCCGGTACAATGATTGTCCATTACAGATTTTAATTAAGGTCAAAGTTTATTTAGCAGTCCCCTTGTTTTAATTTTTGGGTTTTCACTTTTTTTTGAGTCTGTTTTCATACCAGTGCCTAACATTTTTGTAGATTCTCATTTAGGTCCTAGGTGCTCAAAATCAGAGGGAGATAGCGGAAAAGCCGTGCAAGTGGTTCTATGATGGAAATCTCACCATCGAACCGAATGATGCATGCAGAGTTAGAAGGCTTACAGTGTATCCCAGCTCTCTCCATGTGGTATGCAAAACAGAATTTTTAAACCTATCTACATGTCGGTATGCAAGGCACAAAACCACCCTAAACATTAGCTGCTATTAGCGTGAAGAACCATAAGTCGCTCATTCATCTTTAGCCTAAAAAGTCCGGTCTTGGCTCACCCCTCCTCTGCTCAACACACTTGAATTTAGGAGAAAGCGCTTTGCGGGGCTCACTGTGGCACAAGGGCTAAGAGACAAATGAACGACTTGTTTAAGTTTGACTAGATCTATACGAAGTATACTATAGGAACATGCATTCTTATTAATGTGTGGACCTAGCTACCGAGTCACGCAACCTATATCTAGGGGCTCCAAGCACACAAAACAAAGTAAAATAAAGGCGAAAGCTCAAAACTTCGGGAAACAAAGAAAGGAAAGCGATGGAAACTCGAAAAACCGCGATGAGGCTCCCAGGGTGAACAATCACCCGGGCACTGGAACTCATTGTGAAGAGTAGAGTCCTGTTAATTATTACATGCCAAAATATTTCTCTCTCACCATAAATTACAAAAATAATCCTAATTGCTTGAAGCATATCTAATTCCCCTCTCCTTGCATCCTTGGTGCTCTCTCCAGTTGGTCATGAAGTGAAGACCAACCTCCTCCAAGCTCGGCTGCCTTGGCTTCCTAAGAAACCATCCTCGCGTGGGCGGGCCCTCGCATCAAAGTCACAAAGAGATTGAATTAGTATAGGCTTAATCAATCAAATAGAGAAGATAAGAATTAATCACAATAAATAAATCAATCAATAAAGCATGGTGATCAATTGCAAAAGAAACAACTGCTCACAAAATAAATGATAAATCAATTGTTAAATAAGAATGACAAAATACAATAGGCTACGCTCATTGCTCCCCGGCAACAGCGCCATCTGATAACACCCAAAAGTTGAGCGGTCTTGTGTTCCACACAAGGCAGGAGACAGTCGAAGTATTGACCTCTCAAAATCCGAGGTTACTCAGCAATTAACCCACATTAAAGAATACATCAATTAAGTCCCAAAATTTGTGAATTAACATTTTACTCTACCATAAAATGCATAGTGAATAAGCATGTAGAGGTCGAACCACATAGAGCAATACAAACTGGGTAGCCTATGATGTTCATGTACAACAGAGTCATCCTTGTCTGAATCCTATTTTTGTGGGTTTTTCTTTTTCTTTTTTTATTATTTTTTATTTTATTTTTTACTTAATATATATATATTGTTTAATATTATATTTATGTATACTTATAATATATAATATAATTTATAGACATAGATACATAAAGGTATACACCCATAAAGGGTCTACATATATATATGTAGATAGATTATACATATTCTTATTATTTTTATTTTTAATTTTGTATTTTGGTTTTTAATTTTTTTTTTATTTTTATATTTTATATTTTATATAATTCTATTTTCTTTTTCAATATTGGAATATATAAACTATATAATAAAAGAGATGACAAAATATTTAATAAAATATACAAAATAGTCAAAATTTCAGAAATAAAATCTTTTTGGTCTTTTTTATAAATTTTTACTGTTTTTGTGATTTTTGGGTATTTTTAGGAATGTTTTTGGTATTTTTAAATAGCAAAATAAAGGAAATAGGGAATTTGGCTACTGGCTGGGGATAAAATGGGAATTAGAAATATAAAACAGCCACAAAATTTTGCCAAACTAATTTAAAATAAAGAGGATAAAATACAAAGCCTATAGAAGTTGAGTTTGCATTTTTTGGAGTTTTTCTATAATTTTTTGGATTTTTTGGAAGTTTTGAAGTATTTTCTAATTTTTAACGTTTTCTTTTGAATTTTTTAGTGGTTTTCGGACTGACACTAAAATAAGTTAAAATAGGCAGTAGGTAATTTTTTTGGAATTTTCGAGGTGTTTTACTATTTGTTGGTATTTTCTAAGCTAGACAGTAGATAAAATGCATGTTTTTGATTTTTAATAATGTGAAAATGCAACAAAATAAAAACTACAAATATGTGTGTAAGAACAAGCTAACAGGAGCTTATATCCATTTTTGCAGAATTTTTCAAGTTAATATGAGGCATGAAATAAATGGACAAAGCATACAAAAATATATGGCCTAGCAGGGGCATTTTTGCAAATAAAAATAAAGATAGGGGCTGTAGTGCAAAAACACCAAAAATATTACACGTAGTCTGAATTTTAAGGGTTAAAACGAAATACAAAATCCGCCAGGGTTTTACTGCAAATTTCACGCGCCTCACGTGGGACTGCACGTGAGGCGCGAAGGACCTAATTGCAATTATGGAAAGTATAGGGGTCCTACTGCAAAAAATTTACAATTTATTTACAACGTGCGAATTTATTTACAGTATTAATCGTTAAATACAAAAAAGTGCGAGGTGGTCCAGTGTAATTTACCCCTAAGGCGCACAAATGGACGGCGATGGGCGCGCCACTTATCCACGTGTCGGGCTCTCGAAGCCCAATACCCCTTCGATGATCCTCGGCTGAGATTGCATCTGCTGTTTGATCGAATGACCGAGGCGACCGCTAAATGGACGGCCCTGATTAGATCTGGGGCCACCTCCTTCATCCGACGGTGGCTGCTGCTCGCGAAGAACAGGGAAGAATGGTTGGCTTCCCGAGCTTCGATCCTTGATTCCTCTGCCTCCAGACGCTCCTGGTTGATGGCGATAGGCTCCATATGTCCGGCGAGGTGGTGCGCAGCGTCCTAGGTACTCCAGAAGGTCCAGGACCCCCTAGATTGGTTCAACGAGCTCGGAGAAGAAAGGGGGGTCCTGGAACCTCGCAGGTGATCGATTCGAGCTCCAGGGGGCTCCGTTTGACTCTTGCCCTGCACCAAAAGACCAGGGCTCGAGGAGATCCTCCTCGACGGGGGTTACAGCTAAAAAGATGGGAAATGAATGAGGGTGGCGAGGTCCGGCGACGCGGTGGAGTTGTCCCTCGATTCGCAGAGCCAGCGGGGCTCTGGTTGATCTGACGCGGGAGTAGATGAAGAATGCGTAGGGGAAGGAAATGGTGGTGAAGTGAGGGTTGGAATGTGGTGGATCAAGTTAGAGAGGATCGCCGGAGTTGAACTCCGGCGACCCTCAATCTGGCCTTAACCGGACACCTAAGGGTCTACAGATTTCTCTAACTATTGGATTAAGAACTAAAAATGAAAGTTAAACTACAAAACGAGATAAAGGGCAACTCTTATACCTGGATCGACCAGGGAGCAGGGCCTCCGGCGAGCGGCGACCGTGGGTACTTCCTTTGACTCCTCCGACTGACTGAGACTTCCAGGAGTACCCCCTGTCACGAGGATCCTCCAAGGGCTGGAAATGAGGGTGGAAAGCGACCGAAGGGAGACCAAAATGGGGGAGGAGGTCGAGGGAATTATTTATAGACATGGGTACGCACCCTTATTGACCGGGGCGCCACGAAGAATCGGCAGGTAGATGGTCGATCTGGGTTGGTGGCAGTGGTGTACAATGATCGTGGATCATTTTGTCAGAAGACGTCGATGGAAAACGATGAACGAATCGAGCGGGAAAAAAGGGAGAAGACGGGCGGAAAAGACCAGCCACGTCATTTCAGCCGCCTGGGGGTCGAGTTGACCAGGCGGTCAACAAATGCTGGAAGCTGATTGGGTCATGTCAGCCCGAATTTGACTCATTATTTTAACCTAATAAATGAATTTATTAAATTTTACTTATAAAATAAAAAATGTGTATTAACTAACGTAGTATTTATTTATAATTTTTATTTAATTTTCTTGATGTATTTTATTACGGTTTTATTTTAATAATGTGTATTTACATGTATTTTGTGTATTTTTATTTTTATTTTGTACATTTTATTTTATTATTTTATTTTCTATTTTATAAATTTATAACTTATTTTTGTGAGTGTAGATATATTTTTGTTTAATTTTTATGAGTTTATTTACATATTTAAATAAATAGGCACATATATATGTAGGTATACCTATAGGTAGTTTACCTATATTTTATATACACTTTATTTATTTAATGTATTTTATTGGGTTTTATTTTGGATTTGTATTTTTGATATATTATATGTAATATTTAAAATATGAAAGAATAAAATAATTAAAGAATGTTTTCCCTTTTTATTTATGTACATACTTGGTCATAGGTATTTTGCCTACATCTTGCATAGACTTATTTTATTTTACACATTCTTTTTGGTTTTATTCTAATTTCAACATGTACATGTCTTATATACTTATTTACAAAATTCTAAAAATATAATTTTGTAAAAATAATGAACAATGAATAAATTGAATATTTTAATCAGGCGGATTGCACAATGAAGGGCCAAAAACCTAACTTTCACAGATGAATTCCAAAAATTATGAAACCAATTTTATTAAATAGTTCTTGGAAAGCTATATACAATAAAGGTGAGTTTGGGTGATTTTGAGTTTTTATTTGCAAGATATGGGTCTGTGAAGTTGAGATTTTGGCTTTTTATTCTGGGTATAAAATGCACACTGAGTATTATTTTTACACAAACTCAATTTTGTATTTTTATTTACATTATTATCTACAACTTTCATGTACAAAGTTTTTTTATTTTATGAATAAATAATTATATACAAAATAGGTGTCAAAAATGCATAAATAAATGAATAGATAAATGAAGTATTTATTGTACTGTTGGCCCTTATCTCCCCCTACTTTATTCCTTGTCGACCAATTCCATGCTGGCCTTGGTCTCGGGGTTCGGGTCATAAAATATTTGCAATATTTTATTCCTTTTCTTTTCTTCTCTTTATTCTATAATTTTGGCATTAAAAACCTTATTTTATGTATAATTAATACAATGAATAATGAATGCTATTATGTATAAATTGATGCTATTTACATGCATTTGCTTGGGTTTTTGAGGCCAAACTGATAGAATAAAGGTGATGAAGTGGGGATTCATCACCCCCTCACTTCGTGCTGACTCTTGA